>CALNXK010000015.1:1777500-1992500 GCA_942486035.1 Porites lobata
CTTTTTTTCAAGATGCATTCACAAAATGTGTTCATATAAGGAAGTTCCTGGATATATAAGGTCCGGAGCTCCACGGTGGACACAAAAACAACACATCTTTGGACAGTGATTTGCCCAAAAAAATTGACGCTTGCCCACAATGTGTTTGAAGTCACTGATCTTTGTCGCACTCGAGCTGATATTTTAAAACCCTCGCTCGATCTGACACTCGTAGTTTCGCAGATCACTAAAATATAAACAAAATCCTCAATGTAGAAGTTATTGAGTTGATATGTGGGCAGAAAAAAGGTCAATCTTAATCTAGTAAAATCTTCCCAAAAATCGGTTTCAAAGCAACTATAGTTCTTTAAACTTGCTCATTTCGCGCAGATATATAAATTTTGCTTTGTGTTGTCAAGTTAAGCACGTATAACATCTGTCAAAAACCTACGCGTAAGTAGGATTTCGTTCAAACAAAGTTAAAGTTGCATTATTTCAAAAACTTCTTGATGACAATGAAGAACAACCTACCTAAAGATCTTAAAAGCAAAAGATCAGTTGAAAATTGGCAGCCAAGCCATGATTCACCATTTAGCTATTTTCAAAAAGCTTAACTGGTCCATGCGAGGGTCTTCGTTTACTACAATAAGCAAATTAAACTCAGCCGATCATTAGAAAATACAGAAAATTACACATAAGGGTTTGTTTTGCTCACCTCAGTCAAATCCAGCTGAAGCAATTGTTTACAGGAAAAGAGTCAATTGTTTTGAAGTCACTGCCAGCAGTTGTCGTTCTCTACTTCACAGCGAGTGAAAAGGATAATTTGCGTACAGAAAGATATTCTTATAAAGAACAGAAACTTTCACAGTGTACTGGAAAACAAAACTATGTAATGAAAAATGTAAAAAAAACTCTGACTATTATTACTTGAGCATCAGAAAAATGATCTTGAGTAAACTTGCTGGCCTTCTATTTCAGAGAAAGTTTAATAAGCGCACAAGTTTGTTCACTCTGATGCGTTATAACAGCAAAATAGTTCTTTGATTGAAGACAAAGATAAAGCTGGTTCTGCGAAGGTAATAAATCTGGGCATGTAAAAAAGTAATCGTAACTACTAATAACAGAATATAAGCGGGTTTTAATTCAACCCGGCGAAATCAACTCATAAATTAATCGGATGCACAATCAGAAAAAATACTCGCCTCTTTAGAAATGTTCAAAACCTTTTATTCCACCTCAGACTGACGGATGATCCGTTTTTCCTTTAACATTGGTTGTTCTGAATCCAAAGTAATTTTCAAGCGACGAAAAAAAAGCAAACTTGTCAAATAAAAATGCTTTACAGGTAGCCAACGTTCGCACCTCGTGCATTTAATTCAGAACGCCAGCAACAAACAAACACAGTCAACACACAGAAAAGCCCGCCTTGAGCCTGCGACAAGGGATGCGCAGAAGCTTGCGCAGAACGTTTTTCCGCCCTGAAGTTCTCAACAGCCCTGATATAGTGAGTTGAATTAATTCATTTCATGCGGTAGAAATCACTTTCATATAACATCCTTGAAAGATCTTTGTAGGACTTTGAGGTTGCTTATAAGGAGATCCAGATAATGACCTTTGAAAGAACCTCAAATCTTAACTTTCATGTTTTATGATGTACCACGTGTAAAGTCAAATTACAGCAAACACACATTTAAGTTTGCCATAACCAAAACTTGGGAAGAGATTCCTACTAAGATAAAAACACTTAGCTGCCATAAGTTTAAAAAAGAGTATAAGAAAATTCTGACTAGTTACGTGTAACTCTCAAAGGTAACAATTGTAATATGACTCTCTCACATAACCTGACTGCTGGCATAATCGTCCATAGTAGCGGTGGTTAGCTCAAAAGCTAAGCTCCTCTGACCACCATACACTTCTACCCAAGCCATTAATTTTCTTTTTTTTCCCTTCTTCTTCTCCTTTATTAGTGTATTCCTACCTTACTATATATAATGTAAAAAATATTTTATAAAGTGTGAATAATAAAATTGAATTGAATTGAACTTGTATGATCCCCACAATTTCTTTGAGGATCCTTGAAGGATCATGTCAAAGACTTTTAAAAAGATCCTTTAAAGATCTGTTAATTCCTTAAGGATCCTTATGAAGATTGTAATAAATTCTCACTGGGAGCCCCCACTCACAAACGCCCCAAGGTTGGGACAAGTTATGGGAAGAGGCAAGCCTCGAGGCAGGAAGGAGTGGGAGCCAAGGTGCCGGAGTGTGCCATCGCTGTGGGGAGGTGGGTGCTGCGACAAACCAGGTTTCTGGTGTCCGGTGTAATGAAGAGAGGAATGAACAGCATCAAAAAAGGCCAATTTATACTAAACTACAAATATATACACAACGAGTTCCCCCACGGATGCACACTTACTTCTTGTTTAGGGCAAAATTTTGGCTTAGGGGAGGGGTGCGTGGACAGTTTCCCAAAAACCTAAATTGATCCCATTACTTCAAACAAGTCATTGCAAACAGCACAAATGAGCTTTGAAAAACTCTTCGGTTGACAAGTTTTCAAGAACCACAAGTTTCCAATCTTCTTCATGTTTTTCTATCTTTGCTTCCCTTTGCTTCTGTGTTATTTTTTAGTTTCTTTTAACATTTTGAACAGTTATTTTTATGTTTAATTCACTTTGGTGGCAGTTTCTTGATACTGCTCCTTTAAATACTGGGAGTTTCAATCTGAGTGAGTGCTGAGTTGGAAGATGTTAGTGTTAAAAAGATAACTTATTTGAGTATGTTTGGAGAATAGATTACACCCTAGCTTTTAAAGTATTATGGTGAGAAAGACCAGAGAAAGTTTTGATTCGAAAATTGTTTTCTGATGTACTAGCTTTGTACGAAAACAGCCTTCTGCCTTTGCTAGCCACAACAGCACTGAGAGAGCAATCAGAGGCGGCATTCACAGGCTACTTGTTTCTGATGCATGTGTACAGAGTCATTGAGCAGTGTAAGGTTAACGTTTTAATAAAAGCGGGAAATTTTAGGTTATTGAGGGTCTGATTTAACAAGGGTATTTAAATTTGCAATAAATGTATGTTGGAAATCATGACAGGAGGAAATCAGTTTTTGTATGGTTCTAGTTAGCGCGAGGTTCCAGTTAGAGGGGGTTTAAGTTACCGGGAGTTGACTGTACACTTTGTTGAAAGGTATTAATTTTTCTCCTTCCCTTTCATCGCTCTGGCTGAGCAGCCATGTTAACAATGCAATAAATTTTCTTAAAAGAAGAATTCAAAAAATTATAATGTGGTTAGGAGACAGTGTACACAACTTGCACATCTCCCTTAACGCACATGATTTGCCCCCCAAAATTTTGTATAAGCATTGTTTCAATTTCTCGTGGAACAGCTGCAATGCCCAGGGGAAATGAAATACAAAGGTTATGCAAAACTTTGGGGGGCAAATGACCTACATTATGGGAGATGAGCAAGTGGCCCATATCTGTTCCGTTGTTTTATTGTGTTTTGAATAAAATGCATTTGGATTAACTAGCGACATGGACTTCAAGAACTTCTGGAGCTTAGACAAAATTCCATATCCAACGATTAACTTTTTTTTGCAAAGACTATATTGTGTTAAAATTAAAATAAACAAATGAAGATGTCAACTGCATTTTGTTATGACATAAACAAAGAACAAGTGCAGTGCAAATTCATTTCTGGGCAGCAATATTTAAAATACGAAGTACATGACCAGACATCTAAAACTACACTATAGAACCCAAAACAAAGGCCCGTTTCTCCAAAGTTTCAGTATTTTACCCTGGCCCTGAAAACTGTAATTAGTTTTGCAGATTATATTATAAACCTATCAGTACGTAAAAGGGACAGGTTCACGGTTCAGCACATGCTCATTTATCAAAATGCTGTTTTTCTGCCAGGACATGTTGTATCGTCTATGCAAGCAATATGATCATGTCAGTACACTGTCAAAGAACCAATCTGCACACTTCCCTGGCAGTCAGTTGATCAACTTATGTGCAAATAGCTGTAAATTAATCAATTATGGAATAAAACGTTCGGGTCAACAAAAAATTTGTGGATTATGCCAACACTAGCAGTTATTTCGAATTTTTTCTGCGATTTTAGTACTCCACCATCCTACTTTAGGTTACTCTGAAATACACTTCTACTTTGAACTCTCTGAGATTGCTAAGATACATGTGAGTGGGATTATTAACCAATAAAATCAATAAAAAGTAATTAACTTAATGGGCATGCGCTTAACCGTGAACCTGTCCCTTTAACTAAACAAAATGGAATGGTATAGTACCTGGTAGCTTAGACCTCCGCTTTTATTATTTACATTTTGACTTTAATATTTGGCTTCAGAGTGAGACCCGAAAAATTACCAGGACTTTCCAGACATAAGACCCAGGTCTGCTGGTAACCCCTCCACCCCCCTCTCCCCCCCTTCAATACCCCTTACTCTAATAAGATCTGAATCAGAATTTCACACACTATTTCAGATGGACGTCCTATATCCTCGAACGTGTACTGTGATACATGACACATGGCGAACAATTTCATTATCTCATACAACATGGCCGTCACGCATGCGAATTGCATCACTATTTTGCCTTAGATTTAAAATTGACCACTATAGAAAATATGATGGCATACAATAATGCTCTTTGTCTGTCACCCCAAAATTTGCATAAGCATTGTCTTCAGATTCTCTTGGGACCATTTTAACTCCCAAGAGAAACTGAAGACAATGCTTATGCAAAATTTTGGAGTGACAAACAAATAGCTTTATGGTATGTTATGGTGTTTTCTGTAGTGGTCAATTGCCGTACAGAAAAATTACAAACAAAAGTATGGAAATTTCCCTCACCGCGTTAGAAATTGTCCTCCTGCTTCTCAACAATTACTTTGTTCTCAAGTCCAAAGATCCAGATTTTAAGATGGGTGTATAATGTGTTTCTCTTTGAACAGGAGTTTTTCCAAATACACATCGCATAGCGAGTTCCTAACGCCATTTGAATTTGTTCTTTTTTTCGAAAAAATCCGCCATATGCTCCTTTAAATGTTGCTACAGCAGTACAAGGTGCGCTGCGGCAAAACTGCGAATGGCCACTCCCATGTTTCTCGTGTTTGAGGTCCAATGATCAGATGCTGTAGGTTATTTGAAATCAAAACATTGGGCTTAAAAGCCTTTTTTCACGGTATTCAGGGAACACAAAAAACGACAAAAATCGGTTATATATCCTTGCCGATCCTAGGCCAATGACAACGTGAAATACCGACGAACAGAAGTTCATAACCTTCCTCGTAGAAGTAAGCATTTGCCGCCATCTTGGAAATTATTCAGTATACTCTAGCTTACATAAGGGGTTTGAATTTCATTTGAAAATCCGCTGAACGTCTTAAACGCTTCTTTCATGTTCATCCCAAAGTGTGAGTTTGCGTGACAAAATGGTGAGACAGGAAGGCTAATGACTGTGCAATGTTGTAAAAAGACGAAAAATAGTTTTATTTTTATTTTTTGTTTATGGTTACTTTTTTTCAAGTTTGTATCAAATAATATTACTTTTTCCCTTATAAAATAATAATACAACTATCCCCCGAAGTGGAGGTGAATAGTGGTAATGACCGAGACGCAAAGCGTCGAGGTATATATCTAGCGCCATGAACCGACCCTGAGGGGGGAGTAGTTGTTTTAGAATTTACCAAATCAGTTGGATAAAAATAAAAAAAGTATATTTTTGTAAATAAAAGACGTCACTTAGTTAAGAGTTTGTTTACGCTTCAATTGACAGTATTCCTGGGATCATATTTTATGATTCTGTTGCAAATTCAGCAAGAAAATTATTTTCTACCTACCAGTAAACAGCCACAAGCCAAAGTTCGTCGCTTTCTAGGTATTTGTTTGTACGACTGCTTCATTTATTGCTCAAATAAGTGCCTCGAAACGAGACTCCATCTTGGCTCTGATCGCAAAACAGTGAATAGTCATTAAGAATATTTCGAGTTACGGGAGCCAATCAAAAAAACGCGCGAAAATTGCTATTCACTGCGTTAAAAAAAACACAATCTGCCGCTTTTACAACCTCGTCCCCAAGCCCTGGGGACGAGGTTGCCGCTTTTAGCTAATTTTATAAAAGGAATGGAACGATAGCGATAGCTTACACCTTCAACGGCTGACTGTATGAAATTGTTCGCCATGCTTTGCGATTCAGGAACAGCCTTATTTTGCGTCAACTTGTGAGAAGGCTGTCAAGATTCTCGATGCTTATCAAACTGAACTTCTCTTTATGAAAGTTCAGAAAATATAAGATTCGTCATCAGAATTACTAGTAGCCCTCAAACCAAATCTCAGGATGTCGACTACTTTTTTAAAACCACACTTTCGGTTACTAATCGACAAACGTTCTCAAAAGGAGGAGAAATGAAATGAAGCTCATTGTTGTAAGCTACATGCAAACAGACGCAGCAACTCCCAAAATCGTTGGGCCATAAATGTGGGAAGTTGTTGTGTCCGTTTCCACGTAGAACCCCTCCCAAGAGTTTTCAATATGTTGCAGTATTTCGAAGCAATTTTAACTTTAGTAGAACGCCTTCGATCTTCTCAACAATATGAGGTACATTCTAAGGGTAGTGGCGCTGCTGGAGGCCTGTGACGTCACCAACAACGGTCGCCATCTTGGTCGCCATTTTGAATTTTAGTGAGAATTAGAAATCAGGTTAAAACCGCGACAAATGGTAGTGTTTTGTGCTTTACATGTAAAATAACACAAGAATATGCTCTTTGCATCATTTCATCCACAAGCTTTACTTTTATTGTTGAAAGAAGTTGGAAAGACATGCATTTTCATTCAAAAAAGGCTTGATCACCTGCTACTTATGACGTCATATCTCGTAACCATAGCAACTGACAATCACTACACTTGTCTCAGAATGCGCGATAGGGATAAATGAACAGCTACTGAAAACGTCAGGTGCTGATGTTTTATCGTCTATGGGAGAAAAAAACTTAAAAAACCTCAGGGGGTGGAAAAATTTATCCAAACCTTTCTGAATAAGCATTTTATTTAGCGTGGCCACTTCCTTGGGGAGATAATTCTGTAAAATCATGCTTTAGCCAACTTTGTTCCAAACCCATCCGCAGGCATACGTTTAACAGCCTCACCAACTGCATCTTATCTTTGGGAGGGTCCCCAATCCGTTTTTCGGGATCCGGGATTTCCCTTATTTGAAGCTCGGGATTCGGGATATTAAAGCAAAAACGGGCAAGATTCGGCATTGAAAGTATGCGCGGGAGTTAGAATGCCCGAAGTAACCCTCGGAATTACGAGATTGCACGAACTTTTGGGTCGGGATTACGGGATTGAAGAACCCTATTGGGGACCCTCCATTAGGACTCTGATGCGTGTACGTTTCTTTTTCCAAATTTGTCTACACACCCATCTTTTTGCTAGACCGTACAGGTACAAAAGTTGAGGAGTTTTTATTATTTTAAGTCATTTTAAGGTGGCTTAACCCATTCGCCCCTGAACCGCCCGTGCGGATCCAGGTCCTTTCTACCCTTTGTGACGTCATCAGTTTTAACGGTCAAGGACAACTTTCTTCCCTAACTTGTGCAGAGTGAAGAGATCTTTCAAACCATACCAGAATGAGCACCATTCAGTCAAGGGCACCGGAGAAAGAAGCAAAAAACCACGTGACAAGGACCTGAAAATCTCCATGAAAATCTTGTTCCATTACCCACCTACCTTTCCTTTCACCTAATCCTAAGATCCTAAAAGCTTTCCTAAAAACGCTTCCCACCAAAATGAAGCCTACTAAGTGCCCAGCAAGAGAAAAAAAAATGAGGCAAGAAAAGCGAAAAAAGAAGGGAGGAGAGAAAGCGAAATTTTGCTTTCTGCGGATGCCCGAACTTTGCAAGCTGATATTTTGCATCTGGATCAGAAGGCCGCCAAGTGTACGACCTGTAAACCGGTTTGTGGTAAGTTTTAGCTCTTTATAGCACGACAGTGACCAGAAAACCACTCGACTAGCTTCAAAACGCGTTTTTCGGCAAAATCTCCAGAAGCGAATGGGTTAACACAGTTTTGAGGGCGGTCAGTGTTAACTCGCGTGACGGCGCGTGTTTGAAATTAGACAAACAAACATGGCGGCGAAAAAGGAATGTACACAGAAAAATCTCAAAAGCTTCTCATTAAAATTTTGTGATATTTGGCACAATTTTTACTTTTATCGTATTTTAAATGATGAAGACTTTAAAATGGAAGGAAAGGAAAAGAAAACCAAGGAAAATTTTGTGACACATTTAATAATTACAGAACAATTATATTATTGATTATCTAAAAACCCGTGTGTTAAACTTTGGTCAAATAAGTTTCAAATGGTAATAATTAATTATAGCAAGCATTGTGCAAGTTTATAGGAAAATCTAATGAGCGAATTTTAGGTAAACTGAGCAGAAGTGAAATTTTAAGGTTGTATTCATCGTTCATGTTCATAAAAACTACGAAAACGTCAAATTTTACCTGTCAATCAAAATCTTTCATCAGTTTATTATTCACTTGCCAAGTTTTATCTTGTGAACTGCAACCTTTCTTTTGACATGATTTGGCAAATGACATATACTTACAAACTGCAAAAACTGTGTTCAGCCACTGAAAAAAAGTGGGGGAGAACAGTAAAAACCCCTCGCGTAAGAACCTACATTTTTGAAGCTTGGAAACAACAAAAATGGCAAATAATTAGGCAAAAGTTTGCCAAAGGTTTGGAGAAAAATGTGAAGAAGATGTTGAAAGTAGCCCTTTGAAAGAAAAATGATCTTTATTGATGAAAATGGCGACAAGAGGCCTCTCTTGACTTCTCATTTGTATTATTAATGTTCTCCAAACTTCGGTATTTCAGCCGATTTGCCACTTTTGTCAAATTCGCCACCTTACAAGGAGTGCCTCTTAACATCTCATTTTAATTTTATCTCTGGCAAAATTTTGCCAGACTCAGTTTCATTTTTGCCGTTGTATGAGTGCGCATTTTAAGACATTCTTTATTTTAATCAAATTTGCCACTTAACAGGGGCCTGTCAGCTTGATATCTCATTTGAATTTTCTCCAACCCTCTGGCAAATGTTCGCCAAATGCCCCATTTTCGCCAGATTTGTCATTTTTGTCAAATTTGCCCTTTTCGTCAATTATTGAAGCAACTGGGCGCCTCTTAACATCCCCTTTGAATTTTCACCAATCCTCATTTTCGCTGTTGCGTGCATTTTTGGACATAAGTGCATTCCTCAGTTATTCAGTTTTAAGACCCTGAGTAGTGGTCCGACCCTGGAAATCGAACCCATGGCCTATTGCTGGTTTACACTTGACGTTACGGCGCCCAATGTTGGTGATCAGGAACAAAAGTGTCGTTCTCTCCTGAGAACTAAGAAAGTTCTACGAATCACCAACGTGAGCACCTTGTCACATGACTGCAAACTAAGCGTAAGAACGTCTGCGTAGGAGGCTAGAAATTCAGAAAAGGAAATCAATTTTACATGGTTCGAATTAGCGCGTGGCTTGAATTAGAGAGGATTCGAGTTATCGAGAATGGACTAGCTGTACACTTTGTTGAAAGTTTTCTTTTTCCATCCCTTTCCTCCGGCCGAGCTGTCAGGTAGACAATACAATAGATTTTCTTTGAAGAAGAAGTTGCATAAATTCTAATGTGCAACTTGCTCTTACCCCATCCTTCTCAAAAGGAGGAGCGTGATGAAATCAAAATTAATTGTTTTAGGAAACTGAATTCGACATGGCTGTAAAGCTAGGGAAGCGGTGACCGCGAGAAAGCGACGAAATCACAATAGGTCTGTCTTGCGGCTATGCTAGAGACCCTAATAGATTTTGGGACGAGGACGACTAAGAGTACGAGTTTTTCCCAAAACAAAATATTTGACGCTCGTGAACTTGCCTTCGTGCAGACGTCTCCTATTTCCTTTGTTGCACGCGGAAAAGGGACGTCTGCGTAATGCCGTCGCTAATCGTGTGCCAGCATCCCGCTGGGTTCCCAAGATCTTGGGAACATGCTCTGATAGGCTGTCACACAGTGCGCATTGTTTGACATAACGCTGATTGGTTTTATCGAATCTGGTCTGATAATGTATGCGGTAATTGATGTAATCGGGGTTTTCCAGCCAAAACAAATCAAAACATGTGCCATTGTGTGCAGACCGTTCGAAATCTTGTGCGAGGCCGCGGAAAAATTAACGTGTTCGAGGAAATTGATTCTTTACAATTTACTGCGCATGACATATCACATCATATTTGTAAACAGCGTCTGAGAAAACTACAAAAGCGGCGTGGACTTCGCACCAGGCAGCAATTTCGGAGAAAGCCAGCCAAAGAAACTAAAATCTTTATTTCGCCGTAACAAACAGAGATCAAAGAAAATTTAAACACTTTACAACTGCATCTGAAATCAAATCCTACCAGGAACACCCACAGAAACATAAGCCACAGGAAATGATTACTCAGTATAAATGTAACAAACCTGCTTCATGACCTCTAAATGTAAGACTTGGTGCGGCAAAAACGAGATTTACTCACTCAAAGTTTAGAAGCTACATGCACTGTGTAGTGCTAGTAACCTTCGCGCGAGAGAGAAAAGAAGAAAAACCACTGTTCAAGCAGACTCTCAAGGTCACGTTTCGCATTATCACGAGCTTATGATGTTGTGTTTGGCCTGTCAACTCCTATTTCTAACCGGATATTATTTCACAATTTATGCGAAATAGAATACCCTGCCAGCGGGACGCTGGAACACGATTAGCGACGGCGTTACGCAGACGTCCCTTTTCCGCGTGCAGCAAAGGAAATTGGAGACGTCTGCACTCAGGCAACTCGTGAACCGGCGTCATTTTGGCCGGTAAATGTGATAGCCGTCAACATTCTATTACGAGTTTCAGCGAGAATGTCGTAGTGGCGGAAACAAGTTATCAAATGTTAGAAGTTTATCTTTTTGCGATCGGGAGGAGGCTTAACCTCCTTCAATCAAGATAACAGTGCTGACTCTTGTGATGAATCAAAAGAACAATGAAGGTTTCCGGGATGTCTATTTGTTGAGAATACGCGTAAAAACCTTCATTCTGATCTCGTGATCGTACTTTTCTCGTTCTCGAATGGAAAGGTCTCCACAAATATAATACGATAAGAAAAAAAATAGTTATACATTATCCAGTTTCAGATCAATGAAAGCGGCGCATGGCAATACCCTTTGACACGCCCCTCTTCACCACGTCTTAAGAAACAACAAACGGAGGCATATATGCATGAAAAAAGTGGCATTTACCTTTATTTTTAATTCAAAATCCCTTTTACATTATAGTGATATTATTTAAAACCTGCGAGTCCTCAGTCTACACCAAGGTCATCCTGAAAACTGAGTTCGGGCACCGTCAGAAGATCTTCTTGACAATTTGCCTAGTATGCAAATAACTTATACAAACCGTCCACAGGGTATAAATATATCTCATGAAAACTTTATGTATTAACGCTTTACTTTACGCGGCCACTTGTTTAGATGATCGTGTAAAAACATACTTTAGCCAAGCTTGATCAAAGCCCAGTAGCAGGCATAGGGGCATATGGTCTTTACGATCCAGCAGTTCCAGCGCCAGGAAGTTTTACAGCCTCTCCAACTGCAACTAACTCTTGGGACTTTGACGCATGTGCGTATGTGTTTACAAACTCGTCTGCACACCCATTTCCGGACGAGACCTATAGGCACAAAAGGTTATAACTATTTCAGGTTATTCAAATTCGAAACTGATAAGCAGCTTCGAATTAGGGTAGTCAGTCATTATAAAGACAGACGTGCCCATTTTTTAAAATATTGTGAGATGCGTGGATAATTCTTGTACAGTGAGTGGCTAATAGATAAAGGACAACCACTACCAGGGTCATGCCCTGATACACAGAGTTGATACGACGCTTTGTGTTCCACAAAATTTTAAACACTTTTAAGAAGTTGTTTAAGGCCCATCAACATCATTCCGGATATTTTTTTAAAAAGTATTTTTTTCACACGAATAGGCCCTGTGAAACCAGTGAATCCCCCTCGCCGAAACCGCATCTTTTAGATAAAGTCGCTGAATCGTTCTCTTTTTAAAATCCGATTCGTACTAGACGATTGAAACTGGATATTTTTAAATTCAACTACGTCAAAAACTGGAGTTTAGGCTAAAAAGAGAATTTGCAAATTTGAACTCGGGTGATGGACAACAACAACCTGTTGTTCGACTCATCGGTCTCGTGCAAGACGGTTTTAGGTTAATTCGTCCTAAGCTTACAAGTGCCTAGTGAGACAACAGACAGGCAGAACTGTGAAGCTAATCAATGGTTGGGTAAACGAATTATCCATCCATAGCTGTCCGATAAGCCTTTCCGGGTAATTTAATGTTGAACATATTAGACAGGCCTGGCCATTGATTGAAGAAGAGTGGAAACTAGTTAGCAAATGTTGATTGAAGTATCGTATTGTTGTCGATGGGTGAATCCAAACCGGGAACAACCAAACTGAATAAACGCAAATGTTAGTATGCGTTTCGGCCCCTGCTCGGATCAATAGGTGTGGACGGGCCATGGTTTAAGATTGAAAACACAAGAGTTGGCTTAAAACTATGGAAAAGTTATTCATGTTTCTGATTTTGTTGAATCTGTTTTAAATTAAAATAGTTTTCAGAATAAGGTTATGCCACATGGTTCGTTCTTATAGTATTGTAAGGCCATCCAAACGTTTCATGCTGTTGACAGCGATCTGTTATTGTTATAGCTTCTTCAAGAACGTGATTTCCATTTAATCATTTTATTACCTCTAGCCACCCTTTCTGGTGCATCATCTACTTCATCGGACTGTTCCACATGGTCTTCTATTTGATCTGCGTCGTCATTCTGTTTCTTTTCCAACTTCCGGATTCGGTAAATTGGCAACTTTGCGCATAGATCCTTCATCTCGTCGCTCAAGTCCGAACGGTCACTCAGTTTGCCAACAACCTTGAAATTTTCCTCAGACGTAGTGGTCATTTTAGAATCGGTACTTTTGGGCACCTGTAGATGATGGAAACCAGCGTGAAAAATAAACGATTTCGAGTGGAACAGTTGTCAAAAGGTTGCACGGATCAGCAAGTTTTAACAAAGGAATAAATAGATAACTTTAGCGAATCTCTCCAATGTTGTTAATAAAAGTGATTATAAACAATTTTTGGACGTGGTGATATCCAGAATACTCAAGGTTAAGAAAAATGTTATCATCCGAGACTAAGGCCGAAGTTGATAACGCTTGCATGTACCGAGATTATTCCGGATATCACAAAAACCGAATCATGAAGGGAATAAACACATATTTATGATGTTGCTCTTGGTATAATCATGCATTGCGGGCGCAACCCACAGGTTAGTTAAAAAATCCTGCATTAAGAGATTAGTTCCGCCAAACACTAATTTTAACGACGCTTGTCATAGGTCCTCAGACACTTACCAACTGTAATTGTTTCAGCAAGTCAGCAGGTCGAGGAACGTTCCCGATGGAGTATCTCAAAAAGCAGCCCTTTGCCTTTGGCAATCGAATCATTGTTAAGTTCTGCAGTAAAGTCAAGCCAATACGAAGCAAGGATCAATAGACAAATAAGTAATTATATCGAAAGTAACCGTTATCCGATTGAACAAAACCAACAAAACAAATTAAAGAAATAGTTTAAAAGTTTCAAATTTTTCTTTCGCTCTTCATGCTCAATACCCTGGCAGCGAACTGATATTACAGGATGATAGGCTAATCAAGAGATTTCTTTATAGTGGAACTCCACTATAGCGCGCACGAGCGGAGCACCACAGCTAAGTAAATTTGGTTATCTATCCATCTGTATTCAGCCTTGGCAAAATACATCCATATCATCCGTCCTTCCTTCCGCACCCTCCAATAGTTTTGGTCGTACACTGCTGGCGGTTTGAAAAGTTTTGATAAGCAAATGTGGTGATCAATTGACAGCTGTCAAAACCAGGGTATCCGCTGATCAGTAACACATGACCGTATTGCGGGCTTAATGTTCACGTCAGAAACAAACAAACAAACAAAAAATACTGTTTTGTAGCCATTTCAGAGACGTTTTCGCAAAACTGTGCACTGATAATTTCGGATTTTTAACCTTTTATTTTCTTATTTTTAAATTTTCTTTTCTTTTTTTAATTTCAAGTTTTTAAGCCAAAAAGTCGGAGAAACTAAATATTTGAATCCCATAAAAAAAATGAGTTCAGTTCTTTGTCAAAACAAATAACAGACTCCAAATTTAGATGAGTTTGACTTGTTCGATCTTTTATGTTAGTTACTGACCTTTTTAAAGTCGTAGACACTATCTCCTTCCTTTTTGCCCGTCGACGCAAGATTCAGAGAAAAGGTCTCGGATTCCTTGTTGGCATCAACTTTGATACTCTCGTACATATCTTTGGATACCTTGAATGTAAAGGTCTGCGAAAAACACATGTGTAATAAATTGATTAAAATGAGTATCTTCGTCAGTAGTATTTATACCAGATGTAGTTAATCGATAAAAATCGATATCGGAAATCAATCCATATCATCCATATTAATCGATTTCCTCAGCCGATTAATATCGATTGATATCGGAAATCGAGAGAAATCGCAGTCACAAAGAAAAATAATTTATTGATTATTATCGATTAACCAAATCGATAACAATCGTTAAAAATAATTATCGATTTTCATCGGAAAATCAAAAATATTAATCGAAGTTACAACTTTTTCTTTATCGATTTCTATCGATCGATATTGGAAATCAATATTTATCGATGATTGATATCGATTACCATCAATTATTTTTGATTATCGGTTTATCGATTAACTACGTCTAGTTTATATTACCACCAATACTTCAGAGTCATTACTTTCGCTATAGTGTAAATGGATATCTTACTTTTCAAATCACCCTTTAGAGGCATAATAATTAGATTTGCTCGGCTGACTAAAACGCGTTCATTAAGCGTCGATAGCACAACCCGAACAGGCCGCAGGATAAAATATTTAGCGGGAACGTAAACGCCATGGCGTTCTTTAAGACAGAAAGGGCCGAAAGGTCACTTAAAAGTGTCTCGGCGAAAACTAAACGCAATATATATTTTTAACTTAATCACCTTTTGCCCACTGTCCGCGTAAGAGGTAAGAGTCAATGGGGCGATCAGCAAAAGTAACAGCATCAAGCGTACCATCATGATTCCAAAATGTCGACGCTTTCTAATTTTTTTGTTTCGAGCTCAAGAGAACCTCAGCCGATTGATGCAGCTAGGGTCAAAGCGGGTTCTTTTATGCAAGCCTGGCCATTGTGTTGACAAAACTTGAAAATTTTTCGGACACTGTTTACTAGCTTCCCTGTTGTTGGAATATTTCGTACGGTTAAGCTCAACAAGTTTTAATTTGTTGGGATTCGTAACAACGGAAGCCATTGCTCGACAAATGTTATTTTGTATTGATAACAGCGGAAGCCGTTCTTTTAAAAATTATTGTAAAAAAAACTTAAGATTGCAAAAATAGTAAAAAACTGGTATGAAATTATTATAAGAAATTAAAAGTGGGCGGGCGTCGTTTTCTGAGATATTAAAAGTCCGTGTATATATTCTTTGTATATGGAGCCCCGTCTTTATCCTAAAAGTCTGCGTGAGTATACAAAAGCTGACATTGGTATAACACCAACCACGACCTTATAAGCTTTCGAAAGTGGAATGGAAACGATTTATTTCAACACGTCAACTTTGAGCAGACACTTGACAAATTATGTGCACTAAAGAAATAATGCAATGGATCGGAATTCTTGAGCATTGAAATAAACGGGTATTAAAGGCAAGGATATTCTTTGTCAACAGGCAAAAAGACCTTCAAAAAGACGAATGTCGAGACGCACATCCAATGTGCTTTTTTCCTTACGCACACTCTGCCCTTTGGAAAAAAATGGATGTTAATTTTTTTCTCCATATGCCTATATTTTGTCTTACTTTCCGTAAACGGAATGGCTGAACTTCTGCCATAAAAAACAAACATTAAAAACAAAACATAAAAAATTAAAAACAAACTAGACAAAAAAGATCTTTTCCCTCTTTTTGGAAGCATTTAAATTAAACCAATTTAAAAAATTGAAACGATGGTGTAAACTACGATTTCTTCTTTGTGCAGTGATTTGCGTGTTTATCACTTGACTGGTGTCGTTCCATGTGTGGCAGAACGTGTCAACAATCAATTGCAGTCTGATAAACATCGAAGAATATTTCACGATCGATAATTAAGTCACCGCAGAAATGTCATTTTGTTCTGGATTTTCTTTTTAAAAAAAGTTCTCAACGAATTCTTTCTGTAATCATCTAAAAATTGAAAATTTCGAAAAGTTATCATTTTTTTTACCGTGGATGATATTTACCTGAAACCGGCAAAACCAAATTCTTGTCTACAACTAGTATAAACCTTCCCGTCATCAAAGACAGAGGTTCGAACAGTTTTCGTCAACATGGATCGCCGACAATCAGTATGTTTTTAATGAGTTGATCTTTATGAACAGATATTTCATCGTTTTTTTCTAAATCTCCTTTATTCAGGGACACCCAATGACGGTTTCCTCCTAAATATATTGAAAACTGTTCTTTAGGCTATCCAGAGTACTTTTAGATCTCCAGAAATGCATTCTAAGCGGAACTATAAAATTTGTATCTGTTCGGTCATCCTAGAGTAACCTAAGTCTTTTCGAGATTACAAGGGCTTCAGTGTTATTTTTCCGGAAACTTTAGATGCAGTGTAACATATTACGAAAGTGAGAATTTTTCTGATTTCTCTCCATCACATTTTTGAATTCAAAAATTTTAGGTTTCCTATTTTGTACTAAAAATAGCCTAACCTGGGCAGTGAAATGTAAAAAAATTAAACTTCAGAAAATCGTACGGAATTTATTAGATAAGATTCAGAAATTGTACAGGTGCGGAATGACGGTCATCTAAGACTTTTTTGCCGTCCTCAAGTAATACAAAATTCGAGGTAAAATTCGCTTCTCCGAACAGATATTTTGCAGAAAGCAGTCGTTGGGTGCCCCTGTTTATTCTTTATCGTCATTCTCAGTCTATAACTTCTAAACAGTGCTGATACATGTCTTAACTGATTACTAAGTTTAACCGAAATAACATTTTTACACGTAATTATTCAGCAAGACTTACCTAAGTTTCGAAGATCATGGATATGCCGGCCCGCCATTCGCGATAGTTTACCGGCCCTCTTAAGTTTAACTTACTGAACCAATAAATATTTTCTTCATCGCAATTGGCCACAGTTCTTTGGTTTTGGAATAAAATATCCATGAAAAAAGTGATTCGATGAAGGAATATCTTCAGATGAAACATAAACAAGCTTATGAATTTGCATATTACTTTAGTCAAATTGAGTATTTCTGAAGAAAATTTCCATTTTTTTTCTGTAACCAATAGAAAAACAACAAATCCTTTAAACAGCCTTTTCTTTAAATATCGGTGAAATTTAATTGTTTGCCGCTTTTCCCAGAAAGACGAATTTAATAATGGTAACGCAATTGTCTAAAATTGCAAATTAATTTACGCTCCTCGCTTGCTCTTAGACTAGGAGGTTAAGCAGAAACTGTACGGTAAGGAACGACTAGCTGAGCATATAATTCGAATATAATTGTTCCCATACCGCGTTTCAGCTTTTTTAGCAAAGCAGATTTCTTTTTCCTCCAAGTCCGAAGCCATACCTCCACTCTTTTAACAAGATTTCAGGGCTGAATAAGCCAACGTTAAAAAAGCGATTAAAGATATTAAACGAAAACATGTAATGCAGAGCGCCAGTATCCGCAAAATAAAGCTCTACTTTTAAGCTTGTAATGTTTTGTATTTATATTAATCAAGAGAGAATGATCTCTTGTATTAATTTAGTCGAACTGAACATTTCTACGAGAATGTCCATATATTCCTGCTACCGGCATAAGGACACAAAATTTTTTAACAAAATTGGTGAAATAAATACCTTAACAGTATCAACTATTTTTCTAGGAAAAAAATTAAGAAAAGAAAAGAAAGAAAGAAAGACGGATTTCATGATCTTCGCTTGCTTAATAGATGAGGAAGTTCAAGAAGAAACTGTCGAGGTATTAATTTGCTTATTTTAGCAAACACAAGTTGTACATGTAGAGCTAGTTGTTTCCGTTTCAGAAAACAAAACAAATAAAAGCTTAACCATATTTTGTCTTCCTCTTGCCAAGAATATATTAACACTGCCCTTTTATTTTAACGAGATTCATTATTTCTGTATTACCCGTATCGTGTATCATCGTGTATCTTCCTTAGTTCATCATCACAATCCAACATTAACAAAAAAAAAAAAAGAAAAGAAAAGAAAGAAAGAGAGAAAAAATAGTGATTAAAGGGAAATGGTAGTACATACAATGTAGAGAGCTGAAATTGCCCAATAAAAACTTGCTTTTTAATTTTAGAACACTGAGGAAGTAACTGTCACCTAATAGAGGCTTTTATTTCCTTTACAGTAACTAATTGCATGGTAACAAAATATTTTAACAGAGAAAAATATGATATTTTTCGCTTTAATTTTATTAATTTACACCTTTTTAAAGAACCCAGGCTCGGGAGTTTAATTTTTGTAAACCTGATTATTTGTTGAATTGTACATTATTTGATAACAAAAAAAGAGGGACTATAATTATTTGACACTACTAGTTTTAATCACTGCAAAAGCTATTTTAACAAAAAGGCTGAAAAATTATGTTACGAAAAATTTTGTAGGGTAAATACATGGTTCACTTGTTGGTTATTACTTCGCAAGTGGCAATCATTTTTCATCTTGTAAGTTATGGAAAAGGAAAAGACATACACTCATAAAGTAAGTCGAGGTTTAAAGCGACAGTCATTTCAAATACAGTAAAAACACGCGACTAATTAAGAACCCGCATTTTCCCAAGTTATTCTTAACAGGTTCTTACGTCAGGCTCTTATTTTCCGAAGAAAAAATCAAGCCAATGTAGCTAAGAGCATAGTTAATGGCATTCAACTTATTCCTCTTATAAAATCTGCATGCCATAATGACACTGCAGTTAGAGTGATAAGGCACCTATAGGTCACCAAAGAGAATCACGGAATGTTTTATACATTTTAGAAAATAAGAACCTGTTTAAAATTTTAGGCTTCACAGGTACTTGTAGAGGGGGGGCCTAACTGGCAAAATCTAGCCTAACAGGTTAATTTCTTAGTCGCGCATGGACTGAAGCTTATCGTGACTCCTCTCCCCTCCCTAGAGAAATGCAGAGGTCACGGTTGCGAGGTCGCGAACAAAGGCGCCATATTTGAAGATGAATGCAAACAAACCGTGTTATTCAAATGATTGTTATTAACGATACAATCGTTCTCTGCACGACGACAACCGCTTGATCCGATTCAAAAATGTCCCGAGACGCTTTTTCTGGGGCTAAGGTGCCTGAGGTTTACGATGACAGTGTGGCAACAACGTTAAAAGTGATAATGGACGTGCTAAAGGTAAAATCATTTTTTTCGAGAAAATTGAATTTCTACTTCGGTGCGGCCGGCGTTGTTCTACATCATAATTATCACTGCCTTTGAAACAACTATAACCTTTTTAGTCATTGTCTGTAAATTAGCAGGTTTTTTTTTTTATGTTTGAATCTTTCGTTGGGTGATCGTGAAAGGAGACCGTGATCAAGATTTAAGTTTCGACCTCGATCAAACGTTCGCGAACCTCTTCGCGTCGATCTTGTGTACATTCCAATATTGTTTACTCTGCTCCAAAACATGCCATTCGCACAAATCAAATTTTCCTATGTTTTACCACCACGATTTTTTTTTAATGAAATCTTATGTATATGTCTAACTTAATTATATCTTGGAGAAGACGCTGTTGTCGCTGTCTGCAAAATCGTGATCTGTGATGTTACGGACACGGAAATAATAATAGTCACGGGCGAAACTGCATGGAGCGGAATTGAATTTAAAATATTCAAAGAGATGGTTTGTGTTATTACCTACCTTTAGCGTTGTTTGCTTAACAACAGCTGTATCCAATTCCCTTATTCGATACTACCGAAACGAAAGTCGCTTGGGTTATAATTCTATTACCATTGTGGTTGAATCTTTTCAGAATTCATTCGATCAGTTGTTTATATAAAATACGTAAGCGTACATTTGATTTTATAAAACATATAAACATATAAAAAATATAAACGCCTTTTCTTTCGTTGATCAATAACCGTCTCTATTTAGCTTATTTTATAGTAGGTTTATATATTAAAACGTGGACAGCGTTGGACAAAAATGTTTCTTGTAATATTTGTATTTTGTCATTTTTTTAATTATAATTTTGCAGGCTTTCAGTATCTTCTTATAAAGAATACACAAGACCTGACTTTTCTTAAATTAAAACTAGGTGACTTTGTTTTATTAGTCTACAGTTTAATATTGTTATAAGCTGAACATTTTATTGTTAACTTATCTCAAGCTTTAAATTCATAAGCAATATATTGGTTGAAATTTATGGCACTTGATACTTTGGTGTTAATCACCGAGATAGGATATTTACTTGATAACGGGTGGAAGAGTGATCACAAGCACAAGATCAGGGGCAGGCTATTTAAGCCAAAATAAGGTACAGTGTCTCAAGTACTTTTGCAACTGGTTGTAGCTACAGGTTTCCCGATGAACAAGCTGTAAAAACTGACTTTCTTTGCACACTGGATTGGACCCATGCAAAACCTCCATTTCAGGGGACAGGGCTATTGTTAGTCTGAACCTTATCCCACAACCAAAAAATAGGGAGGCGATTGATTGTGCTTTTAGTAAAAAAATCCCCATGGCCTTGAGAAAATAAGAAAATAGAAATAAGTTAAATGCCAGTAATTTTTAAAAGTACAGAATGACAATAAAATTTTTAGCAATGCTACCTTCATCAGGAGAAAAAAAATAAATTATGATGTTATGATGTATTTTAATTACCAGTGTTCAGGCGGTAATGGGTAAAATTTGCTAACTGAAGCAACACATCTAACTGCCTACAACCACTTGAAGTGTTACTAAAATTAAATAAGATGTTTCAAAACTTGAATACGCAAATTGTGATCCAAGTCGATCCTCACAAGAAAAGAAGTAAACAGGGAAAAAAAGTACAGTGGAACCCCATTCATAAATGGGCCAAAAAAATTTTGCCATAATAAAAGGGTGACTGCATTTAACCGAGGTGGCTGTAAAGCGGGGTTCCACTGTATACACGGCTACTTTTTCTGACTAACGATATTTTTTCGTGGGCTTCTGTCCCAGTTCTAGACTTTCTTGACCAGCAGGAAAAGTTCACGACTTCCGTGACTTAATTGTGTTACTAAATTGACCGTAGTGGCAAAGGCAGCCTTCATTCGTAAATTTTTTTAGTTTTGAGGGTGTTTAAAATAGTTTTCAGTCAATTTTTAATTGGTTGACAGGATTTTTTGGCCTTACCGGTCAGGAATGGTCCCTCACTGCTGCTGAGCTAAAATTTGGGGAGAACACTGAATTACTATGCAAGCTAGATCACTTCTGATGAGTACATGTTCTAAATGATTAATGTGTGACACGCATCTCATTTATTTTGCTATTTCTAATTTTAGTCTCATGAAGGCTCAATCAAAGAACTCCATAATGTGCTGAACTCACATGGGAATATGATGTCTGGAAAAGTACACATTCCTCCATTGTCAAATGTGAGTACATGCATTACTAAAATGTGCTGCACAGATTTGGGAACATGGAATAATATCAACAATATATAGATTTAGCCAAGACTAAAAGTGAAGCTTCCATTAAAAATTTATAATTTGCTTATTATAATAAACAATTAACTTGTAACCATCTCAAAGAAATCCACTTGGAGCTGAGCCTGCGAATAGTTGAAAACTACCCGTGATTTGTCAGTGGATAAATTAAAAAATAATGGGGGGACACCTGAGCCCGTGACACAGTCATGTGATCCTGGTCAGTGGATACCCTTTATTGACAGCTGTCAATTGATCACAACATGGAGGTGCAATATCAGGTTGCAGGCTCAAACACTAGCTAGAAATGGTGAGATTGAACATTCAGGTGTCCCCCTGACAGGTGGATGGACAGACACACAGTCACGTGACTGCCAAAATTTCTCAGAGCTCTAGCTTGCATGCATATGGAGCTCTAACTAAAATCAAATCGAAACTGAAGAGTTATTTGTTTTTCTTATCAACTGACTTCACTGGCCAGCTTAATTTACATATTTTAGGATAATCCTGCAATACCTCGTAATAAATTGGTACCATTCAATAATTTTAGGAATCAATGGCCATGCCTTGAAAAAATAATTGAATAATAGAGTCCGAAAATCGGTTTTTCAAAGTCTGGGAAAAATAGTTTTTAACAAATAAGTGTTTCACCTTGAATTTTTTAAAGCAATAGCGCTATTATTAAATCAGATTTACTTATTATGAATGCCTAAAAGTTGTAAGCCCTAAAAGTAATCTGGACAATCCAGAAAATAGCCTGAGAAAGCAGCCGACACTTTGCAATGCCGCCACCACTGGTTTCCCCAGCCAACTGAAGTCAGGAACATGAAGTACAAAAATTTTATGCTGATGATGTTCACTACATGGTATATTTGCTTCAGGAACACTACCCAGATCTGGATAGTGACATGTTGTCAGTATAAAATTTCTGCACTCGTTCCTGAGTTGTCATTTCTCCTCTAAACCACGGCAGTGGTGGCATCATGAAATGTTGGCTGTTTTCTCGGGCCGTCACTCTAATTGACAACTATTGATTATGATTAAACAATTAGATTCATACAATGAATGGAGAAGAGGAACCTGTCAAGGACATAGATGACCTTCCAGACAACCAATCCGAGGTGTCCTCAATTATGTCCAGTCGCACCGAGTACCACGAGCTGCCGACAAGATCTACCATACTCAGCAGTACTGGCATGTCTGGCAAAGAAGGATTTCCTCTGTCTGATCTGGGTCACTCTAAAACTCTTGGTAAGTATGAACATAAGTGTACATGTACATGTATGCAACAGGGCTGTCACTTGATAAGCGACTTCAAGTTGCTGGGTATATGCAATTACACTGTTGGCGTAGGAAAGCGAACAGCTTAGGAAAGTGAATTGTTTTACTTCTGTTTCCTTTTTCTTCTAATAAAAGCGGCCATGAGTCATGCTTAAAGGGCCTGGTTCTCAACAGCCCTGATATAGTGTGTTATCTCTGTTAACTTGAATTCCCAAAGGAAACAAACAAACAAAAACAGTAAGGGTTAGTGGGGATGTTGGGCAAAATACTGCAGTTTTGCTGGAAGGGTGTGGCAATTTATTTAGGGGCAGTGCATCAGTGCCAATAATTAATATTTTTGCTCCTAAAGGCAATTCCCACTTGTTAATGAGAGTGTGATGGCAATTTCTGTTCTAGTCTCCAGTACAACTGGACTTACTCTTACAAGCACGCCATTAAAGCTGCCTTCTTCTTCTCCTCATCAACACTTTCCTACGAGAACCTCAAACACCAGAACACCCAAACTGGAACAGTTGTCTCCAGTTTCAGCAGTGTTAGCTGACGACCATACACATGGTAACCTCTAAAAAATAAAGTTATTAATTATTGTGCATTGTATTGCTCAAGAAAGTATCAATATACCCCCCTCCACGTAGAAGGGTTAATTGGATTGAGCAACCAACCCAACTCACCCCAACTCCCGCACCGCCACACTTCTCCCCATTAAAATATACAGCTCAGGTTCATACTTTCGTTTAAACATTTGGCCTTTAGACCTTCCCCTCCCTAAGACTTTCTATTGGCCCTCTATCGCGTGGTTATAGATATTGCCTAAACCTAAACCACACCTTAAACATGTTATTTTGAAACCATGAGTACTTAAATACCGTATTTATTCGAATAAGCGCCCAACCTCGAATTAGCGCCCACCTCGAATAAGCGCCCATCCTAAAGGTAGAAAAAGTTAATAAGCGCCCAGCCTCGAATAAGCGCCCAGCCCACCCCATCCCACCCCCCCAAAATTGAATAAGTTCTAATAAGAGACTTCCCCGAAGACTGAGTTTTCTTCAAAGTATTTTATAGGAACCTTGCTTTGTTACATCTTCGCGTTTTGTCATTACTATTTATTGTTTTGTTGCAAAATGAACATACTACACTTGCTGAAAATACTGAAAATTTAATAAGCGCCCAGCCTCGAATAAGCGCCCACCTCGAATAAGCGCCCACTCTCACGGTCCAAAAATTTAATAAGCGCCCAGGGCGGTTAATCGAATAAATACGGTAGTGATATAACAATTGTGCCAAAGGGATAGCGCATTAGTGAACCTTCTCGCCTGGCCTCAAACGCGATTAAGTTGGAGAAGATTTTTGGGAACGTTTTGACTGACAATATCACTTCTTATCATAAACCAGGTCAAGTTTTACCAACATCTAGTCAGCCATATTCTCTCCGTACCCCGCCATCAATAAAGCCTGACAGGGTGGGTGGAATACACAAATACAGTTCACCTCCAAGCACTGGGTATTCTGGTAAGTAGTTGTTTTGTATAGGACACATTCTAGGGATCTTGATCAAATACGTTTTGTTTTTGAGCGACGAACGTCAAAGGAAGTGAGGCCTTTAGTTAATATCCCTTTAACATGCCTGAACGTTACCAAAATTGTATTGTTAGGTGCTTTTACTCTTCTACAGACGATTTGCCCAAAACTTAGGTAAAACGACTGCTCAGGAATGCGTGAAGTATACTGTGCTAACACAACCGATGGTCACTGTCTTTCTCAACCAAGAGACATAAATTATTAAAATAATTATTAAAGGCCATCAGTTACAAGCTTCTCAAAAGGAGCGCGGGCCTAGGTGCTTGTTAACTCTTTTTGCGTGTATAAAATTTATATCTTATTCCTTTGTTCGAACTTCTCTTGCAGTTGGTGCCCTGCATACGAAGATTCAGTTACTGGAAAGCCAGGGTATGTTTTGTTCTACAATTCAGTTAAGGTTTTATAGTCTGGTCAGTTTGCCTGGCCAAGAATCGATGAACAAAACAAAACATAACAACAACAGCAAAGAAAGTAGACTCAGTTTGGTAATTAAAAGCTAATGAAGCAAAAAGGTCGCCGTTCTTGGTTTAGACTTGGTTTAGTAAACTGTGCAAATCAAAGCATGATTGTCTTTCACTTCATTCAATAGTTATACCAACCTGTTAACGTTGCCAACCGGACTAGGCTACGGGTGTATGTACATTTTGAGAAAATCTTATCGTGGAAATTGTAAGCCGTAACTCCGCGCTGATGTTGAAACCCGTTTTAATGTTTCGGGTTTGAATTTTTTTGTTTTAAGCTGTTCCAAGCGTTGAGATAGTGGAGTGTGACGTGTAAGTCACCCCATCCCCCACCCCGTCTCTGTTTTTCCTTGTCAAATCTCTTTGCGTCGTCCCCACAATTGCATCGCCTGTTGTTGTTGTTTATTTTTCCTAGGGACCCTTAACCAGAGTATAGCTCTTTGGGGAATGCAGAACTAAAAGGGCGGTCACTTGTTTTACCCCTATCCCCCTCATACACTCCCGTCCCGGTTGTTCAAAATCCTCCGGATAAATCACTATCCAATAGAAAAGTATTACAAAAACCGATTGCGTTATCCGCTGGATAGTGATGTATCCGGTGGACTGACAGCGCAGCCTATCCACTTTTCCAACAACTGGGGCCTGATGTCCAGGCTACGAAACGACAAGCATTAATGACTTCAGATAACTTAACGATATCTAATCTAAAGTGACATAACCTCTCTCCGCTCTCTCCACGGAGATCTAGACGCGTTGACTATTAAGGAACTAAGCGCTAGAAATAACCAAAAGTTACGGAGTGCGGGCGACAACGATAGCAGGTCAAAACGCTTTGCGTAAGCTTGACGTGAGAGATGGTCAAAACACGCGTGGTCAGATTACGAGTGATAGAAGGTCCAAACGCGTGCGATCAAATTGCGTTATGTGCATTCCATTCATTCTTAGTGGAAGTCCAAACGAATGCTGGCTACATACATGCGACGCATGCGTAACAACAACCTGGAGATTAGGATTGCGGGGTCCTCTTGTCCCCCGCAATAATCGTAGCTCTATGATTCTTGCCAAGTTTTGCCCGGTCGTTTTATTACACATTGTTTAATTCAGTGCATTTAACCTTCAACTAAGGTAATGCAGTCGTCTAATTCTTTGATTCTTGCTGCGTTTTTTACTGAATCTTTGTGTTGTTTGTATAATTCATCTAGTGTCAGAATGGGGAGACATTATCGATGAAATGTCCGACCGGATGGCAAATCAACCTTCCCTAATTAGGAAGTTTGCCAAAGAAAGGTAATGCTGGTTGACATACATACCATTGAATCGATGAAGACGTCTAGCGCCAGGCGACTTATGCCCTACTCCTCTTACTTTAGTTCATCATAGAACTTGTATGTTTCTGTAACGTAGCCAGAAAAAATGTAAATTCTAATAGAATAAATAAATAAATAGATAAATAATGATAATAATGCTAATGATAACAATAATAATCATCATCATCATCATCATAATAATAATTATTATCATATTTATACTAATCATAATAATATTTATCTGTGTGAATCTTCAACTGCAAACTGTCTGACAATTTATCGCATTTATCCGCGTCATTTTTTTACTCGTTCCGATATTAATACATGTAATAATGCTAATGATGATGATAATAATCATCATCATCATCATCATCATCATCATAAAAATAATCATAATCATATTCACAGTAATCATAATAATATTTTTCTGTGTGAATCTTCAACTGCAAACTATGTCTGACAATTTATCGCATTTATCCGTTTCATTTTTTTTACTCGTTTCATTATTAATACATGTAATAATGATACTGATGATGATGATGATGATGATAAACGGAATGGTTTGCTTAGTGCTCACGAAATTGCAATCAAAAGTATAAACGAAGTGAGTATGTATTCTAGAGGTTTACTCTTTTACCAAATTATTCCACAGCGTAATGATCGCAAAATATTATGAAGATACGCATGCGAGTGAAATTGCTGGTTTTCCTCAACTATCAATACAAATACTTTATATGGACAGTCCTTCATTAGCCGCCGTTGTAAGAACTTTTTTTTGAAGAAGCTTTCGTAAGATTGTGGTCTGTATACCCTGCTGCGTGCAGAGTCTTCTTCGATTTTCCTAGTATCAACGAGGATTGAACGAAGCTCTGCTCGCAAGGTGCAGTCTCTACTTTTTTGAAACATTTTAACCTGTTAAATGTGTTTGCGTTTGATGTATTGCAGCACCACAGACAAAGTTAGCCATCGACAGCATACTGAAGATTTAGAAGTACTTGAAAGAAAATTGTCCAAGAAAATTGATGACAAGGTACTGTCTAAAACTGTCACTTTCTACTAACGGGATGTTTTTGTTTGCATGTGTGTTTGTTTCTTTTTCCGAGAGTAATAAGGGAATTCTTCTCCATCCATTTGAATCCCGCGCCTACCCCGGCGTTTTCCATGCCACATTTGGTAATGCATCCTTGATTAAGTCTGACCACAATTCATTTTGTTCGACCAAATTGGTGGCTTGGTCGGACATACGTCCTTAAAGAAATAAAAAGTAGGGGTACCTTCCGGTAACTGCCAACGAGGCGAATTTATTTATCTTTTGTGGAATGTGTCTATCAAGATCTTCGCGATTTGTTACATAATCTTAGAGGTTTACAATGGATTCGGCTATAGAAAATGATGGCACTCATTGAATCTGCAATTAGTCTACCGGACCGGTATGTTTTAAGTTTGTCAAAAAATGAAAATAAGTTTAACGAAAAAAACAAAACAAAGCAAAGTTGAAAGATACATTCGAGGAAAGCAAGCATGGTTTTGACAGTTAAAGCTGTACTCTGACTCATTTCGTCGCTTTTGAAGAACATATGGCCTACAAGTGTCTCGCAAAACCGTCGCGAAGTCTCTAAAAACTCTTGCAGCTTGCGATTCTCGGCGTTTATGCATGAGAAGAATCACTTACGATTCAGCGGCAGTAAACATTTCCGTTTTTATTGAGCAAAGAAACATTTCATTTCAGAATGATATTTCACTAAAAACCACGTGACAATGATGAGATTGGGAGTCTTGTCGTGAGAAAAGTAAAAACATCATGAGACTCACAGCAACGGAATCGTAAGCTTGGAACAGCTTCGCTTGGGAGTCGAAGAGCAATTGCTGATCTTTTCGTCCTGTTTATCTCAAAGTTGGCCATAGTGCTAATTTGAAACATTCAAAGTCTACAAGGCAATCGTCCTGTGACTCCTTTGAAATGTACAAAATCAGCACATCGCGGAACGGGAATGATCTACGACAGTTGTCGTTTTGATATCGGGCGCCTTCGTGTGGAGTCGACTGATTTATGAAAGGTGTCTACATCTATTGGACAAATTTGCATATATCGCAGTGCCCACAATAACTTGTTCCTTACGCTACGCGTAATCCACAAGTTAATTGGTACATCATCTGGGCTTTCAATTCTATAAAAAAAGACAACATAGCTTGAAGCTTTGTTGGTAAATTGGAGCAAGTTAGCAGTTATAAATTATGGAAATTCAAAACCGCTATAAACGTTGGAAAGTAAAGTATAGTTCAAGTGAGGGCTTGACTGCTAAAATAAAAAATAAAAATTAAATTCTGAGCTTAAGCCGATCAACGGCATCAACAGGGCTAAGAAAAATATTCCGGATGGTAATATACATAGGAAAAAATTGGTGTAAGCAAAATGCGTGAAAAGCGCAAGAATGGGGCGGAATGCATCAGAGGTATAAAAATATAAACTTGAATAAAATACAAAGATCTAATGAGCGAGTGGCACAGGACAAAGAGTACCTCGAAGGCAAAATGATTCATAATGATGGTCTTTAAAACAAAAGGTCCGCAAATTCGTTGGGAGTTTAGCTTTATGGGAGTTTAGGGCTGTCTTCAATGTTAGTCGAACTGCAAAAGGGCATGCTGGTTGATAAAAATCTCTCCAAAGGCAAAAATAACTTCTTAAAAAACAAAATGTCCTCAAATGCGTTTCATTCCTCACGGGAGATGAGGACTCAATGTAAATCGACCTGCGAAGAACACGCTGGTTCTGATAAACGTTTTGAGAATACAACCCTATTCCTTCATTACTTACCGCATAAATTCAATTTAGAAATTAAAAGATAACATTGAAAACCCTGGTTCTGAGTCGAGAAGCGAACACGCTACCTCAATGTAAATCGAGCTGCGAAGACGAAGAACAAGCTGGTTCTGACAAAAAATGGAGCGTAAAACCCTATTCCTTGATCAGCTGCTGCTTTAAACCCAATTTTTAAAGCAAACCAGAGCACTAATAGCCCTTTAAAACTAGAAATCGTATTAAAACTTTCTCACCTGTTTAAAGGGCCTCTTGAACAGAAAACGAACAGCTGCACAAGGGATCATCCAATTTCGAACCACGAGTTGTAAATACAAGATCATGACGCCACTGCCCAAATATGGGGTTTTATTTACACCCAAATATGGTCAAAAATGCAAATTTTAGTGGGTTTTTGCAGAATTTGAGAGTTTTTGCCTACATTGGGCGGGGTTATCAATCTGCCGCCGAGTCAACTTCGCTTCTTAGCCCGGTTGCCTCGTTGGCAATTATTTGCAGCTGTGCTTTAATCGTGGATGGAATTGGAGAACCTTATCTATCAGGTGTTACTCAGCTTTTATTAATATTGTAAATGATAGCAACACTGTGCCTAGTTTTCTCAACTTGGGGTAACCTAATTCGCTTTTTTTTATAACTCTTTTCCAGTTTGCCAACCTTGATCGTAAAATCATTGAACTTTACGACGATTTGATGAGCCAAGTCACCAACCTACCGGCTGCGAAAGGTAACAGACTATCAACGTAACATTGATGTACCTAGCAATGAATTTGTTGTGTCAGTAATTAAAGTGCCCATCACCTAAAATTTTTTATTTTCTTATCTGAAAGTACACCTTATCAAAATAACTTCTGCGAAAAAATTTTGCGATTTGAACCAAAGACGATTTTTTTTTAGAATTTTTTAAAAACGTTCAAATTTGCCGTCATTTTGGCACACCATTCGTCTTAGTCTTCTCTCGGACTATGACGTCATATGACGTACTTTAAGGAACACGTGACTTTATCGACAGGAAAACATTAAGACTTCTGATAGGTTTTTCTTTTTCAGAAAAACTTTCTTCTTACGAAGACATTGTGATTCAATCCTTACTTGTAATTTATCTTTTTTTGTGTACAGCTGGTGAAGGCAAGGTAATGCGAGTTCCTTATTTTACGTCACATGACGTCATATGTGAGCCTGCTAGTTTGCATGATCAGCGGCGCGGGTGTACCGAAAAAATGTAGACTTCAAAAATTGGTAAAAAAAATCGCGTTTTGTTCAAAGCGCAAAACTTTTTCGAAGAAGTTATTTTAATAAGGTATAGTTTCAGATAAGAAAATATAAAATTTTAGGTGATGGGCACTTTAAGCTCAAGCTGGCTGAGAGCCAGTCCAGGTTTCTAGATTCCACTAGCAAAAATTTGCCCGATTCCCGAATCCAGAAGGAAAAATTTCCACGATTAATTCCGGATTCTCGCGGATTATCTTACATGGGGTGACTTGTAGCTGCATTAGATACATAACGCAAGAATTTACACTTTATAAACAAAGAGGTACTATGGCAAGTTCAACTTTCGTGTTTATTTCTTTTGATCGCTGTCGTTATAGCTGCTGAAGAGAAGAAGACACAAAAACAAGTTTCCTTAGGAATACATAAATTCGACGTGGACTCGCTCAAAGAGAAGGTGAGGTGAAATCGACTTTATGAAAAAAAAAACACAAAATAATCTGAGTAATCTGTCCTCTAAGCAGTTCTAAGGCAAGAAAAGAAAAGCATAAATTTCTTGATCTGTTGAAGCTTTTAACGTGATTGGCTGTTTTTGTTATTATTTTTTCTTAGTTGGATGAACAGGATGAAAGACTTAAAGCGATGTCTAAAGGTGAGCTTTACGTGTAAATTTTTTGAAACCTTTTTTCTTTCCATTTTTCAGTCATTTAATATTAATTTTTCCCCGAACATATTTTTATATGTGCCCTTGGAATGTTAAATATGGTTCAAAACAGCAAGGTGTCACAATTCGTTGCCCATTATAAGATGTATTTTAAGTAGTGTTGCAGTTTTAACGAGTTAAACGTAATGTCAGGACTTAATTATGACTTCGGTCATGTCAACCGAACGCGAGTGAAGGGTACATAACATACATGTATAAATATTGTGCAGCTTAGCATCGTCACACGTTCAATTCAATCTACTTGAAGTTTCACTTCAGAGTTAATTTTCTTTTATCATCATTTCATTTTGTGTCAGAAGGTCAGACACTGTTAGAGCGATTTTCGTATGACCTTGAAAAATGGTTTCGGTAAGCGTTCGTTATTTGTTTTATCAACCAATGGATGAAAAGATCAAAACATGGTCTCTTCGTTTTCCCGCCAAAGAAAACCCTTATATGGAGAAGGCATTGTTCGATTAGCCAATCGTGTTGTAGTATGACGTCAGAGCGAAGTATCGGTTGATTTCTAGACAGTTCTCGGGCATGAAGTTTTTTCACCCGAGCGTCCGCTTAACCAACCAAACGTCACGCGCGTTTGTATCCGTTTGATAAACCAATCAAATCGCTCTGTTTCCGTTCGTTTGTTGTTTCTGTTTTGTTTGTGCATTTTCATCTCAAGGTCATGCGAAAATTGCTCTATCGCCCCATGAAGAGTACCGTAAAATTCCGAAAATAAGCCCCGGGGCTTACATTTTTCAAAAGCCCTTTTTGAGGGGTTTATTTTTGGAGGGGCTTATCTACGAAAGGAAATTTGCGTTTGAAAATCGATTGGGCTAGCATTACAGTTGGAAGGAAATTTACCGTTTTTGCTTTGTTTTACTTTGTATTTGAGGGCAATTTCAAAGTACAAGCCCCCCGAAGGGCTTATATTTGGAGGGGCGATTTAACGGAGGGTTTTTTCCGTTGCGAGTTTGGCGGGCTTATATCTGGAGGGGCTTATTTTCAGAATTTTACATTAATCTAAAGAAATCTTGGATTCGGATTCCACGCTGTGGATTCCAGATACCTTGCCAGTGGAACTTGGAATTCGGTTTTTAATTTTAGCAGGATTCCGGATTCTTTGAGTTGAATTCCGGGTTCCTAAAACCTGGATTCCGGATTCCATAAGCAAAAAAAGTTCTGGATTCCGCAGTTCTATTCAGGTCTTTTCGCTCACCTGGACTATCATATTCCACCTACTCGTGACATGGCTCTTGGGCTTAAACCATTTGCAAAATGCCTTTTGATTGTTTTTGTTAATTATATTGTATTTTTGTACTTTTCTTTTCTAATCGATCTTGAAGGAATGTCAGCGCTAGACGACAAAATGTCTCACCTTAAACAAGATATGACCTTATATAGACGCCAGCATGACAACAAACGGGGTGATGATGAGGTATAGCTATGAATATTTGAACTTTAAGGAGGCTCTTACCAAATTAATCACTGATTTAGCTGCGTTTGTTTTGTAGTTAGTGTCTTTAGTTGCTGAACAGTTAATATCCCATGAAGAAATTACTGGCTGGAAAGTGGCGCTTAAAGAAATCCATGCAGCTCTTAACAAACAAGTAAGGCTTACTACCTTAACAGCCATTTTGTACTATTTCGCGACATTATCAATTTATGATTTTTGTTACGTTTTGGAAAGAATTACGCCAATGTTATGACTTCTTTTTCTCCTGGAGATGGTTCCCTAGACGAGCACTCGTATTGATAAAGTGCAGTAACGTTAGTTATCATGTTGTTAACCAAAAAGCCAAAGCATTCTATGACTTTTTCGCTTAGTCTGCGAGAAACTTTTGTTGAGCACTAATAGTTGTTGAATAAGTTGCGGAGAACAGGCCTTGGTAACAACCGATTGTCTAGTCAGTTTAGAGGACCTTATACTTTCTAAAAAAAGGAACAGTGATTTAACCACCCATAAATGTCTGGTTACTGTTTATGAAGAACCAGCAAAAGACTCTAAATGCCTTCTTAAAATCTCTTTTAATAGTCTGAAATCAACACTTCTGTCCACCACTCGTACGCAACTTTAGACAAGCGCACTGAAGCTATGAGCCAGAAGCTACAACTTCATGGAAGGTACCTTGATTACTCTTTGATATCTTTTTTAAGTCTCTTTGGGAAATACATGTAACCATGTTTATTTTATTACTGAACTATATCGATCATACGGAATATGTACTAAAATTCAAAGTGGGCTTTAAGTCTTAGTTATTGCTTCATGTTTTTAGACCATTCTCTTTTTAAACATTTCAGAGCGGCGGTATTTTGAGCTAATGGCATCGCGCTCTAGTTAAAAAGCCCTCCGTATCACCAGTCTTGCAGTTATCTTTTTTTTTCAGGTGGAGATGGACGGGTGTGTCTAATCTGTATCCCAAAGCTCATTCCTGTATAGCAGTAGATCAAATGACAGACGACATTAGCTTTACTTCACAAGTACACAATACAGAGACACGGAGCTTGGTTTGGGAGAAAGGCAAACCTTATGTTGTAGTTACTACTGGAGGATGTTATTGGTGAGGAATATTTTGTTGTCAAGCCCAAACTCACGCAGGGGACGGGTGGGTACGCATTTGCCTGGCCTCGCTTGCAACAGGATGGGACATGGAACGGGTAACAGGTTGTCAACTCGATTCACCGCTTCAAATTAAGGAAAAATGATCCTTTTTCAGATGCATCGTTTCTTTTTTTCACGAAAAATCCTAATGATCCGGATTTTTGGTGTGAACTTGGATTTTGGTAAAGAAACACACCCTAACTTTTCCTGTCATTTCCAGGGTAGCAATTGGTGCATTTTCCAAGAAAACCAGTACACCACCGTCCCTGCAAGTAACAATAGATGAAGAACCTGTACCTCTGGTATGACTTAATCACTTTGTTTCGATTGTGTTTTTGTGATCAGTTTAAATTATATTCTTCCTTTTTTAGGTGCTAAGGCTTGGAAACCTCTCTTTAGTTAAAAAATACCTGCTCTCCAACCCACTTATCCAATTGTACCTCTCAACAGTGACACTTGGAACGGCCATTTCGCACTACAAATAGTACACCATTATCACTGTAACCACTTACTGCCTTTGCGAAACTAACTCATGGGAAGCGAGATTTTGCGAAGGCAGCGGTTCGTAAGACAGAGAACGGAGAGGGCAGGGTTCGCACAATCTTGAAAAGTCCTTGAATTTTAGGGGAGTCCTTGAAAAGTCCTTGAGCGACTTTCTTGCCTCGAGTTTATCTTTGAAAAAAGCAAACACCGGGAAGCCGGCCTAAAACATAAACTTAAGCTTTAAGCTTGAAGACTCAGAATTTTTAGAGACACTTTAATACTTGTCTTCGTGTATGAAAATTGTTGTCTTTGTATATGTTTCACCGAATTATTTTTCTTTTATTGATTGTTAGTAGTCTCTCTTGCAATTTTGATCGCTGTGCCGTTTGTTTTCACTCGTTCATGAACATCGCTTTTGCAGGAGTACTCAAAATGCCGCGCGTATCAAACGCTTTTTAAGATTACACATCGTTATAAAACCATTGAATAAAAAATCTTATTATATGGCTGAGTCTGTTTTCGCTATGCGATTGGTCAATTTGCGGTCCGTAACTCGCTATACGGACCAAAATTTTTGAAGAAAATGCTCATTTCGGAGCTCTAAATCTCTTTACCTCGGAAAAGAAAGGTTTAAATAAAGTTATAAGACGCCTGTCAACCTTGAGGACCTTGAAGAACCTTGAGAACCTTGGATGTTGACTTTGGCGTTCAACATTTTCAAACTGTGTTTATTTTGTGAACGAAGGCGATGAAGGAACTAACTCGTAATTTTATCGAAGAGGATTCTAGTCAGTGTTTGAAAATTTTATCGCATTACACAGTTAAGAAGACGAAAATCGACTGGCAGAGATTCGAGATGTTTTGCCTAAGAGAAAATGAGTAATTCCTTCGAAAAATATGATAACAAACATACCTGAACCCGATAATCTTGACAAGCTTCTTTGCCATTTGCACTGTTTTCTCAAAGACCAACGAAAGAAAGATAGAAGCGAGTTCGAGCCAGACACAATGTCCAGTTTTCAAAAGACTCCAGCGTTACATTCACGAGTGAATACTTACAGTGCTCTTAGTTTTGACCGAAAAAACTTTAAAATATGTCTGTAAACCCTGAGGACTGGGAGGTTGACTTTGCCCTTCCAAATTTTAACCTAGCCGTTGTTTTAATAAAACGAAGCTAATGTAGAAACTGAATCGTATCCTTACCGGAGCCTTTGTTATGTGCTATTGTTTTCGTGCGCCAATAAAGACTTTCTTTTTTGACGCCTGTCTAATGACTGTCAAATCGTGCGTCCTGCACTTGTTTCCGGTCCCCAAACAGGAAGAAGCCATATAATAAACATCTTATTAGCCTCGTTTTTTCGGTCCGTACTATAAATTACGGATCCTCGTTTTTTTCCATCCATTTACGGCCCGCGCGCTTCGCACGCGGGCCGTAATCGTAAATCGACGGAAAAAACTCGGTCCGTAATTTACAGTATGGACCGAAAACTCGGCTAATGGGAGGTACATATGTTGAAGCGTAACTCTATTAGTGTTCATTCAAACACTAACAGCTCGCACTGCAAATTTGGCGCTTGCGATCGTCCTGAATTTTGGAAATTTTTTTTTTTAACGGTTTGAATGATCGTCCTGAATTTGAATAATTATACAATTTATTATTGCAAATTTACTGCATTCTTTCCGAGTTCTGTATGGAAAAAATAAACACCAAAAAAGCGCGTTTCATAGTACTGTTTCACCTCAGATGTAATGTATAAAAAGTATAAAGGGTTGGTTTACACGCCCCCCAGATTTGTTGGCAAGATTTTGTAAAGTAAACTTGTCGAACGCAAAAGGTTCGGCCTGATTTGTTTTCCAGGTCTAATCTACTGTGATCAAGAGCCATTATGGCTCTTAAATGTGATCGAAGATTGCTATTTTTTGGGTGTACGTTTAAGGCTATCAACTCGATGTCAGATTTGGTTCACTCCTGTACTGTTTGCAAATTACTTTCTCTAAAATCACTTACCCTTTCCCTCAAAAGTCTCATGAATGTGCTCTAAAGTTAACTGGTTTGTGGATTACAAGTTTATGGTTTGATTTAAATTATAAATTTATTAATGGGAGTTTCGCTTTTAGCCGTGGCTAAATCTAGATATTATTTGTTGCATAATATAATTAACAAAACCCAGCCCAAACTCCATTCAGAGGACACGTCTATTCAGGAAACACTTAACTTAGTCCCGAGGTTGTCTCCCGAATAGAGTTTCCACTGTATTTCTTGTTTTGCTTCCTACTTGCAGTACAACAGCTCTGGAAAGTCGCCTAGTCATCACAGAATCAGCGTTATTTCATCCGCTCCTAAGTACCAACCTCCTGCGGGCAGAATAAAGGGGGACGGAAGCAGTCCGTGGAGACCTGGTGAGGAATATTCTTACCCATAAAACTTAATGCGCGTATGTTGAAACCACTAAACAGGTTACATGAACAGTGGCGTTGTATCGCTATCATAGAAGTGTGTTTTTCCTATGTTGCTGTTGTTGTCGTCGTCGTCGTGCACATAATAGAGACCTTTAGATTCTAAGACGGGGACGACTACGAGAACCAGGTCACTTTGGCCGGGAAACGCTTCGTTCGCCAGAGGAGCAAAATTTCATGGGGTGAAAGATAGTAATGTGCAGAGAGTGCCAGAACTGCATGACATCGCTATTATCTTAAACCTTGCACAGGCGAAATTGACCAGACCTCTCTACCAGTCAGCATTGGAGAAATCAAATATTAAATATAACCTAGGGTATCTAAAAGATAGTAATGCTGCGGCACATTCTGTTGATACTTATATTAGTTGGGCAGTGAGACTTAAAAGAATCGAAAATGACATTGAATGTCCCATTTACATGTTGGAAAGTAATTATTACTATCAGTCTATAAAAAGAACTCGTAGGAACGTTGTTTAGAAAATGATCAAATGGTTATCATCTCTTGTTTTCCCACAGTAAATTGTAGGAAATGATAGAAGTTCAGATTGTTTGTCCATATATTTAATATACGGTGTACTATCTTTTTCCTGGAAACACGATACTTTTCTTGCTGTTTATTGCACTTTATTAAATGACAGATATATAAGTATATATTTATAGAAAACAACAACAAAAAAAACGGTTCATGGCAATGAATGAATGGAGGAACATAATTGTGCTTTACAAAACGCCGATACACGTCCTCGTCTGCAAAGTAGGACGCAAAACATATGCTTTTGTTCGGCTCATACAGGTTCTTAAGAATAGCATGGCATGACATTTTCTCGCTTTCACATCACCTTCTAGCAAGCTGGAGTTTGTATATCCCCCGTGTTGGAAAGTCGAAGTGCAAATGCTCATCTTCCCGTCAAGTTTAACGCCTGCACGAGTCAAAGACTCTTGAATTGAAATCAAATCCCCAAGTTAACCATCGTACTCATCTGAAAGACTCCTGACACTCTTAAATTTGGTAAGACCTCTATTGGTGCTGTAGAAAATTTGCCACAAAGAAAACTTTGAGTCTGAGCAGCGAACGATGCACGCTCTCACTCAACGAACTTCCTTGTGTTTTTCTTTGAGTTGTGCGTAGCGCAATGCATTCTGGTAAAAAATGGCGCATTGCACTCTGGTTAAATGCAATGCATTCTAGTAAAAAGTGATGACTTCGAGAATTCGTCCCACCTTATATATTTCTCTTAAATCCTGATTATGTTTCTGCTCGCTTGCTTCGCTCGCTCCGCAGTAATAAAAATATGTTCAGTGTGTTTAAAAGGTGACCTAGAATTTCTAAAGTCGTCCTAAAATCTATTTTGCTTACTTTTAACCTGGTTTATTGCAGGTTCAAGTTTGATAGGTACAGTTATAATTCCTGCACACAGCCGAGTAAGCGTCAGCCCCACCAGCACAGCTCCAGGAACTCGGATGAGCGTGGAAGGATACCTAGAGCTTTTAAAGATGTACTGACTCACCTGAAAATCATGCGATTTGGCGTTGTCTTTGGGGTGAGAGGGCGTATACGCATCAATCTCAAAGGAACTTGCCTAGAGAGGAATTGAAGAGTTGCTTGGTATATTAAATAGGATGAGAATCCCTGAAATGCACCGAAAAAATAGTGGAGTCATATTTAACAACTATTCCTCAAGCCCGAATGGGCTCTAAGTCAATAGCCCATGAGGCCCACGGCTCAATAGGCTACTGACCCAGAGGCCATGAGGGCGAGAGGAATAATTGTTTTAGTAAAATCCAACTGGGTGGTCAAAAATATCGAGACAAAACAACTTTAGCTAACAAAACGCGATTCAGCCGCCATTGTTTCGGTTTTTAAAGCCGGCGCTTTTCGTTACTAGTGGTCTATAACATATAGCCTAGTAGTAGCTCAACCAATCAGAGCGCAGCATTAATAATAGACCACTAGCTGGATTTTACTAAAAACAGATAGAGAGAGAGAGGTTAAGCGACTAGGATGGCAACGGAGGAGAAAACGTCGCTGCGAATCGTGGGTTTTGAGTTGAGGTAGTAGGTCAAAACTAAAAATAAAACATTGCATTTTTACTCACTGGCAGCGTTGGCTTTTCAACTTTTCTCATGCCTCGGGCGACACTCTGGTTGCTCAGTCAACTGTTTTGTTTTGACGTTTCGATCATTATTCTGCTATTTCTAACGAATATCTCTCTTACATTCACGAATAAAGCAATGTCTGCCACCCTTCATCCTTCCTTCGACCAAAATACCATTCCTCAGTGCAATGTTCTTCGCCATTCATGAGTTATATTTAGTTCTGCTTTGCACCGCTTGAAGCCTCTTACAAGAACCACAAGAGGGCGAAGCTGTCAAGCACGTTGCGTTGCAATTTGCATAAACCCCGCCCTAAACCAGGTGATTGACGGATTAGTTGAAGTGCCATCCATCTATTGTATTTTTGCCATTCTTTCCTTGCTTTTTTGGCAGAAGTTTGGGTATTTCTCCTTCGCTTGGCGTGTGAAATCTCTACCCCTCGCTTCCTCCTCTGCCAAAACAGCTAATCTACCGTGTCTTCTGTTGTCCCTTTTTTGTCGAGATCAGTACAATTGACGTCAATTGCATTAACATCTGCAAAACTCTTCCAAACTTAGTCAAGTCACTAGGTGGTTAAGAAGAATTATCCGAGAAATTTAAGCCAGTGAGAGTCAGAAATGGATACTGATAACAAGATTACTGTACTCGAAGATGCATTAATATATGAGGTAAAGATTGGGATTGACTAATTGGCGTGGGTGGGTGGGTGGGTTGCTTAGGGGTCGTGCGCCGTGCTTCGTGCGTGGTGGGTCGTGGGTCGTGCGTGATAATCGGTCATGCTTTGTGGATAGATTGTGGATAGTGGCTTTTCAAGAAGACTCTTGCTCGTAGAATTCAAAGGCACTGTCTTCCTTTACACGTCCCTTCACATTTATGGAAAAGTTTCTTCAGTAAAATCCAGTAGAGCAAACTTATCAGCAAAGTATGTCCTCCCCGGTTCTCTTCCAATTTCCCGCAATTGCTCTCTGCGTTCTTAATGAAATGCACAAGCGTCTAAGGAAACCACTTCCGGTTTAACAAAAATTCTTAGATACCAATCGCGTCTTTTGTTTCAAATTCCAGTATTTTTTTTCTTTTTGTGTTTTAAATTAGGCATTTACTTTAGGGAAGACTATTCCATAAACAAATTATGACCAATCATCACCATTTAAACACTTCAATTCTAGCACTGTTTTACAAAGAGTAAACTTCCCTTGAGTGACAAGATAAAGGCCAATCCAGGGTCCAGTCCAGCTTTTAGGATGCGCCAAAGATTAAAGCCTAATCACAGATCTAGTGGCAGTCTGTGTAAAGAAGTTTTAACTTGAACTGATCACAATTGTTCATAGGCCCGGTGTGATACACTTTAAGGGTAAATCATGGGGTGTGAAAACGTCCGTGCCCTCAATTTTCCGGGCTTTGTGTAAGTTATTCTTAGATGATATGAAATAATCTCGTTATGAGATTGAAGTAATGAACATATGCTTTTTTGGTTTTTTTTGATAACTTTAAACCAAACACGCGTACCCGGTTTTCCACCTTCAATTTTAACAATTTTCACGAATTTTCACTGTGGTCAGTCTGAAATTAAACATGGACTGCGGTCCAACTGCGGACTGGGTATAAAACACGGACTAGGTATAAAATGCGGACCACAGACTACGTTGGTAAAAACTGTGCTAATTGGTTCTAGGTAAGGTAAGATAAGATCTGTACAGTACCGCAAGTGATCCCCAACCGCAAATGATCCCGAGACCGCAAATGATCCCCAAAATGGACCGCAAAAGATCCTCTACCGCAAGTGATCCCCGAAGTTGACCGCAAATGATCCCGTGAAAACTTGAGGAATGGAATGGATTTTATGGGACTGATTACAAAAAAGGACTGATTATAAAAAAAGGAACCTTTTTCTCGCACCTTCTAAAGAAAAAGGGAAGGAGGACGCTACATCTCAGGTCAATTTATACAAGGCGAAAAAAAAAAGTAGAATAAATCTGAAGAGGATATGGTATCAACCGTATACTTCTTCCTTTGTCAATTGCTTCAATTTTCTTTCAAGAACTGTTTCGTCGCTGAAAATTTAAGACAGGCAGGACGTTACGCAGAAAAAACTCTATTATTTTAACGCCCAAGCTCAACTTGTCTACTGAGGAATACAAAGCCGGGCACCCTCTACATATCTTTTTAGAAGCGTTGAATTAATTTTCAGAATATTTAGTTTTGATTTTTCTCTGAAGTGTTAATTTTACGTGGTAAACAGCAAGACATTGGTTCGTAACTTATGAGTGCCCCAGGCCTGGCAGTGCCCGTTAAAAAACAAGACGTGATTTGAAATAAACACACGTCAAAATGCCACCGAACTTATCGATGTCCACAGTTTTCGGTTAATTTTGAAAGAGCAACTTGCCTACAGCTCATGAACATGTTGCGAATAGTTATATTGACGCTTATATGTATATCCATTTTTTTGCCTTTGCTGTAGACAGTTACCAGGAATCTAAACCTGCTAATGAGAAACGTAAAAGCGAGGCAAGCGGTAGTTATCGCGTGACAAAACATCGTAGGAACCGTCACATTCACGGACTAAAAGAAAGTCGCTTATAATTGTTCGGATCCATGAGGCACTTAAAAGAAAATTAAACAACCTAAAACCCTTATTTAGCCGGAACGAGAAGCATTGCATTTCAAAAGAGGTGAAAGAAATGCTCTTGCATTAAAGGACAAATCCAGCAAATCATGCCGACCACAAACAACAATAACCGCAGAAAATGCGTGTCATGACCTCTCAGTATGAAATAAGCGGCAAAAATCACATTTGCTCAGTCAAAACGTTTTCCTTCAGGTGTAATCTACCCGCCAGAGAAAAAAATTCATAAGAACAAGCAGCATTTTGGCATGAGCTAAAAGTCGTGTGTTGCCTACCGACTTCGTTTTACACTTGAATGATTTTTTTCATTTAGTTTTTATTCATGTATATACGTATTTATTTAAGAACTGAAATTTAGCGTTTAAACTTACTTTTTGTATTAATAATAAAATCGTCACGACGATCCGCTAACTCGAGTCTAAGCCATTCCTATTTTTCTGTCGGGATCATTTGCGGTCGACTTTGGGGATCACTTGCGGTCGAGGATCATTTGCGGTCCATTTTGGGGATCATTTGCGGTCTCGGGATCATTTGCGGTTGGGGATCATTTGCGGTACTGTACAGATGGATCAAAGTATCGCCAAATAGTACAACACGTGAGTTTAACTTATAAATACACCTAGAAATTATTCTCTGATATAATTCATTCTGAAATTGTCTCTTTTTGTTTATCAGTGGTACCATAAATTAAGCCCTTAGTGTTTTGTTCATTATTTCAATCCAGTATCTGCAATTCTTTCCTATTATACACGTCAATCACAGAATTATAATCTGTTTGTTAAATCGGTTCATACCACTCAATAAGGCACTCGTTCTGTCCCTTACACTGGTACCAACCTCTGAGTACCAACACTGAAAAGTTCTCATGGTCAGCTACTTCCCATACACGTCTACATTTTGGTTGAGATTTAATTTGCTGGTGATGGGCTTGCTAGAGTAGAAGAAGCATTGCAATAGTAGAAGAAGAGTTGTTGTAGCTTTATAACGCCGCGAGAAGAATAAAGTCAGAGAAGTAAAAGAAGAGTCTCGGTTGTTGTTGGCGAGTACCTGACAGTCCCCAACATAAGTAAAGCTAGGACTAAAGACTGTTTTTAATAGAAATTAATCTTTGCGATTTTGAACAAGTACCACGCACAACATTGTCATTATTCAATGACAGATAATTGGGCAAATATAATACCGCCAATTTTAAAAATTACTTTTTAATGGAAACTGTTCGATACTTGAGGTATTTACAACCTTATCGTAATACACGTCACGATATCACTCAATAAATACATTGGAGTATTTTTGGCGGGGGTGGGGGGGGGGATTTCTTGGGTAAAAAATCAAAACTCACAAAAATGTATGGTCAAAGGGTTGAACTTTCACTTGTAATCCAATACACAAATGTCTCAACTACAGAAAGCTAATTTACATAGGAGGCAACTAGAAAAATTTCATAAACTTAATTTTTCATCCTTTTTGTTCCGAGAAATAAAAGAAATATAAGAGGAGTGTAATTTATTCTTGGGAAGAGGAAGACGAAATCTGAATAAGTTTTTATTCGTTTTGTTACTGAAACGGAAACAGTTATCATGATTACATGTACAACTTGTGTTTGCTAAACTAAACAAATATACCTAGACAGTTTCTTCTTAAACATTCTCATTTATAGAGCAAGCGAGGAACATGAAATCCCTCTTTCTTTCTTCTTCTTTTTTTTCTAGAAAAATTGTTGACATTGTTCAAGTATTTATTTCAACAATTTTAAAAAAAAAAAAAAAAAAAAAAAGGCTGTTTAAAGATTTTATTTTTAATCCTTACGAAAACAGGAATAAAACAGTGGCAATTATGATAGAAATATTCAGTTCGACTAAATGAATATGCAAAAAAAGTCACAAGCTTGAAAACAGGGCCTGATTTTGCGAACGAACATTGGCGCTCTGTATTGCATTTCTACGTTTAATATCTTTTGATCGCTTTTTAAACGTTAGCTAATTAGTCCTGAAATCCCGTTAAAAGAGTATAGTTATGGCTTGGGACTCGCGAGGAAAAAGAAATCTGTTTTGTTAACTGAAAAAAGCAAATATACCTTAGAGACAGTTTCTTCTTAACTTCCTCATCTAAGAGCAAGCGTATGTATGGAGATGGAATTAACTCGTTCAGGAGTGAAAGTCATTCCGGTATCATGTAAATAGCCCTTAGTCAGACTTGTCAAGAAGCGAATGCGATCTTAATCGGTTTCTTCCGTAGTTTTTTTGACTGACCTGAACTTAAATTTACAGAAGGCTCGTCAATTCTGAAACGCGTTACAGCTACAAGAGCTAGCGCCATCCGCGCGAAGACGGTACTTCTAGTCCGATCCCAGTGGTTCTAAATGCTCAGCAGCTTTGCGAAAAAGTGGCAAACAAACGACGAATGGCAGAAGTTCAGCCATTCCGTTTACGAAAAGTACAATGAAATATAGGCATACAGAGAGAAAATTCAGATCCAATTTTTTCCCAACTGCAGAGTGTACGTAAATTAAAACGACCTTCAATGTGATCTCGAGATTCTTCTTTCTGACGGTCTTTTTGTCTGCTGAAAAAGAATATCCTTGCCTTTAATACCCGTTCATTTCAATGCTGTAAATCAAGAATTCCATTGCATTATTTCTTTAGTGCACATAATTTGTCGTGTCTGCTCAAAGTTGACGTGCTGAAATAAATCGTTTCCATTCCAGTTTCGAAGGCTTTTGAAGTCATGGTTGGTGTTATACGAATGTCAGCTTTCGTATACTTTCGCAGACTTTTAGGATAAAGACAGCGCTCCTAACAACATCATTATAGATAACATATACAAGGACTTTTAATATCTCAGGAAACGACGCCCGCTCACTTTTTTTATAATATTTTCATCCGATTTTTACTATTTTTGCAATTATAATTTTTTTACAATATTTTTTTTTACAACAATTGCTTCCGCTGTTATAAATTACAAAATAAAACTAGTTGAGCAATGGCTTCCGTCGTTGCAAATACCAACAAAATAAAACTTGTTGAGCTAAACCGTACGAAATGTGCTGACAACAGGAAGTAGAAACAGTGTCCGAAACATTTTCAAGTTTTGTCAACACAATGGCCAGGCTTGCATAAAAGAACCTGCTTTGACCTAGCTGCATCATTCGGCTGAGGTTCTAGTCTTGAGTTAACTACAAATAAGAAAGCGTCGACATTTTAGAATCACGATGGCACGTTTGATGCTGTTACTTTTGCTGATCGTCCCATTGATTCTTGCCTCCTACGCGGACAGTAGGCAAAAGGTAACTAATTATAAGTCTAGAAAATATTGCGTTACGTTTTCACCGAGACACCTTAAGGTGACCTTTCGGCCTGCCTTTCAGTCTCAAAAAACGCCATGGCGTTTACGTTCCCGCTAAATAGTTTATCCTGTGGCCTGTTCGGGCTGTACTATCGACGCTTAATGACCGAGTTTGTGTCAGCCACCTACATCTAATTGTTATGCCACTAAAGGGTTTATTATAAGGCGAATAAGTGGCTAAGGATCTCATTTTCAAGTCCAGTTTTAGTGCCCTATGTTTTGATTTGAAAAGTAAGGTATCCATTTACCCTGGCGCAAAAGAAATGACTCTGACGTATTGGTGGTAAATACTACTGACGAAGATACTCATTTTAATCAATTTATTATACATTCCATATTTGTTTTTCGCAGGCCTATACATTCAAGGTATCCAAAGATGTGTACGAGAGTATCAAAGTTGATGCTAACAAGGAATCCGAGACCTTTTCTCTGAGTCTTGCGTCGTCGGGCAAGAAGGAAGGAGACTGTGTCTATGACTTTAACAAGGTCAGTAACTAAGTAAACATAAAAGATCAAACAAGTCAAACTGATCTAAATTTGGAGCGAGTGAGTCTTTATTTTAAATGCATTCTAGATACACTTTAATAATCCTACTTAAAGTACCTACCTACTGATCAGAGGATACCCTGTTTTTGACAGCTGTCAATTGATCACCACATGGATGTGCAATATCAGGTTGCACGTTCCCACACTAGCCGTAAAGTGTGAGATTTCACATTGGTTGCCCTCTGGCGCGGACGGACGGACGGACGAACGGACAGTCACGTGACTACCCAAATTTTCGGATGGATAGATAACCAAATATACTTAGCTATGGCGCTCCACTCGGGCTCGCTATAATGGAACTCCACTACAAAGAAATCTCTTGATTAGCCTATATCCTGTAATAACAGTTCGCTACCAGGGTATTGAACAGCGAAATAAAAAATTGCAGCTTTAAACTATTACTTTAATTTGTTTTGTTTGTTTTGCTCAATCAGATAACGGTTACTTGCGATATAATTACTTATTTGTCTATTGCTGTGATCCTTAATTCGTATTGGCTTGACTTTAATGCAGAACTTGACGATGATTCGATTACCAGAGGCAAAGGGCTGCTTCTTAAGATACTCCATCGGGAACGTTCCTCGACCTGCTGACTTGCTGAAACAATTACAATTGGTAAGTGTCTGAGGACCTATGACAAACGTCGTTAAAATTAGTGTCTTGCTGAATTACCTCTTGATGCACGATTTTTTTTAACTAAACTGTAGGTTGCATGATTACTAAGGGCAATATCAAACTGTGAGTTTATTTTCTTCAAGATTTCGTTTCTGTGATATCCGGAATAATCAAGGAAAGTGTTATCAGTCTCGGCCTTCGGCTCGGCTGATAACGCTTATCTTGACCTAATTGAGTATTCTGGATATCATCACATCCAATAATTGTTCATAATCATGGTTACCAATCACATTGGAGAGATTCGTTGAAGTTATTTATTTATTTATTTAGTCATTTGTTTATTTATTTTACTGTTATAAGTACATGGAACTTTAATTGCTTATCCGTGTAACCTTTTGATAATTGTTCCACTCGAAGTTTTTTTTTTTTTTTTTCACGCTGGTTTTCATTACCTGTAGCTGCCGAAAAGTACAGATTCTAAAGTGACCACTACGTCTGAGGAAAATTTCAAGGTTGTTGGCAAACTGAGTGACCGTTCGGACTTGAGCGACGAGATGAAGGATCTGTGTGCAAAGTTGCCAATTTACCGAATCCGGAAGTTGAACGAGAAACAGAATGACGCTGATCAAACTGAAGACAATGTGCAACACGTCGACGAACTAGATGCACCAGAAAGGGTGGCTAGAGGTAATAAAATGATTAAATGGAAATAACGCTCTTGCAGAAGTTATAACAATCCATAAAAATCTATAACAGATCGCTTTCAACTGCATGAAACGTTTGGATGCCCTTACAAAAATAATAATATAACAACGAAACATTTGGCATCTTCACTTTCTTGAAAGAACCCTATACCGAAAACATTTTAAATTTACAACAGATCTAATAAAATAAGAAGCATTTATTAATAAATTTTCTATAGTTTTAAGCCCGTCCACACCTGTTGATCTGGGCAGGGGGAAACGCATACTAATATTTGCGTCCATTCAGTTTGGTTGTTCCCGGTTTGGTTGGATTCACCCAGCGACAAGAATACGCTACTTCAATCAACATTTGTCAACTGATAAGTTGGCACTCTTCTTCAATTGATGGCCAGGCCTTCCTATATGTTTAAAATTAAACTTACTGGCAAAGGCTGATCGGACAGCTATGGATGGATAATTCGTTTGCCCAATATTCAGGCGAAAAAAAGCGACCTTGATCAGCTTCACAGTTCTTCCTGTGTGATGTCCTACTAAGCACTTGTAAGCTTTCGACTTACCCAAAATCGTCTTGTACGAGGCCGAAAAAGAGTCGAAAAACCGATAAGTTGTTTTCCACCACCCGACTTTAAACTTGCAACTTCTCCTTTTTAGCCTAAACTCCAGTTTTTGACGTAATTGAAATTAAAAATATACAGTTTTCAATCGTCTCTAATATACGAATCGGATTGAAAAAAAAGAAGATTGAGGAAGAGAACGATTTTTAAAAGATGCGGTTTCGGCAGAGGGATTGGTTTGGTAGGGCCGATTCGTGTAGAAAAAAATTCTTTTTCAAAAATATCCGGATTTCCGGTTGACGGGGCCCTAAACAGGTTTTTTTGTGGTTAAAAGTGTGTGGAACATAAAACGTCGAATTAACACTTTGTATCCAGGTATGACCTAATTCAATAAAGTTTTAGTGGTTGACCTTTATCTATGAGCCACTAACTGTACAACCACGCATCTCAGAAGAATTAAAAAATGGACACGTCTGTCTTTATAACGACTGCCTACCCTACTTCGAAGCCCCTTGCCAGCTACGCAATTAAATAGTCTCTAATTTGTACCTATAGGTTTCATCAGGAAATGGGTGTGCAAACGAATCTGTAGGCGTTTGCGCAAATGCATCAGAGTCCCATGGATAAGATGCAGTTGGAGAGGCTGTAAAACTTATTGGCGTCGAAAATGCTGGACCGTAACCATATGCCCGCGTTCCTGCTCCTGGGTTTGGACCACTGGTTAAAGCATGTTTTTACACGATTATCTCAACAAGTGGCCTCGTAAAGTAAAGCGTTAAGATATATAGAGGATATTACACGGTGGCGCGAAGATATGAATTTTATTTTCGAGTGGCAAAACAATATTTTACGAACGAGCGCAGCGAGAAAATAAAATTCATAAATTCATAAATTCAATTGCCACGAGAAAATAAAATTCATATCTTCAAGCCGCCGTGTAATGTTCTTTTTATTATATAGACAAAAAGACATCGATAAAATAATACAGGGAAATGACCGAAATTACGTCATCGATAAAGTCACGTGTGAGATTATGGAAAATAAACCACTCGGGTCCCGGATGTAGTTTTTTTAAATTTTACGAGTGGTATATTTTCCAGTAAAACACCCGTGTCTATATAATAAAAAGTTTTAGATACATTTATACCCTGTGGACGGTGAGAATAAATTATTTGCATACCAGGAACGTTGTCAAGAAGATCATCAGACGACGGTGCTCGGACGCGATTTTCAGGATGAGTAGGATGTAAACTGAGAACTTACTGGTTGTAAACAATATCACAGTGACTATGATGTAAGAAGGAATTTTAAATAAAAAATAAGGGTAAATGCCACTTTTTGCATGCATTCACGTCTCCGTCAGTTTTTTTTTTCTTTTTGGACGTGGTGAAGAGGGGCGTGTTAAAAGGTATTGCTTTGCACCCCTTTCATTGATATAAAACTGGATAATGTGTAACCAGTTTTTTTTCTTATATGGTGTTATAAGGTAAGGGTTATAACCTTTCCTCATGAACTGGCCTCTACAGTTGGGCAAAAATTACGACAGAAAATTTCCTTTGTCGTATTATATTTCAAGGGAGACCTTTAGACTCGAGAAAGAGAAAGAGCCTCGAGTACGATGATTTGACTGAAGGTGAAAGTTTTTACGCATTTTCTCAACACATAGTCATTCCGGAAACCTTCATTGTTCTTTTAATTCACCAGAAAAGTCAGCACTTTTAAGGCTTGATTAATTGAAGGAGGTTAAGCAAAATAATAAAAATTCTAACATTTGAGTAACTTGTTTCCGCAACGAACCACATTCTCGCTAATACTGGAGGTAGAATGAGGACGGCTATCACGTTTTCTCTTCACATGTCTTTAAGCAAAGGCGTTTTTGAACGACGCACTTCAACCAGAAGCGAGAACTTTTTCCTTTTAATGCGATCAATTTAGGTGGCTGGGAAACTGCCCACCTACCCCTCCCCTAAGCTAACATTAACACTTACTTCTCGCTTAGGGCAAAATGATGGCTTAGGGGAGGGGTAGGTGGGCAGTTTCCCAGAAACCTAAATTGATCCTTAATATGACTTGACGCTATAAAATTTGGATTGCATAGTTTCTTTACACTTGTAGAGACCGACTGAAAATGAAAGTCCACTTCCGGTTGGCGCGGTGCGTCGTTCAAAAACGCCTTTGTTTATGTTCCCTAATGTCGCTGGTTCAGCCGCGTCAAATACCTTAATTGTCTTGAGAAAATCTCGCCCTCGTAGTCGTCCTCGTCTTAGAGTCTGTTAAAAGGTCTCTAGTATAGCCCGCGGGACGGCCCGCGGGACAGACCAATCGTGACTTCGTCGCTCTCTCGGTCACTTCCCTTGCTTTACAGCTACGTCGAATTCAGTTTCCCAAAACAATTTTGATTTCATCGATCTCCTCCGTTTGAGAACAGTGGGGCAAGAGCATGTTGCACATTATCATTTCTGCAACTTCTTCTTCAAAGAAAATCTATTGTATTATCTACCTGACGGCTCGGCAGGAGGAAAGGGATAGAAAAAAAAAAAAAAAAACTTTCAGCAACGTGCACAGCTAGTCGACCATTATCGATCGACAACTCGAAGCCTCGCACTAATTCAAACCATGTAAAATTGATGTCCTTTTCTGAATTTCTAGCCCCCCACGCAGACGTTCTTATTCTTGGTTTGCAGCCATGTGACAAGGTGGTCATGTTGGCGATTAGTAGAATTTTTTTAGTTCTCAGGGGAGAAAGACACTTTTCTTCTTGACCACCATTATTAGGTGCTGCAGCAATAGGCCGCGGGTTCGATTTCCAGTTTTGGACGATTACTCAGGGTCCTGCTCAGGGTCTTAAAATAACTGAGAAATGCACTTATGTCCAGAAATGCACGCAACGGCGAAAAAGGTGAGTCTGGCAAAAATTCATCGGAGGGTTGATGCGTTTGGCGCGAACTTTTGCCAGAGGGTTGGCGAAAATTCAGTTGTTAAAATTACACGTTGATCATTATTGTTTTTTTCTGTTATTTAAATTTTCTACAAAGATATGAAATTTCACGTGTTTAAATCATTCGCGCGGGTTTTTATTCGCGGGCGTCTAATTTCGCGCATGAGGTGAAAGAGTATGGGTACTTGACATTTACATATGAAAACCAGAAATTCGGAGTCGGGATGGTACGCGCCATTCCGTTTGAGAAGCTTCAGAAAATATGTACTGTGATTTGAAGCAATGCAATTTTTCTACCCTCTTTAGGGCCTGTTTACATGAAGGTGGGTGACCCCAGGTAGGTGAGGTAACATGTGGCGGGTTGCCCCACCTAACATGTAAACGTGATCACATTAAACTGAGAGATTATATGGAAAGGCGGGTTACCCAACCTAGGCGGGTTACCTCACCTACCTGGGGTCCCCCACCTTCATGTAAACAGGCCCTGTCCGTAGAGCGTTTTCACTCACGTGGCCAGAATCTATGCAAATTTATTGAAACAAAAGAAAGCGTTTACATAAGAAGAGAGTTCAACTCCTGCAGGATTTGTTTGGGACACCAACATGGCCGCCGTTTTATGGTTTTGGGACACCGTAACGTCATTTGAAAACACTCTATTCAGCTGATCTGGGTGTACTTTGTAGCTAGTCGTTCTCCCGCCACGTCAAATTTTATATTTATATGTTTATGCACAAGATTTTCACCCTGGTGGTTTGCGTAAATAGTAGGCACCCTGTGACTCCATAGCTTTCAAGGTGCATTTGATGGATTACCGTATTTATTCGATTAACCGTCCTGGGCGCTTATTAAATTTTTGGACCTTGAGAGTGGGCGCTTATTCGAGGTGGGCGCTTATTCGAGGCTGGGCGCTTATTAAATTTTCAACATTTTCAGCAAGTGTAGTATGTGTATTTTCCAATAAAACAATAAATGGTAATAACAGAACGCGAAGATGCAACAAAGCAAGGTTCCTGTAAAATACTTTGAAGAAAACTCCGTCTTCGAGGAAGTCTCTTATTAGTATTTATTCAATTTTAGGGGTGGTCGCTAATTTGAGTTTGAGTGGGAGTGGGAGGAAGGTGTGGTGGGTTGGGCGCTTATTCGAGGCTGGGCGCTTATTAACTTTTTCTGCCTTTAGGATGGGCGCTTATTCGAGGTGGGCGTGAATTCGAGGTTGGGCGCTTATTCGAATAAATACGGTACTTTATTCTTACAAGAACCATCACTACCATTCTTGCCTGGACTGGGTAGCGCTATTGAGAACTTACCGTAACATTCCGAAAATAAGCCCCGGGGCATATATTTTTCAAAGGCCCTTTTTGAGGGGCTTATTTTTGGAGGGGCGTATATTCGGAAGGGCTTATCTACGAAGGGAAATTTGCGTTTGAAAATCGATTGGGCTAGCCTTATAGTTGGAAGTAAATTCACCGTTTTTGCTTTGTTTTACTTTGCATTTGAGGGAAATTTCCAAGTACAAGCCCCCGGGGGGCTTATATTTGGAGGGGCGATTTAACGGAGGTTTTTTTGCCTTACCGGTTTGGGGGACTTATATTTGGAGGGGCTTATACATGGAGGGCCTTATTTTCGGAATTTTACGGTATTTCTTGGTGTATTTACGTTAAATAAATTCAAAAGCATCTTGCAGCACTCGCAAGTTGTCTTTACATCAATCAAGAATTCATTTGTTATGAAGTCGTTGCACTCATTTCAGAAAACCCGTACTTTTTCGGGCTTGGTGGAAAAAAGCAAATTAAAGAAATGTATCGGCATCCATTATTGAGCCTCAAGATGATTTCTTTTGTTTTATCCCCCCAAGTCTCGCTGCCAAGTATGAATTTTAATATATCGGAATTGGTCTATTTTAGCGATTTCTATCCGGCGCATACAAATGAGCGCAAAAAAGTCACCTTCCTGCCCTGTTCACAATACTTATAGCGAATGCTGCTGACCTCGTTTATTTTGTGTTGTCAGTGGGAAGGGGAAGTTTGGTGACCACGTGACCGTACGTCAGACCGCCCGTCCGTCCGCAGCACAGGCATACCAATGTAAAATAACTCAATCAGCAACCCAAATGCAACTCTAGGTTATTTTGGCTTGAAATCGCATGTGGCCAGCCACGTCTTGGGAAGCAGAGACAACTAAAGAGTCAATAAAGACGAAAGCGGAAATTGTTTCTGCATCCGTGTTGTCAAAGTATTAAGCTTAAATTAATTGTCACGGCCACAAATTTGGAAAATAGAGAAAGAGAAAGACAGAGAAAAGGAGAAAGTAGGCGGCAGGCCAGCGATGCTCAACGGGGAAAAGAGCGACAGAGAGCTAGAGCGAGAGATAAAAAAAAAATAACAAAGGAGACACTTTTTGTTGGAAAAACAACATCAAAATTTTGAAGTGGCGATGAGAAAATGAGAAATGCTAGCGGCAGTGGAAAAAAAAAAGAAAAACACATGAACGCGTACGACATTTCCGCCATAAAACGTGTAGCTAGGAATTTTTTGGAAACTTCACTTCACATTGTAGTGGTGAAAAACAACGGCAAAGAAATGTACAAAAAAAGTTTGCTGCGCGTGCAAAGTTGATTGTTGCTAATTAGACCTATTGTTGTTTTTTCACCCTAAGGTTCTCGTTGCCTTCGCCGCTTAGCATAACATGATTTTATATTTTGTTTGAGTAAACTATAAATATTATTGAGAGCTTCGCTTCTAGCCCTTGTTAAATCTATATATTAAATATGAAATAAATCTTATCCGGAAAATGTACTCAGCTAATTTATAGATTCTGTACAGCAATAAAGAAAAAACTGAACTGGCCGGATACTGGGCACCTGACATCAATGTTTCTGGCCTCCGTTATTCCAAACAAATTGAATTTCATGAAGAATTGATAAATTTTGTGAGAACCTGGCTTCTTTAAATATCTTCACTTTAAATATAAAACAGTTTCTTTGAAAATATCACATATTACCAACCGATTTCGGAACAGCACTAGTTTTGCTGCGCAGTAAACAGAAAATTAGCCATGGAAAGTTTACTCACCTGAACAGAACGGCACCTTCTGCAACTGTTTCGCAAGCTGTAAACTCGCCAAAACTTTCATCTTAAAGCTGAAATGTTCAGCTTTCATTCGAAATACATCGTTTACCGAGAACTGAAAAGGGTGTCTCAAAAATTGAGTTTTTGTTTTAAGCAGTAGTCACGTTTTATGGGTATGGTAATCATGAGCTTGGCGCTCTAAACATGTTGTACCCCCACCCTTCCCCCTGAAAAAGCAGGTGTCATACACCCCTACCCCCGCCCCCCCCCATAACGGCCACCTCTTCTGTCCCCAAGGTGGCCATTGTGGAGAGGTTCACCCGTTGTAAGTGGAATATGCCCGTCCAAGTGATTGAGACCCTAAAATGTTGTTGACAATGACGGACGTTTCGACAGTTTGTGCGGTAGCCATGCAGTCAGAGTCAAAGTGATTTGTATCACGTCATTTTGATGGTATTAAACTCTGGTTTTTGACCTGATTTATCAATTAAGTCGCGATGTTATTGGTCTTCTGTCAGTTAAGCTTCAAAGTAGGATGGTACCCCCCAAAAAACTGGGTCGAGTCACCTTAAGTAAATCAAAATGGCGGATCCAAGATGGCAGATGGTTTCAGTTCCCTATTTACGTAATAAATGACGTCATCATGCCATCCCTGCTAGTTTTAAAGATCATTAATGTTTTTGCTAACTTCTTGATATCATCAGACCCCTCAGTTTTTAAATGTATTTTCGCTTTATAACCACTTTGAGAGAAATTTGGATTTTGCCAATAAATTCAACAATATGATGTTTTAATGACATCAATTTACGTCATGGTGTCTATCAAGTTATGCCTGGATGCTGGAAAGTCTGTGTAATTTTGGTGGCTGTATCATGAGCGGTTTTGAAGTTATAGAGGGAGGGCCTACGAAGCCACCCCGGTTTCCCGGTTGCAGGAAGCAAACAAAACACTCTCGGTTTGAATAGAGTTAAGATCCGACGACTACAGCGACCGACTACGGATAAATATGCTACTGCACATGATCAGTACCACGTGAGTGTTTGTCAAGAAAGGTTTGTCCCAAGGGCGGTGGGCAGTACTAAATAGCTAGGACAAAGTAGTCTTTTAAAAGTCTACTTTCGTATTAACACTTATTTGTGCGCAGATGTAGAGGCTAGTTCATGAGAAAAGGAAATAACCCCTACCATACCGTCATACAGTGTACAGTACCAGTGAAAGGGGTGCCAGGCAATACCCTTGGCACGTCCCTCTTTATCTCGTCTTAATTAATAACACACTGAGGCCTTTATGCATGCATGAAGTGGCATGTGCCTTTATTTCTATTCCAAAAGTTCCATTAAATTATAGTGCTATTTTTTAAGACCCCGTAAGTCCTCGATCTTACGTCTTGAAAGTCGTGTCCGAATACCTTAAGTCAGAAGATCTTCTTGATAATATTTGCCGAAGCAAATAACTTAGCCTAACTGTCCACAGGGTATAAATTTTTCTAAACCCTAATTAATATATTACGTTATACTCTATGCGGCCACTTGTTGAGATAAATGTGTAAGAGCATGCTTTATCCTTGGGACGCCGCAGAGGCTGCGATCCAAACCCATACGCATTTTTGCGGGCAGTTCTTTATAGTCCAGCAGCTTCGGCGATAAGAAGTTCTACAGCCTCTCCAACTGCAGCTAACGCTTGGGATCCTGATGCATTTGGGCAAGTATTCACAAACTTTTTTGCACACCCATTTCCTTACCAAGCCTATAAGAACAAACAGTAGAGGAGTTATATCTTTTTCAGGTTATTCAAATGCGAATTTGAAGTACGGTATAGTAGTACTTTTTAGATTTTGGACGTATTAATTTTCATCTTTACCGAGATGCGTGGTTCTTTTATAGTAAGTATAGTCATTGCAAAGTTTACTCACACATGAAGGACAACCAAAACTATTAATATTGAATTAATTCATGCCCTGGTTTATAATGTTGATACGACTTTTGAAAACACCTTTTTTTTTTTTCTTACACCAGAGTCGGCCACGCGAAACCAGTGAATCCCTTCGTCTAAACCGCATCTAGTAAAAATCGCTCTCTTTTTTAATGCGATCTGTATATTAGACGTTTGAAACCGAATATTTTCCAATTCAAAACTGTAGTTTAGTTTAAAAACTAGACTTGCAAATTCAAAGTAGTGGACAACAATTTGTTTCTCAACTCGTTATCAGTCTCGTGCCAGCCGATTTTGGGTTTGTTCAGGGATTGTATGAGTGCCTGGTGGGACAATATATTGGCAGAACTGTGAACTCCTCGCTGTGTAAGCCCCTGATCAAGGTTAATTTTTGCCTAACCGAGGAAATATTGGGCTAGTGAATTTATACCCATCCATAACTGTCCGATAAGCCTTGCTTAGTAAGTTTAAACATAAAGGCGGTCCTGGCCATCGGAGAAGAGTGAAAAAAAATTGTACTTAGAAAATGCAAACTGCAGTGGCGTTTTTTTAAGGATTGGTGAATCCAAACCGGAAACAACCACACAGCAAATTCGTGTGGACGCAAATATTAGTAGTTTCGGCCTTCCCGGATTGGTGTGGACGACGCCATTGTTTGGAATTGAAAATACAAAGCTTACACGGAAAATGTATTCATGTTTCTTAGTTTGTTAAATCTGGTCACATATGTCAAAACCCATTGGCAGGCATACGGGCATAAGGTCTTTACGATCCAGCAGGTTCGGTGATAAGAAGTCTTACAGCGTCTCCAACTACAGCTAACCTTTGGGACATTGACGCATTTGCGCACGTCTCTACAAACTCGTTTGCAGACCCATTTCTTGACGTAACCTATAGGCACAAAAGGTAGGGCAGTTATAACTTTTTCAGGTTATTTAAATGCGAACCTGAGAAACGGCTTGAGGTAGGATAGCACTTTTTAGACTTCAGACGTGTGAATTTTTATCTCTACTGAGATGCTTGGTTCTTTTACAGTAAATATAGTCATTGCAATGTTTACTGATAGATAAAGGGTAACCCAAACTGTATTGAATTAAATTATACCCTGGTACACAGAGTCGATACGACTTTTGAAAACGTATATTTTTTTACACGAGTCGGCCACACGAAACCAGTGATTCCCCTCGTCCAAACTGCCTCTATAAAAAATTGCAATTTTTTTTAATCCGATTTGTATATTAGACGATCAGAAACCAGATATTCTCGATTTCAAACTAAATTTACAAATTCAAAGTGGTAGACAACAATTTGTTTTTCAACTCGTTGTCAGCATCGTGACAGCCGATTTTGGATTTGTTCAGAGCCGATTTGGGGTTTGTTGAGGGTTTATAAGTGCCTGATGGGACAATTATCTACAGGCAGAACTGTGACGTCCTTGTAATGTAAGCCCCCAATCAAGGTTATTTATGCCTAACCGGAGAAATATTGGGCAAATGATTTGTATCCAAACTTTCCGATCAGCCTTGTCAAGTAATTGTAAACATAAAGGCAGGCCTGGCCATCGAAGAAGAGTGGGGAAAAAATTGGTAGTTAGCAAATGTAAATTGTAGTAGCCTTTTCTTGTGGATGGGTGAATCCAAACCGGAAACAGCCACACAGAGAATTCGTGTGGACGCAAATATAATAGCCGCATGCGGTTTCGGCCTTCCAGGAAGAGTGTGGACGGCGCCATTGTTTGAAATTGAAAAAACAAGGCTTAGACTGATCAAAACTAGGCCCCAATTTTGTTTTTTCGTGTTTCTTATTTTGATAAATCTGGTTTAAATTAAACGGGTTTCTTGATATAAAGGGGTCTTCATACAAAGAGAAGATGTCTTTGGTTCACTCTTAGTTGTACATTTGCAGGGTCTACAAACGTTACCTTTTAGTTGATCTATCCATTTTCTTAAAAGAAATAATTGTATTGTTATAGCTTCTACAAGAACATGATTTCCATTTAATTATTTTATTACCTTTAGCCGCTGATTTTGCCCCTTCTTTTACTACATCTACTAAATCGTTTGCATCCATTATTGGATCTTCCATTTCATCAGCGTCATTCTGTTTCTCATTTATCTTCCGGATTCGGTAAATTGGCAACTCTGCACATAGATCCTTCATCTCGTCACTCAAGCCCGAATGGTCACTCAGCTTGCCAACAGCCTTGAAATTCTCCTCTGACGTAGTGGTCACTTTAGAATCTGCACTCCTCTGCACCTATGATTGGTGTAAACCAGAGTGAAAAATTAATGAATAATTTCGAGTGGAATTATCAATAGGCTGCAAGGGTCAGCAAAATTCAAGGTATAACTTAGAATAGAATAAATAAAGAAATTAGTAACTGAAATAAATAAATAAACAAATACTTTAAACAAATCTCTCCAGTGTAATTAGCTAGTGGCAATCTTGATTTAGTAATTACTAAAAGGACAGAACGTGTAACTGGATGGTAAAAAAAGACATCATGCAGTGATTCTTAAAAACTAATGATAGCGCTGAAATTTGACGAGATTGATAGGACTCAAATGGGTTCTTTTATCTTAAGTGTGGCCAAAACCCGACTGGGTGGATCTTGTCTCCTTAGATATATATAAAAAAGACATTAAAACTTAAAGTGTGTTCTTCTCTTTGCACTGTCATTTTTGTTAAGTTATGATCAACTGTTGAGGAAGTTCGTGTTATTAAGTTCTCTCTGTAATGAGCTGATGTTATAATTAGACGAATCGGATACTCGTTAAATGGCCCGCCTGATTTTGCTTAATCATTCGTATCGCGTATGATTACAGGCCAACTGGCCTCAATTAAGTCCTTTTTCCGATATTAATTGCTGCATGTATTCTAGAAACTTAAGTTAAAAACTCGTACATTAAAAATTAGCCTAACGCTAATTTTAACGTCGTTTGTTTTAGATCATCAGACACGTACCAACTGAAGTAGTTTCAGCAAGTCAGCTGGTCGAGGAACGTTTCCAATGGAGTATCTTAAAAAGCAGGCGTTTGCCTCTGGCAATCGAATCATCGTCAAGTTCTGCAGTAAAGTTAAGCCAATATAAAGCAAGGATCAATAGATACAAAAGATTTAAAAAAATAAATAAATAAATAAAATAAATAAAAAATAACGTGATTGCCTAATAAATACTTTTGTCAAAGTTACCTTTTTAGTTTATCATTTTGAATCAAACCAACTAAACAAAAGTGAGAGTCGCAGATTAGGCTTCTAATTTTTCTTTGCTTGCTTAGTGCCGTGGTCAACTATATCTCTTTCGGCGTCGACTTATTTTATGAAAACTCGAGTCGTAACTTATTATACAGGCTAATTGATACGAAATCAAGACGCTCTTTTATAATATCCTGTATATAGTTTTGGTCCTCTTGCTTTATGTTCTGTCAGAAACCATAAAAAAATGGCGTTTTATGTCCATTTCAGAGACGTCGTTTCCGCAAAACTGTGCAGTGATAATTTCGCATTTAATATCCGCCTTTTATCTTAACGTTATAAAGACCGAAAGTCAGAGAAACTAAGGTTTGACTAGTTCTCACTGAAAAATAATTTCAAGTTTTAACCATAAGACTCTAGATTTAGATTAAATTCAGTTGAGGGGGTTTGACCTTTTATGTTAGTTACTGACCTTGTTGAAGTCGTAGACATAGTCTCCTTCGTTCTTGCCCGAGGAAGCTTGACGCAAAGAGAAAGTCTCTGAGTTCTTGTTAGCATCGACTTTGATCCTTTCATACTTATCTTTGGATAACCTGAATGTATAGGCCTGCGAAAACACATGTAAAATAAGAAGTGGTACCATATTTTGTTATTAATGTTTTTAATAACTGAGTATAGACAAATGAGTAACTTCGCTATATATTATTATGTAAATGCATATAAATACGGGTCTCTTTAGTCGAGGCACGTGAATGAGATTCTTACCCTTTTATTCAATAAGCCCTTGAGTCATAATAATGCGTGGCCGTCAGACACTTGTTCTTTAGCGTTCACATCACGGCATCGGAAAATTGTGTAACCGGCTAAAAATTTCGTTCACGCGGAACCGTTCAAAATTTTCGCTCTGTTCACATAAAAATGACAAACCGGATTGAATTCTAATTTCTACGATGGTTGTACCATCCGCCTAATTGCAGAGCGCTACTTTAGCAAATCTAAAATGGCGTCTCCCAGCTGAATAACCACGCATCCATGCAACCACACCTTTGGAGTACAAGAATTTCAACGGCCATGGTGTTCACAACACGCCAGTCAAATTTTCGACCTCTGTGACCTCCGTGTGAACGAAGGGTAAGCATCGATAGCCCATAATACGCCATAGGATAAAATATTAAGCGCGAAAATCAACGCCATCACATTCAACTTGGGCAGAGTTAAGCTAAAATTGTCTTGGTGAAAACGCAATATTTTAAACTGAATTACCTTTTGTCCACTCTCAGCGGTAGAGATAAGAATCGAAGGGGCGATCAGCAAAAGTAACAGCATCAATCGAGCCATCGCGATAATAAAATGTCGACTGTTTCTTATTTGAGTTCCTCAAGAGATCCTCTGTCGAATGATGCAGCTAGTGTGCGGAGCAGCTTCTTTTATGCAAGCCTGGCCATTGTGTTGGCAAAACTTGAAAATTTTTCGGGCATTGCTTCTACTTCCTGGTTGTCAGCATATTTCGTATGTTTCAGCTCAACAAGTTTTATTTCGTATTTGTAACAGCGGAAGCCATTATTATTAAAATATCAAAATATTATTAAAAATAGCGAGCGGGCGTCGTTTTCTGAGATATTAAGCAACATGTAAGAGTACTAAACTTCTATTAAAATGTTGCTAGGAGCTTCGTCTTTATCTTAAAAACAGGAGAAAGAGTACCCTGACGAAAGCTGACTTCCGTATAACACTAAATGAGAACTCCGGTGCGCTCTAGCCTATTTCAGCACGTCAACTTTGAGCAGAAATTTGACAAATAATGAAATTGATTTCTTGCACAATTTGAGGATTCAAATAAACGGGGGGTAACCAGACTGTATTATTCATTCCTGTGAAATGTTTCTTATGTTGGTGTCGAGTTGTGCCCGAATTCTGACTCTTACGCGAAACGAGACTCCAGGGGGTATCATTCATTATATCATCACCGAAGATTTTGTATTAATTTGTTGTCTTGACTATTTTCTTTGATACTCTGTATTTTGTTTAAAGCCGTTATTCCAATTTTTTTTTGTAGCCAGTAACTGAATTGCTATTAATACGCAAAAGTAAGAATATTCAGGAGATCACATTCAATCAATGTGCCTTTTCTATTATTTGCGATCACGTTTTGCATTTTAACAATGTTGATTTAATGTTTTTCCTTTCCATACCTTTAATACCTTTACTTTTTGTACCCGGGATGGCTCAAATTCTGCCATTTGAGGCAATTATTTGCTATCCACTTTAGTTTTAATCAAAACTAAGAGTAAATAGCATTTACAACTATTCTCAAGGCTCCCTCACTGATCTTGCTAGAGCTTAAATGAGCGGACAGTTCTTCGTTTGTGACGTCATGCTGCACAGAAAAAAAAACAACAACTTTATACTATAACAAGGAAGTTAAAACGCTCATGCAAGATTTTATACTACAACCATCGTATAACACAATTCGTTCTCGGCCGGCGCTCGCGCTCGAAACGTAAGCAGTTACCATCATGGTGGCTAAATCGGTGACAACCATAAGCAAAAAGGCCAAATCTTTGTGTGTAACTTCCAACCAAGCTCAAACAGTCTAAACCCCATCATTAAAACACAGAGGGACCAGTTCGCGTCAACATCGATTAACTATCAATATGATTTTAGTAGAAACAGTCATTAAACCCCGCGACTAACTATAAGAACCTATATTTTAAGAACCTGTTAGGATAAAATTTGACAGTAAGACCCCTATATACAACCTGTTAAGGCTAAAATTTGAAACAGGTTCTTATTTTCTAAAACCTGTGAAAACATTCTGTACACTTGGGCAAATAAGATAAGTCAACATTCAGAATCCTCTTTGGAGACATAGATTCCTCATCACATGCAGATTTTATATGTTGAGGAATATATTTTTTCTTTCCTTCAGAAAATAAGAACGTATTTAAGAACCTAAACAGGTTAAAATTGTGCTAACTACCATTTATATAAGAACCTGTTTAGGCTAAATTGGAAAAATCCAGGTTCTTAAGTCGCGGGTGTTTACTGTATTTCAACTTTTTTTTAAATAAACCCCTTCATTCCTTATTATCGATCATTATAACGCCCAACTAGCTGCTGTCTTAATGCTAACAGTTACAAGATTTTTAAGCGCAGTTAGGCCGGACTTACCTAGTGAGTACTCTTTGAAAGACCATGAAATGTGCCGGTTTCCTCCTCCCTATACTTCACGGAATCTTCACGGAATTTACGTTTAATTCGGAACTTACTAAGACAGGAAACATTTTTTCAGGAGCAATTATAGCCACCTTTGGGAGTGAAATTTCCGTGAACAAAGGAGTCCACGAAGGAATAACTTCAGATGAAATTGAAGCCGGCGCAAACTTATTAATTTGCATTTAACTTATACGAATTGAATATTTCTGATGAGAATTTCCATTTTTTTTCCTGCAATCATTCATAAGAAGTGTTTTAAAAAGCATTTTAATGTAGTGTGCCTTTTCTTTAACAAAATTGGTGAGCTAAATGGTTGAGCAGTATCTACTCTTTCTCCCAGGAAAAAAAGTAATAAAGACGAATTTACTGAGAGCTGCGTGATTGCCTAAAGTTTATTCCCCACGCTTGCTCTTCGATAAGGAAGTGGAAGAAGAATTACACTTCGGGTATATTTGCATAGCAAACACAATTTGTACATTATTATCACATAACTGTTTCCGTTTCAGATACAAATCAAACAGAAACTTAATCAGATTTCTTCCTCGTCCAAATAATAAATTACACAATTTTAAAGCTGAGATTTCAGGACGTAAGCATCGTGTTGAAAAAGGTAGAGGAAAATATATGAAAGAGTTTTATTCGCGGTTATATTTTAAATAATCCTCCATGAATTCATGTACTGGGCAGGATTCGTCGATGATAAGTAAGAATAGGCCATTGTGTGCCATGAAATGTCCATTTGCGTTGCTAGAGCTTTGATTTGGCAAATAAAGGTTTGGAGGTACAGTTTTGTTGATCAGGGACAATATATTATTTCTTAAGGAAAAAAGAAAACATCAAATGATAACTAAAACAAATGAACGACTTAAGCGACCCTTTCTCAAGAATTGCTTCATCATAAAGGAGTTGTCCAATCCTGCACGCGAGAATTCTGGAAGAAAACATTTGAGCACAGGCGATGGAAACGGTTATTTCGGCACTCATTCTTTTGTCCTTATAAACGCTTGGATGGATAAATCATATTTTCACTCAGGTGTAAAATTTGCTTGCTTATACTGAATGTTTTATTCACCAGCACTTTTTTTAAGTCCACGCCACGTTAATGATTTTTTTTTTTTACCAGATAAGTAAAGTATATTAAGTTATTTCATTTCTACGTTCCCCTTACAGCATTAAAAAAATAGCGATTAAAGTTGGATAATTTTGGCATTATTTTTAGTTACTAAGCTGAGGTAAACATGCAAGATAGTGATTACTGAAATCTTCGTTTTAGAACAGGGAAGTGATTGTCGCCTTTGAAAAGATTTTATTTACTTTGCGGTTGAAACAATTAGGTTGTACCGAAATATATGATATTTTTTGCTTTAATTTTAATTACAATTTTTTTAGAGAGAGCCGGGCGACGAGGGCTTAAAATTCGTTCATCTGATTCTTAATTGTTTAATAATCCGCACATCATTTCATGGCAATAAAAAAGACGTATTTGCCACTACTAGTTCATTGCATGCTATTTTAACGAAAAGGCTGCAGAAAACTTTTCTAACTTTTCTAGTTTCCTTTCTCGTAGGTAAATTAGCTTTCTCTTTGGCGAAGAGCGTTGCGTGACGAAACAAAGAACGGCTCAGTACGGAGCAGACGATCTTTGGGAGGTAAGCTGAATTAAAAATGAAGGTATCTCAGAAAAGACTTTGGCACTCGGAAAATGGTAGTGGTAAACACCTTGGAATGGAAAAAGGTCGTACCATTGGGGAACGGATTAGATTTTAAGGGGTCAACGTATTGCTTGATAAGAGTCCCACATGTTTTGGTCAAAGCTGGTCTGGAATTAAACTAAGTACCGGGGGCACCCAAAGAGAATATAGTTCAAAACTACTTAAACTTAGCATTGTTAAACGTATTTTAGTATTTAAACGGTAGATACAGGTATATTTTTATCCCCTAAACATTATAATTATCAAAACTTACCTTTTCGAAAATTTCAGCCAGAAAAAGGGATCCCGAAAATTCCAGGTGATCTTTTTAGGGTAAAAAATCCATTAAAAATGATCAATTATACCATTTTTTAGTTGTTCGGAAATCCTAGGAGAGGCAGGCAACCAAACAATTTACAACAAATGTTCCGAAAATTGACGTCGGGTGCCCCTCCTTAGACACTTTTTTTTCGTTCTACAAACGTTAAAGGAGAGTATCAAGCAGTTCTCCCACCAAAGGGATAGCGTGTCAAAGACCCTTTTGTGATTTTGCGAGTACCTATAGTTTCTACGTTATTAATGCATCAGCCAATTCCAGCTGCGCCCAGACGAGATTTGACTGAAGGTGAAAGTTTTTACGCATTTTCTCAACACATAGACAACCCGGAAACCTTCATTGTTCTTTTGATTCACCAGAAAAGTCAGGACTTTTAAGGCTTAATTAATTGAAGGAGGTTAAGCAAAATAATAAAAATTCTAACATTTGAACAACTTGTTTCGGCAATGAACCACATTCTCGCTAATACTGGAAGTAGAATGAGGACGGCTATCACGTTTTCTCTTCAGCAAAGGCGTTTTTGAACGACGCACTTCAACCGGAAGTGAGGACTTTTTCCTTTTAAAGGGAACCTCCACTCTTACTACAGAATAAGTTTAAATCGAATAAAATTATGTTGATAAACAAATTTGTTCGAAATTTGTCTTAAAAAAAGTGTTTATATCAGGAAAAGTGAATTTTAAAATCGCTTATTTTCACTTTCAAATTTCGCGGGCGCCGCCATCTTGAATAATTGTGACGTGTTATGGTTGCTCTGTTGTTCTGACACAAAGAGCTTTTGTTTAATAACAATAAGGCAACCATTACACGTCACAATTATTCAAGATGGCGACGCCCGCAAAATTTGAAAACAAAAATAGGCGAATCTAAAAGTTATTTCTTTCGGATACAAACGCTTTCTTTAAAAATATTTTAGATTGACTTGACTGTAACAGTTATTTCCTGTGATTTTAAGTTATCTTTTTGTTGAAGTGGAGGTTCCCTTTAATGGGATCAATTTAGGTGGCTGGGAAACTGCTCACCTACCCCTCCCCTAAGCTAACATTAACACTTACTTCTCGCTTAGGGCAAAATGATGGCATAGGGGAGGGGTAGGTGGTCAGTTTCCCAGAAACCTAAATTGATCCTTAATATGCCTTTAAGCTATAAAATTTGGATTGTTTAATTAGTTTCTTTACACTTGAAGAGACAATTTAACTGAAAATGAAAGTCCACTTCCGGTTGGCGTGCGTCGTTCAAAAACGCCTTTGTTTAAGTTCCGTAATGACGCCGGTTCACGCGCGTCAAATACCTTAATTGTCTTGGGAAAATCTCACCCTCGTAGTCGTCCTCGTCTTAGAGTCTGTTAAAAGGTCTCTATTATAGCACGCGGGACGGCCCGCGGGACAGACCAATATTGTAGGTGAAAATGCTGTTTCCATGGTATTTGATTTCATCGCTCTCCTCCGTTTAAGAACAGTGGGGTAAGAGCGTTTTGCACATTATCATTTACGCAACTTCTTCTTCAAAGAAAATCTATTGTATTGTCTACCTGACGGCTCGGCAGGAGGAAAGGGATAGAAAAAAAAACTTTCAGCAACGTGCACAGCTAGTCGACCATTATCGATAACTCGAATCCTCTCTAATTCAAGCCTCGCACTAATTCAAACCATGTAAAATTGATGTCCTTTTCTGAATTTCTAGCCCCCCACGCAGACGTTCTTATTCTTGGTTTGCAGCCATGTGACAAGGTGGTCACGTTGGCGATTAGTAGAAATTTTCTAGTTCTCAGGGGAGAAAGACACTTTTCTTCTTGACCACCAATATTAGATGCTGAGGCATCATGTGCAAACCAGCAATAGACCGTGGGTTCGATTCCCAGGGTTGGACCATTACTCAGGGTCATAAAATAACTGAGAAATCCAGTTATGTCCAGAAATGCACGCAACGGCGAAAAAGGTGAGTCTGGCAAAAATTCGTCGGAGGGTTGGTGAAAATTCAAATGAGATGTTAAAGAGGCGCCCAGTTGCTTCAATAATTGGCGAAAAGGTCAAATTTGACAAAAATGGCAAATCTGGCGAAAACGACGCGTTTGGCGCGAACATTTGCCAGAGGGCTGGCGAAAATTCAGTTGTTAAAATTACACGTTGATCATTATTGTTTTTTTTCTGTTATTTGAATTTTCTACAAAGATATGAAATTTCACGTGTTTAAATTTCACCGGGATTTTTATTCGCGGGCGTCTAATTTCGCGCGTGAGGTGAAAGACTATGGGTACTTGACATTTACATATGAAAACCAGAATTTCGGATTTGGGATAGTACCCGCCATTCCGTTTGAGAAGCTTCAGAAAATATGGACTGTGATTTGAAGCAATGCAATTTTTCTACTCTCTTTAGGGCCTGTTTACATGAAGGTAACCCCAGGTAGGTGAGGTAACATGTGGCGGGTTGCCTCACCTAACATGTAAACGTGATCACATTAAACTGAGAGATTATATGAACAGGCGGGTTACCTCACCTACCCGGAGTCCCCCATCTTCATGTTAACCGGCCCTGTCTATAAAGCGTTTTCACTCACGTGGCCAGAATCTATGCAAATTTATTAAAACAAAAGAAAGCGTTTGCATAAGAAGAGAGTTCAAATCCCACAGGATTTGTTTGGGATACCAACATGGCCGCCGTTTTATTGTTTTGGGACACCATAACGTAATTTGAAAACACTCTATTCAGCTGGTCTGGATGTACTTTGTAGCTAGTCGTTCTCCCACCACGTAAAATTTTATAGTTTTATGTTTATGCACAAGATTTTCACCCAGGTGGTTTAGATAGATAGATAACTTTATTTAAACACGGTTAAAATTCCTTCAGCATGTACAAAAAAATCCAAGATCTATTATACCTAACTAAACTAACTCTGATTAAAAATATTTTCATAAAATTTTAACTACCTAGCTATTTACAAATAAAAGCTGCTTTTCAAGGATGCCGCGTAAAACTGTATTAATGTATGATCTCTTTCAAAACTGTTGCGACACAGTTTGCGTTTAAAATCATGTAAAGAATCTGCAGATCTTAAATCATGGGATAGGCTGTTCCACAGCTTAGCTCCGCTATAGGAGAAACTTTTCTTTAAATAATTGGTACGGGGCAGTGGAAGGACTAATTTATTTTCAGTATTCCTCCATCGATTTTGCGTAAATAGTAGGCATCCTGTGACTCCATAGCTTTCAAGGTGCATTTATTCCTACACGAACCATCACTACCATTCTTGTCTGGACTGGGTAGCGCTATTGAGAACTATTTCTTGGTGTATTTACGTTAAATAAATTCAAAAGCACACGTTGTTTTAAATCAGCTTTGCAGTAGTCTGTGGACTTCTCGTTCTTGGTCTATTTTAGCGATTTCTATCCGGCGCATACAAACGAGCGCAAAAAAGTCACTTTCCTTCCCTGTTCACAATACTTATAGCGAATGCTGCGGACCTCGTTTATTTTGTCTTGTCAATGGGAATTTTGGTGACCACGTGACCGTACGTCAGACCTCCCGTCCGTCCGCAGCACAGGCATACCAATGTAAAATAACTCAATCAACAGGTATGGAAAACAAATGCAACTCTAGGTTATTTTGGCTTGAAATCGCATAGCCAGCCAAGTCTTGTGAAGCACAGACAACTAAAGAGTCAATAAAGATGAAAGCGGAAATTGTTTCTGCATCCGTGTTGTCAAAGTATTAAACTTAAATTAATTGTCGTGCCCACAAATTTGGAGTATAGAGAAAGAGAAAGACAGAGAAAAGGAGAAAGTAGGCGGCAGGCCAGCGATGCTAAACGGAGAAAAGAGCGACAGAGAGCTAGGGCGAGAGATAAAAAAAAACAAAAAACAGAAAAAACAAAAGGAGACATTTTGTTGGAAAAACAACACGAAAATTTTGAAGTGGCGATGAGAAAATCAGAAATGCTAGCGGCCACCAAGGTGAAAATGAGCGGCAGTGAAAAAAAAAAGCAAACAAACAAAAAACAAAAAACACAACAACATGTACGACATTTCCTCCATTAAACGTGTAGCTAGGAATGTTTTGGAATTTTCACTTCACATTGTAGTCGTGCAAAACGACGGCAAAGAAATGTACAAAAAAAGTGTGCTGCGCATGCAAAGTTACTTTTTTGTTAATTAGACCTATTGTTGTTTTTTCACCGTGAGGTTCTCGTTGCCTTCGCCGATTAGCATAACATGACTTTATATTTTGTTTGAGCAAACTATAAATATTATCGAGAGATTCGCTTTTAGCCCTGGCTAAATCTATATATTAGATATGAAATAAACCTTATCCGGAAAATGCACTCAGCTAATTTATCGATTCTGTACAGCAATAAAGAAAAAAACTGTCCGGATACTGGGCACCTAACATCAATAGTGAATGTTTCTTGCCTCCGTTATTCCAAACAAATCGAATTTCAAGAAGAATTGATAAAAGTTCTGAGAACCTGACTTCTTTAAGTGTCTTCACTTTAAATATAAAACAGTTTCTTTGAAAATATCACACATTGCCTACCCTTTTCTGAGCAGCACTAATTTTACTTAAACAGCGTAAATATTAGCAACGAAAAGTTTACTCACCTGAACCGAACGGCGCCTTCTACAACTGTTTCGCAAGCTGTAAACTCGCCAAAACTTTCATCTTAAAGCTGAAATGTTCAGCTTTCATTCGAAATACTTCGTTTACCGAGAACTGAAAACGACGCCTCAAAAATTAAGTTTTTGTTTTAAGAGACTGCATACTGGTACCGGCCGTATACTGGGCAACATACAGTATTCAAGCTTTATGGGTATGGTAATCATGAGCTTGGCACTCTAAACATGTTGTACCCCACCCTCCCCCCTGGGGGGAGGGGGGCGGGAAAGTTTTCAACAGCGTTTTTTTCTCTCGGAATTTGATAACTTGTCAATTTTTGTTTGCTTCCTAAGCTTCCTTTTATACGCAGATGAAATTTTCTATCACGATTACCTCGATTTATACAGGGATACATTTAAGTAAATCAGATGGCAGATGGTTTCAGATTTACGTAATAAATGACGTCATCATAACATCCCAGCTAGTTTTAAAGATCATTAATGATCTTGCTAACTTCTTGATATTATCAGACACCTCAATTTTTAAATGTAGTTTCGCCTTATAACCACTTTGAGAGAAATTTGGATTTTGCCAATAAATTCAACAGTATAACGTTTTAATGACATCAAATTACGTCATGGTGTCAATCAAGTTATGCCTAGATGTTGGAAATGATGAGTAAATTACTCTGTGAGATTTTGATGCTCGTATCATGAGCGGTTTTGAAGTTATAGAGGTAGAGCCTACTAAGCCACCCTGGTGGCAGGAAGCAAACAAAACAGTCCCGGTTTAAATAGATGTAAGATCCGACGACTACAGCGACTACGACTACGAATAAATATGCTACTGCACATGATCAATACCACGTGACTGTTTGTCAAGAAAGGTTTGTCCCAAGGGCGGTGGGCAATACTAAATAGCTAGGACAAAGTAGTGGTTTAAAAGTCTACTTTCTTATTAACAGTTATTTGTGCCCCGCTGTAGAGGCTAGTTCATGAGAAAAGGAATTATAACATAGGGCGCGTACTTGCTCTATATAAATCCTATTGAGCCGCTATGAACAAAATCTTTATTTACGCACGCCCGTGCGTAAATAGGATGACGTGTTCAGCTGTGTTTTTCGTCCCTTTTGGCTAAGTACCCAAAATCGATGACAATGATAAAAAACTTTCTAGACTTTTTTTTGAATTTAGCTTCGTTCTAGCCACTCAAAGCAACAGAAAAAGCGGTGAAGATGTTTGGCAAATAATAGAGCCTGAATGATTCGTTGAAAAGTCTGCCGTAAAGACTGACATTTACTTTGAAAAAGACCACAAATTGGTCTGTGTCGGAAAATATCCAATTTGTATAAAGTGTCCTCCGTTTTTAACGTTTGTTTTATATCCTACAAAACCAGTTAATTATAAAGTAAGCTCAACAGCAAAAAATTGTACACTTTTGTTATCGCCGTACAATCCGACTGACGCAGGGAAATTTCTCTTGCAATAACAAGACAAATTACACAAGAAGACATAAATTTATTACTCACAAAAACAACTGCTGCCAGGTCTTCTCAAGAAGCCGTAATGACCAGCCATTGTTCGTAAATGAATATAAGGTTCACGTAGGATGACAGTCGTCTTCGCTGGAAAACAAGTTTTCTGGATTTCGCCAAGCAAAACATAAACATCTTTTAAGCAAATCCCCACCATACTCCACAACTTCTTACCAACATGTGGGTATTTTCACTTTAGGTGGACTTTAAGACTCTTTTACCTCTGTTTCTTTTTAGTTTTCATTGATCGTTAACGAATAAATAAGGAAATTTTCTTTCTCAGTTTTACAGAAAGAATTTTCATTCAAACTAGGCGATTGTGGAGTCTTTGTAATCAGTCAATAGAAGCGTTTGTTATTGTGTCGCGCGTTACGAGAATTTTGTAGTTAATCGAAAAGCAAGCATTTTTGGCAGCTATGTTATAAAAGAATTTGCTCATACTTTTAGCTGTGCGTATATCGAGTTATGGATGCACTTGGGAAGTAGAGCACTCAAGAAGCATCTTTCGTGCTCTCCAAACTTGCCGCGTGCATCCATAACTCGATATACGCACGCTAAGCATGAACAAATTCTTAAATAACCCCTACCTTCCGGTCATACAGTGTACATTACAAGCGAAAGGGGCGCCAGGCAATACCCTTGGCACGTCCCTCTTTAACACGTCTAAAAAACACACTGAGGCTTTTATGCATGCATGAAGTGGCATTTGCCTTTATTTTTATTCCAACAGTCCCCTTAAATTATAGTGCTATTATTTAAGACCTCGTAAGTCCTCTTACATATTTTGAAAGTCGTGTCCGAGTACCTTCAGTCAGAAGATCCTCTTGATAATATTTGCCGAAGCAAATAACTTAGCCTAGCTGTCCAACGGGTATAAATTTTCTAAACCTTAATTAATATATTTACGTTATACTCTACGCGGCCACTTGTTGAGAATGATTGTGTAAAAGCATGCTTTATCCTGTGGCTTTCTCCCAAACCCAGTTGCAGACTTGCGGGCAGCTCCTTACCGTCCAGCATCTTGAACTCCAAGAAGTTTTACAGCCGCTCCAGCTGCAGCTAACGCTTGGGACTCTGACGCATTTGCGCAGGTTATTACAAACTTGTTTGCACACCCGTTTCTTTATTAAGCCTATGAGAACAGACGGTAGAGGAGTTATATCTTTTTCAGGTTATTCAAATGCGAACTGGACAAACAGCTTTGAAGTAAGGTAGTACTTTTTAGTGTTTGGACGTACTATTTTTATCTTTACCGAGTTGCGTGGTTCTTGTATAGTAAGTATAGTCATTACAAAGTTTACACATACATGAAAGACAACCAAAACTATTAATATTGAATTAATTCATACCCTGGTACACAGTGTTGATACGACTTTTGAAAACACCTATTTTTTGTTTTTTTTTACACCAGTCGGCCACGCGAAACCAGTGAATCCCCTCGTCTAAACCGCATCTATTACAAATCGCTCTCTTTTTTAATCCGATCTGTATATTAGACGATTGAAATTGAATTTTCGAATTCAAAAACTGTAGTTTAGTCTAAAAACTAGACTTGTAAATTCAAAGTGGTGGACAACAATTTGTTTCTCAACTCGTTATCATTCTCGTGCCAGCCGATTTTGGGTTTGTTCAGGGTCTGTAAAAGTGCCTGGTGGGACCATATATTGGCAGAAGTATGAACTCCTTGCTGTGTAAGCCGCTGATCAAGGTTAATTTTTGCCTAACCGATCAGGAAATATTGGGCTAGTGAATTTATACCCATCCATAACTGTCCGATAAACCTTGCTTAGTAAGTTTAAACATTTTAAACATAAAGGCAGTCCTGGCCATCGAAGAAGAGTGAAAAAAAAATTGTAGTTAGCAAATGTAAACGGCAGTGGCGTTTTTTTTAAGGATAGGTGAATCCAAACCGGAAACAACCACACAGCAAATTCGTGTGGACACAAATATTAGTAGTTTCGGCCTTCCCGGATTGGTGTGGACGACGCCATTGTTTGGAATTGAAAATACAAAGCTTACACGGAAAATGTATTCATGTTTCTTAGTTTGTTAAATCTGGTTTAAATTAAACAGGGTTTTTGGTATAAGGGGTCTTCAAAGACAGAGAAGATGCCTTTGGTTCATCCTTAGTTGTACATTTGCAGGGCCTACTAACGTTACCTTTTAGCTAATCTAATCATATTGCTATAGCTTCTTCACGAAAATGATTTCCATTTAACATTTATTACCTCTAGCCACCCTTTCTGGTGCATCTAGTTCATCGGACTCTTGCACATGGTCTTCCATTTCATCAGCGTCATTCTGTTTCTCGTCCAACTTCCGGATTGGGTAAATTGGCAACTTTGCACATAGATCCTTCATCTCGTCGCTCAAGTCCGAACGGTCACTCAGCTTGCCAACAACCTTGAAATTTTCCTCAGAGGTAGTGGTCACTTTAGAATCTGCACTCTTCTGCACCTATGAGTCGTGTAAACCAGTGTGAAAAATGAATAAATACGAGTGGAATTATCAATAAGTCGCAAGGATCAGCAAAATTCCAATCTTGTTTTCTTATTAAAAAAAAAACAACAACAACAACAAAAAAGACGTTAAAACTAAACTCCTGTGTTTTGGATCAACCAGCATGTCTTTTTTGTTAAGTTATGATTAATTGGCGAGAGACGTTCGTGCTGCTTAATTGTCTGTAATCAGTGTTTTTCCAACAAATCGAATAACCGTTATGTGGCCCGCCCTATTCTCCTTAATCATTCGTATGGATACAGGCCCAACTGGCCTCTATAAAGTCTTATTTCCAATATCAATTGCTGTATGTAACCATGAAACTTAAGTTACAAACTCTTACATTCAAAATTAGCCTGACGCTAATTTTAATCTCGTTCAGTTATACATCATCAGACACGTACCAATTGAAGAAGTTTCAGCAAGTCAGCAGGTCGAGGAACGTTTCCGATGGAGTAACTTAAAAAGCAGGCGTTTGCTTCTGGCAATCGAATCATCGTCAAGTTCTGCAGTAAAGTCAAGCAAATACAAAGCGAGGATCAATAGAAACAAAAGATTAGTGAAAAAAAATGCGATTGTCTAATAAGAAATTTTATCAAAGTTACCCTTTACCCAACAAACTAACTTAACAAAAGTGACAGTCTATTATTAATAAGCTTCTTATTTTTCTTCAGTTGTTTAGTTACTTGGTCAACTATATCTCTGCCTTTAACGGCGTCAACTAGCCTGTGTACAGACGTCCCCCCGTCAACTTATTTTATGAACTGAAAACTCTAGTAATAACTTATTATACAGGATAATTAAAATACAGAAACTCGATCCTTTATATTCTCTTTTTTCTGTTAGCACTTCTATTATAGTGTTCGTCCTTTTACACAAACATTGAGCGATTCGAAAGTTTTTGGAGAAATGGTCTTGCAATGATTTCTGAACCGACCGTGTTTTCCTTTATAAGCAAAACTACGGTGCTAGCTGATGAGCTTTATGTTCTGTCAGAAACAAAAAAAATATGGTGTTTTGTGGCCATTTTAGAGAAGTTTTCGCAAAACTGCACAGTGATAAATTCGCATTATTAGCCTTTTATCTTAACGTTATAAAAACCAGAAGTCAGGGAAACTAAGGTTTGACTAGATCGCATTAAAAATAATTTCAAGTTTTGAACATAAATCGAAAAAAAAAAGACCCCAGTTTTAGATTACTTTGATTGGTTTGACCTTTTATGTTAGTTATTGACCTTGTTGAAGTCGTAGACATAGTCTCCTTCCTTCTTGCCCGACGAAGCTTGACGCAAAGAGAAAGTCTCTGAGTTCTTGTCAGCATCAACTGTGATCCTTTCGAACTTATCTCTGGATACCTTGAATGTAAAGGCCTGCGAAAACACATGGAAAATAAGAAATGGTACCACATTTTGTTATTCATGTATTTAATAACTGATTATAGACAAATGAGTAACTTCGCTATATATATTATTATGTAAATAGGAATATAAATACGGGTTTCTTTACTCGAAGCACGTGAATGAGATTCTTACCCTTTTATTCAATAAGCCCTAGGCATAATGTAATGCGTGCCTGTCAGACAATTGTTCTTTAGCGTTCAAATCACGGCATCATGCGGAACCGTTCAAAATTTTCACTCTGTTCACATGAAAATGACAAACCGGGTCGAATTCTAATTTCTACGATGGTTTTTCTGCCTACTTCAGCAAATCTAAAATGGCGTCTCCCAGCTGAATAACCACTCATCCATGCAACCACACCTTTGGCGTACAAGAATTTCAACGGCCATGGTGTACACACCACGCCAGTCAAATTTTCGACCTCTGTGACCTCCGTGTGAACAAAGGGTAAGCATCGATAGCCCATAATACGCCATAGGATAAAATATTAAGCGCGAAAATCAACGCCATCACATTCAACTTGGGAAGAGTTAAGCTAAAATAATTGTCTTGGTGAAAACGCAATATTTTAAACTGAATTACCTTTTGTCCACTTTCAGCGGTAGAGGTAAGAATCGAAGGGGCGATCAGCAAAAGAAACAACATCAATCGAGCCATCGTGTTAATAAAATGTCGACTCTTTCTTATTTGGATTCCTCAAGAGATCCTCAGTCGAATGATGCAGCTAGTGTGCAGAGCAGCTTCTTTTATGCAAGCCTGGCCATTGTGTTGACAAAACTTGAAAATTTTTCGGGCATTGCTTCTACTTCCTGGTTGTCAGCATATTTCGTATGTTTCAGCTCAACAAGTTTTATTTCGTATTTGTAACAGCGGAAGCCATTATTATAAAAATATAAAAATATTATTAAAAATAGCGAGCGGGCGTCGTTTTCTGAGATATTAAACAACATGTAAGAGTCTTAAACTTCTACAAAAATGTTGATAGGAGTTTCGGCTTTATCTTAAAAGCTGGAGAAAGAGTACCCTGACGAAAGCTGACTTCCGTATAACACTAAATCAGAACTCCGGCACTAGCCTATTTCAGCACGTCAACTTTGAGCAGAAATTTGACAAAAAATGAAATTGATTTCTTGCACAATTTGAGGATTGAAGTAAACGGAGGATAACCAGACGGTATTATTCATTCCTGTGAAATGCTTCTTATGTTGGTGTCGAGTTGTGCCCGAATTCTGACTCTTACGCGAAACAAGATTCTAAGCGGTATCACTATATCATCACCGAAGATTTTGCATTAATTTGTCTTGACTATTTTCTTTCATACTCTCAATTTTGTTTAAAACTGTTTTTCCAAGTTCTCGTGTGGCCAGTAACTGAATTGCTATTAATACACAAAAGTGAGAATATTCAGGAGACAAAAAAAGATTTTTCAAAATGTTATTGACTCTCGAGATCACATTGAATCAATGTGCCTTTCCTATTATTTGCGATCACATTTTGCATTTTAACAATATTGATTTAATGTTTTTCCTTTCCATGCTTTTGATACTTTTACTTTTTGTACCCGGGATGACTGAAATTCTGCCATTTGAGGCAATTATTTGCTAACCACTTTAGTTTTAATCAAAACTAAGAGTAAATAGCATTTACAACTATTCTCAAGGTTCCCTCACTGATCTTGCTAGAGCTTAAATGAGCGGATAGTTCTTCATTTGTGACGTGATCCTGCACAAAAAAAAACAACAACAGCAACTTTATACTATTACAAGGAAGTTAAAACGCTCACGCAAGATATTATGCAACCATCGTATAACACAATTCGTTCTCGACCGGTGCTCGCGCTCGAAACTTAACCAGTCACGATCACGGTGGCTAAATCCGTGACAACCATAAGCAAAAAGGCGAAATCTTTGTATGTAACTTCCGACCAAGTTCAAACAGTCTAAACCCCTTCATTAAAACACAGAGGGACCAGTTCGCGTCAACATCGAATAATATGATTTTAGTAGAAACAGTCATTAAACCCCGCAACAGAACCTAAATTTTAAGAACCTGTTAGGTTAAAATTTGACAGTAAGACCCCTATATACAACCTGTTAAGGCTAAAATTTGAAACAGCTTCTTATTTTCTAAAACCTGTGAAAACATTCTGTACACTTGGGCAAATAAGATAAGTCAACATTCAGAATCCTCTTTGGAGACATAGATTCCTCATCACATGCAGATTTTATATTTTGAGGAATATTGTTTTTTTTTTTCTTCAGAAAATAAGAACCTATTTAAGAACCTAAACAGGCTAAAATTGTGCTAACTGCCATTCATATAAGAACCTGTTTAGGTTAAATTGGAAAAATCGAGGTTCTTAAGTCGTGGGTTTTTACTGCATTTCAACTTTTTTTTTTTTAATAAACCGTTTCATTCCTTATTATCGATCATTGTTATAACGCCCAACCAGCTGCTGTCTTAATGCTAACAATTACAAGATTTTTAAGCGCAGTTAGTGGCCAGACTTACCTAGAGAGTACTCTTTGAACACCATGAAATGTGCCGGTTTCCTCCTCCCTATACTCGAAATCTTCACGGAATTTACGTTTAGTTCGGAACTTACTGAGGCAGCAAACATTTTTTCAGGCGCAATTGGCCACCTTTGGGAGGGAAATTTCCGTTAACAAAAGAGTCCATGAAGGAATAACTTCAGATGAAATTGAAGCCGGCGCAAACTTATTAATTTGCATTTAACTTAGACGAATTGAATATTATTTCTAATGAGAATTTCCATTTTTTCCTGCAGTCATTCATAAGAAGTATTTAAAAAAACATTTTAATGTAGTGTGCCTTTTCTTTAACAAAATTGGTGAACTAAATGGTTTTGCAATATCTACTCTTTCTCCTATAAAAAAAAATGTAATAAAGACGAATTTACTGAGAGCTTCGTGATTGTCTAAAGTTTATTCCCACGCTTGCTCTTAGATAAGGAAGTTGAAGAAGAATTACACTTCGGATATATTTGCTTAGCAAACACAAGTTTTATATTATTATCATATAACTGTTTCCGTTTCAGATACAAAGCAAACAGAAACCTAATCAGATTTCTTCTTCCTCGCCCTAAGAATAAATTATACAATTTTAAAGCTGAGATTTCAGGACGTAAGCATCGTGTTGAAAAAGATAGAGGAAAATATATGAAAGAGTTTTATTCGCGGTTATATTTTAAATAATCCTCCATGAATTCAGTACAAGGCAGGGTTCGTCTATGATAAGATTAGGCCATTGTGTGCCATGAAATGTCCATTTGCGTTGCTAGAGCTTTTATTTGGCAAATAAAGGTTTGGAGGTACAGTTTTGTTGATCGGGGACAATATATTATTCTTTTAAGGAAAAAATAAAACATCAAATGATAGCTAAAACAAATGAAAGACTTCAGCGACCCTTTCTCAAGAATTGCTTTATCATAAAGGAGTTGTCCAATACTACACGCGAGAATTCATTCTAGACGAAAACATTTGAGCACAGCCGATTAAAACAGTTATTTCGGCAATCATTCTTTTGTCCTAACGCATGGATGGAGAAATTTTATTTTCACTCAGGTTTTAAAATTTGCTTGCTATAGTAATTTGTTATTTACCCGCACTTTTTTTAAGTCCACGCTACGTTAATGATTTTTTTTTTTGCCAGATAAGTAAAATATAAGCTACTTCATTTCTACGTCCCCCTTACAGTTCACTATCCAACATTAAAAAAAAAGTAGCCATTAAAGTCTGATAATTTGACATTATTTTTACTTACTAAAATGGAGCAAACATGGAATATAGATTGCTGAAATCCTCAATAAAAGCTTCGCGTTTTAGAACAGGAAAGTGATTGTCTCCCTTAAAAATATTTTTATTTGCTTTGCGGTTGAAATAATCAGGTTGTTCCAAAATATATGATATTTTTCGCTTTAATGTAAAATTTTTGTAAAGACCTGGGCTTGCGACGAGGGCCTAATTTCTGTTCACCTAATTCTTAATCCCTCCCCAGAGTTTTTTATATGTTGCAGTATGTCGAAACAATTTTGCCTTCACTCGTCGGGTAGAGTGCCCGGTCACATCCGGGAATTTAACAGGCTTGAGCCACATTCGAGGCACGATTTGGTCTTTAAAATATGGCGGAATAATAAGACTGAATCGACTTTGCGAGTTTTTTGTCTCTGATCGTGAGTTACTGGTAACCAAACCTCAATGGGTACCACCGGAATATTAATATGAAAAAACATCAAATTCAAGATCTTACCTTCAATTAATGCCAGCTTATCGGATTTCAATGTGTTTTTCGCGCTAAAAGCCAACCAGAAAATCGCCATTTTTGCATGGATCTTCACCTGCGTAGACTTGCGCGGAAAGATTACAACCAAAGTTTGCAGAAATCGCGAACAGTACCAGTCCACCTGATATCGTGACATCTCTTGTCTGCCTTTAAAACCACCAGTCTTTTAAACCAAGGAATGTGATAAAAACTGTTTTTTTTTATTTTCCTTTGAATTAGCCAGCGCGAAGAAAATTTCCAGAAAACGTCTTTGAAAGCCAAATTTCTCCACGTTTGGGCCGCCATCTTTTTTATTTTTCGATGTTGTTTCCAGTACTCTTTGACCGTTTTCTTGTTTTTACCTCATGTATGCTTCATTTAAAAGTGTCACGGCTAAAAACGGCAAAATACTAACCCCCACCCGGACGGGAAATTTTTCGTTGACCTCAATGGACTGGGAATTATATGCGATGTGGAAATCCTTTGATCTTTTCTACAAGATATGGTTTATTTTAAGGATGGTGGCACTGCTGGAGGCCTGTGACGTCACCAACAATGGTCGCCGTCTTTGCCGCCATCTTAGACTTTACCAAGAATTAGAAATCAGGTTAAAACCGCGACTAAATGGCACTTTTTTTGGGTTGATATATAAATAAGCACTTTGCATGATTTAAGCCACAAGATTTACTTTTATTGTTGAACAAAGTTGAAAAAACATGCATTTTCACTTAAAATGGCTGACCACCTGCCACTCATGACGTCATACCTCGTAACCATAGAAACTGACCATCACTGAACTTGTCTCAAAATGCGTGCAAGGGATAAAGGAACACCTACTAAATACATTAGTTGCTGATGTTTTATCCTCTAGGAAAAACTCAGAATAACCTTAGGGGGTGGCATCCATCCCCCCCCCCTTGTACTTTAGAACTGAAAAAAGCAAGCGACGGCAACGAGACTATTTAGATTAGCAAAACAACAACTTTACACGTGCATCACTGTTTTTTGGTACATTTCTTAGCCGTTTTGCACGACTGCGACATGAAACCTCCTAATTTTAATTTTAAAATTTATTGTCAACTCAAAGACACCCAGTGGAGGGGTGGGTACGCATTTTAATCGCTTGCGTCGGTTGTTTTATTGTGATTACTTTAACTTCTTTTTTTCCTATTTTTAGCCGCTGACACCGAGACACCTCCCTCTATTTAAACATACCTCCTGCCCATCCTACCTATCCAATTATTTCTCAACAGTGGCACTTACAACGGCTGTTTTGCACGCACTACAAATATTACAAACTAAATAGTGTTTACTCTAGTCACATCAAGGCAACAGCTTAGTCTTAATCCATTGCTGAAGACGGGCGTGTAGTCGAAAGAATATGTCCTGTAGTACAAAAGTAGTTGGAAGAAAACAACGTAAGCGGAATCAGGCTTCGTACATCCTTGCACGGTACCCAACCTTCTTTCCCTCTGCGTTTTATCGTCCTGCTGTAACTTAGGACAAGAGAAAGTTTTCATAGAATAATTTCCGAAAAATTACACTGCATTTCCTTCATTTTGTGGAGATCTTTTGTCTTAGACTTTGCTGTAGTTTCCTTTTTTGCTTCGTGCTTGCAGTACAACAGCGTAATCTCGTCCGCTCCTAAGTACCAGCCTCCTGCGGGCAGAATGTAAGGCGAGAGAAGTACTCCGTGGAGACCTGGTGAGGAATATTCTTTACCCATAAAATTTAATGCGCGTATGTTGAAACCACTAAACAGGTGACATGAGCAGTGGCTTTGTATTTCTATCATAGAGGTGTGTTTTTCATATGCTGTTGTTGTTGTCTTGGTCGTTCTGATAATGAGAGCTTTAGATTCTTAGACGGGGACGACTACGAAAACCAGGTCTCTTTGGCCGGGAAACGCTTCGTTCACCATAGGAGCAAAATCTCATGGGGTGAAAGATAGTAATGAGCAGAGAGTGAGAGAACTGCATGACGTCCCTATTATCTTAAACCTGGCAGAGGCTTCATTGACCAGACCTCTCTACCAATTAGCGCGCCAGAAATCTTTCAAATATTAAAAATATATATATGTTTACTGTGTTTAAAAAGTGACCTAGAATTTCTAAACTCGTCTTAAAATCTATTTTGTTAACTGTCAACCTGGTTTATTGTAGGTTTAAGTTTAATAGGTACAGTTATAATTCCTGCACACAGCCGAGTAAGCGTCAGCCCCACAAGTACAGGTCCAGGAACTCGGATGAGCGTGGAAGGAACTTTTAAAGATGTACTGATTCATCTGAGTATCATGCCATTTGACGTTGTCTTTGGGGTGAGGCGCTGACGCATCAAGCTCAAAGGAATTTGCCTTGAGAGGAATTGGAGTTTCTTGTAATAATCCCTGAAATGCAGCGAAAAACAGTGAAGTCATACATCGCCCCATGGAAGGGAATCCAAGACATTCTTTGTCAGTGGAACTTGGACTCTGGATTCCAATCGTTAGTGGGACTCCAGATTCTTTGAGCTGTAGTCTGGATTCTAAAGCCTAGGATTCCGGATTCCAGATGCCAATTTTTCCGGGATTCCGGATTCCACAAGCATAAATTTCCCGGATTCCAGAATCATGATTTCCTTACATGGTGCGATATATAAATAGATATATAAAGAGCTTACGCGACTAGGACGGCGACGGGGGCAAAAAGTCCCTTGGAATATGAATTCACCTTCTTGCAAATCGGCCTTGGGTTCGAGTTGAGGCACTAGGTCAAAACTAAACTAAAACATTGTATTTTTACTCACTGGCAGCTTTCGCTTTTCAGCTTTTTTCATACCACAGGCGATACTCTGCTGTTTGCTCAATCAGCTGGTTTGTGTTGACATTTTGATCATTATTCTGATATTTCTAACGGATGTCTCTCCCACTTTCACGAATAAAGTAATGTCTGCTACCCTTCATCCCTCTCTCGACCAAAATACCATTCCTCAGTGCAATTTTCTTCGCTATTCACGAGTCATATTTAGTTCTGCTTTACCCCGCCTCACATAAGCCTCTCAAAAGAACTACAAGCTGGTGAAGCTGTGCGAGCGCGTTGCGTTCTGATTTGCATAAACGCCACCCTAAACCAGGTGATTGACGACGGATCAGTTAAACTTACATTCATCGTGGGTATTTTTGCTTCTCTTGCCTTGTCTTTTGGCACATGTTTGGGTATTTCGTCTTCGCTTGACGTGTGAAATATTCCTCAAAGTTTCCTCCTCTGCCAAAAACAGCTGAGCTACCGTGCCTTCTATTGTACCTTTTTGTCGAAATCAGTACAATTGACGACAATTGCATTGGCATAGGCAAACATCTTCCAAACTTGGTCAAACTAACTAGTTATGAAGAATTATCCAGGAAATTTAAGACAGTGAGACTCACAAACGGATACTGATAACAAGATTGCTGTAACTAAAATGAGAGTTAAAGTTAAAGTATCTATTTCTTGTGCTTATTAAGCCTATCATTTGAAGCTGCAATATTGGCACTTTTAAGCAATTTGACTTGATTCCTCCTCAGCAAACACACCATTTTGTTTCTTTTAATTATCAAACAAATTACTTTTTCTGATTGTTTTGCTCTCAACGTCGTAGGGGTTGCTAAAAAGCTTATAGTGCTAGTTTTTTCGGCTTGTAAAGTCGTAATGGAAATTAAGAAAACAATTAATATATAAAATGGTAATAGAACTGAGTGGAGTTTAATTCGGTCTGTTCTAATACGAGTGAGTGACAAAAGGAGTCCGATTTGTTTAATTAAGAGTTACACCCAATTGGACGACACGAAGTTTTGCTTCCAATTAGTCATAACTATAACCAGGTTTGTAATATATTAGTTTTATATAAGATCGTCAAAGAGAACATGTCAGAGCGCATACGGAGTGGCGTGTACTCTTCTTTTAGACCCTCTTACACAGTCCTACTAATGCTGAAATCAGGGCTGCTGATGGCCAATCAGATTTGAGAATTTCTTTATAGTTATGATGATGATAATGATAATAATAATAATAATAAAAATATAATATAATATTAATAATAATATTATTAATAATAATATTAATAATATTATTATTAACAATAATAGCGATAATGATAATAATAGTAATGACAGAAAATTCTTTCATGAGAAATTAGGGAAATATAGATGGTTTTCACAGTGACGTCATCAAATTGCAAAGTCAAAATAGCGAAGTTTTACGAATTCTTATTTACACTAGGTTAAAGATAAACAGAAAATAAATTTTTGTACAAGTTTCCTTTCCCGTAGCATGTTTCATTTCGAAAATACAGCAATTGGAACTTCCTAGTTTTCAGAGTGCGTGACACCAAAATAGGAATGCTGTTTCGTAGAAAAAAGGTCTCTCGTAAATAAGGTGTATACTCGTGGAGGTCTTTGTTTCAAAATTCTAACTAAATGAGAATATCGATCGATGATTGCCACATGTTACTCAACCGCAAACGGCTATTCGTTGAAAGGAGCGCTAGAGTTTTTTTTTCCTTTCTTGGAAACGGAACCGTTTGTTCTAGAAGGGTGCAAGACCGTGAAATATTATTTAAATTAACTAAATGCGGATTTTAATTAAACGAGTTAATTTATTGTTAACTGAAGCCTCAGGAACATGGTTGCGGCAAAAATAGACGGATTTACAAGAGTGTGGACGATATCATCAGTGGCAGAACTTGGGAAAATTATTTTGTCCGATGAGCGTTTTCGGGTTGCCAAATGACTTGTTGCAGGCACTTGGGCTCATTAATGTTGCTTTCTCTTTTCCCCTGTTTCCGCGTGAATGCTACCTTTGCGATTGGCTAAAGAACGCCTGCTGTTCATTAACTGCTGATGACAACTAATCAAGAACGAGTGAAGAGCATTGCGTGACGACACAAAAAGCAGCTGCGCAGGACATAAATAGATCCTGATCATAGTTGTTCGACTGGAGACACAACCAATACAATGGGACAATGGGACTCAATATTCTTGGTAACATAGGCAGACTCGACAGTTGTGTCGAACACCAAAGAATCGATGGAAGCAACCACAAAGGTGCTATGGTTATATAAAGACGCATATTTATTTTTTCTTCCTTCTTCAGCAAACATTTGAACCATGCTTAACACTTGTTTATGAAACACAAAGACCGAAGCCTTTTTTGGAATGAATCCTTAGCACTTTCCGAGAAATCGAAACGGAAGTAAAACAATGCTCACTTCAATAGTTAGGGAAAATTCCCTCGGGCCATAAGGATTTTCTTGGAATTGGCTGATATTGCTGAGACTGTGGATGTGTTCAGATTAGTACTTTTGAAGATTGATCTTACGCCGGAAATTTCAAGGGAAAAGCAATGGATCACGAAGGTAACAGAGTCAAAACTTCTCTTTCCCGACAAGTTCTAGTCAGTTATAAATTACTAGGGGTTTTGATGGCGTTTTAGATAAAATCAACAATGACTTAGATACCTGTGTTTAAGTTCGAATAACAAGTGATACATTAGGGTCGATCCCAGGTGTTTGCAATGTTAGCGTTCTTGAGGAAACCGAAAAGCGCGTTCATCTTCTTAGTTTTGTTTCACTCAACTTGATTGCTGAATTACAACTTCCAATGGTTTACGGATGTTTGATTTCATATTATTAGAAGCTGAAGTAGGAAAGACTCAAACGTCTCTAAATTGCCTATTTCTAAAACTACATTTCGAATTTTGAGGACTCGAATTAACATTTGAGCCTGATGAAATAATGTCAATATCTGATTAATACTAAGTTCTTTCTGTCTTGTAAACGCAGGCAAAAAAAAACGGAAGTTTGAATCTCAGGAATAGTATTTTTATTATAATTGTGTGAGTGTGCGTGTTTCCTTCTCCTTCATAACCTTCATGATATTTTAACCATAATATTTTATATTTTTACTGCAGAAGTTTACGAAAAAAATGTTTATGGAGGCTCGCTTTAATTTAGCAAAAATTACAGTGAACTAAACATTCCGAGCAATTCTTGGAATTCCGTGAAAATGAAAGTGGAATATGCTCACTGCATTATTTGTTAATAAAAAGAGAACTCCCTTTGACCCGAAGATATTCTTGAAAATCGGCTGCATATCTGAAATCGCCAACTTTATATCATGTCAGTTTCATTGCCACCCCAACGTAACCACCAACGACCCCAAGGCACCGCAAATCGGTTTTGACACCGCATGGTTATTGCATAAAAATATCCCTGGTAGAGAACCATTTATTGGACACATTTTTGGAGAAAAACATGAAATCAGGGACAGCCATAACTTTTGCAAGAAAAAGCGTTGAGTATAGGGTGAAGCACCCAAGTAAAGTGATAAGGGATAAGCACTGTATAAAACCATGATATAATTGAATATAAACGAGGCGGAACTCGACAAAAACTTTACCGAGGGTATCAGTGGGAACAATTTCTGTATTAACAGGCTAATGTGGATAACTTCGCTCTATAAATGGTTGTTTTTTTTTTCGTTGCATACTTTAGCATTTGAAGGATTGATGATTTCTGATAATTCAAGCTACATTGCTGTAGTTGCAATTGATTTTGGAACCACGTACAGCGGTTTCGCTTTTGCCTTCAACCACAAGGAAGGAGAAGGCGGTATCCATATGAACAAGGCATGGGGAAACGAGCAAGGTCTTTCCACTCTGAAAACATCGACGTCTTTGCTTCTTCGTCCCGACGGTCAGTTTGATTCATTTGGATTTGAAGCAGATGAAAAATACGCCAACTTTTTTTGCGGGGAAGATCAACAGTATATGTACTTCAAACGGTTTAAAATGACACTTCACAAATCTGAGGTAAAATCTTTAAGTTATGAAAATTTGTTTCCTATGTTAGATATCCTAATGCTTATCCCGCGGTAAAAAGAATATTGCTGCATTTGAAGACAGTGATTGCGTAACATTCCCAACAAAAACATTGCACGCAAATGATGACTGCATCTACAGTCATAATAACTGAAAAATAAGGACTCGGCCACAGAGACCTAATTAGTGTGCCACAGAGAGACTGTGGAGAGAGGAAAAGAAAGAACGCGCCATGGTCCTCCGTGCTCTTGCTATTTTTGGTTATTTGAATTTTATTTCAATAGGGTGCAAAAGTGTGACGTCATAAAAAAGTGAAACTGTGGGATTTGTCAGGATATTCTGAAAGACAACATCCAAGAGGCCTATTTGCCAAAAACTAGCATTGAGGGGCAAATTGCCTTTGAGATATTAGCATAGTTATGCCCTGATGACTCCATACAAATCCTTCTACATTTGGGTTGCTAGGAGATTTCGTAGGAATATGTAAGCGTTACCCCTTAAGTAGGCTAAGTATAGCTTGTGAGATAAGGCATCTCTTATGTAGTCTTGTGTATTTATACTGTAGAGTCTGGACCGTAACGCCAAGTTGATAGCAAGTAATGGAAGAAAATTGGAAGCTCTCACCGTTTTTTCACATTCAATAAGATATCTCAAAGATAAAGCTATCGAAATAATCCGTGAGGTGACTGGAGATGATGGGTACAATGCTATGGACATACAGTGGGTCTTAACGGTACCTGCTATTTGGAAACCTGCTGCTAAGCAATTTATGAGAGAAGCTGCCTATATGGTGAATAATACTAATACATTTTTCTCTCTTATTGTTCATTTCTTTCTTTCTTTTTTGGTAAGTGCATTTCAAAATTTGTTGCTGTTTTACTTCGCTTCATTGCTTTTTTGGTGTTTTTGTTTTCTTTGCATTTTCTGTCATTTCGTGTTTTAAGTATCACCTTGTGAAGACTAAGGGCCTGTTTTCATGGAGGTGGGGGACCCCAGGTAGGTGAGGTAACCCGCTTAGGTGGGGTAACCCGTTTGTCCATATAATCTCTCATTTTAATCTGATCACGTTTACATGATAGGTGGGGTGACTCACAATATTTTACCTCAACTACCTGGCGTCCCCCACCTCCATTTAAACAGGCCCTAAATAGCAAGCCAACCTTCTGAACGAACTCGTTTTGCAAGCTAAATAAAAAACTGCGAATCATTGTGTTTCATTGTCACCTATGATAAAACTTACATTAATCAGAATTATTCTTCTAAACTTGGACACAGTCATGATAGAAATATATTTTTCCGATGGATTCTTATTTTTAAGGGTATTGAAAAAATGAAATGCACCATAGGCAGCTGAACGGTGCTCGCAGGTTGTTTTCTAAATGAGCTATTGAGTTATCGAGGCTATAATAACTCTGCTCCGTGTAATACCATTCTATCCTTATTTGAAGGCTGGTATTGCTTCTGCTAATAACCCGGAACAGCTACTTATTGCGTTAGAACCAGAAGCTGCATCAATTCATTGCAGAGACAAAAAGATGAAGGACTTCACAAGTGAGAGAGGGGATGCTGCTGTATCTGACATATTTGCACGCCCAGCAGCAAAATATTTGGTGGTAGATATTGGAGGTAATCTATCTGATGTAATAGCATTCAGTTCGCCCCGTGTAAGGGAATGCAAGACTGACAGTCTTGGATTCTGAACTCCTCGGCGTGGATTACGGATTCCAGGTACTGGATTGCAGCCTTTATCAGTGGAATTGACCTACATTCCAAAGCCTAGAATTCCATATTTCCTGATTCCGGATTCCACATGCAGAAATTTCACAGATTCCCTTACATGGGGCGACACTTATCTTGTCTTTGAGTGTTTAATCATCCTAGTAGCTTTGATGCGACATCTTTTATCTTTTGTTGCATAGAACTGTCTATCTTAATTGTCAGACTTTCAAGATCGACCTCCTTTTCTGCCCATTCTCTATTTATGTCGTATTCAAGAGTTAAGGTCTAAGTAACGGCAGTGATTTTTAGTAAAAATAACTCACTTACCTTGTTATAAAATGAACGAGAAACTAAAATGCTAAGAACAAGAGGAGGAACAGAGTGCAGTGCACGTTTCTTTAACACTGTAAATTACGCTTGTTTGAGCAAAACCTGAGATGTTCAAGTCTGATATACAGCTATTTTGAGAAAGGTTGTCGAAAACATGTGCAGGCGACAATCCCGACAGGTAACCTGGGATATGTTCAATACAGTGTTCCTGACACTGTAACTGTCAAACCTACTGTTGTTGCTTTCCTTTACCACCAAATTTCTTTGAAAAACAGTGAACTCAAAACCACCCACGATACCTTTCGGGGTTGTCGCGTGCACTTTATCCGACAACCTTGCTCGAAATAGCTGTATAAATTCAGTAGAGGTGGCGTCAGTACATTTCTGACCTTTTGTTTGCATTTAAATATATATTAGCCTGCGCCGCAGACGAAACTAAACCCTGGTAAAGTCGTCTGCGAAACAGCACTGAAATTCTTGTTCTGTAATACACAGAGTTTTCTTTTTCTTTTTCTTGTAAAGGTGGAACTTTAGACGTGACAGCTCATGAAATCTTGACAAATGGCAATATAAAAGAAATATTCCAGGTAACCGGGGGACCATTTGGTGGAACAAAAGTAGACGAGGAGTTTGTGTCTCTTCTTAAGCAGTTCTTCGGAACTACTGTGGTGGAAGCATTCTCTACCAGGTATCCTGGAGAATGGCTTGACATGATGAACGACTTTGAAATGAAGAAGCGAGGGCGACGAGCGTTCGAGGGTGGAACGACAAGACTTCGACTTCCCCGTTCCTTAACAGCATTAATATCGGAGTATCGTGGACCCGCCAGTAGCATAGAAGGAGTACAGTTCCTTAGGAATGAATATCTCTGTTTAGAAGCACCGGCGATGAAGAAGTTGTTTATGCCAGTTCTGGACGGAATTGTAAAGCACCTGACCAACCTCCTGGAGAATCGCTGCCTTAAGGATTTGCAGTTTTTCTTTCTGGTGGGAGGCTTCGCCCAGTCTGCTCTTCTCCAGGATGCCATAAGAAAGCAATTTAGTAGCAGGTAACATATCGTGCATCTAAGGTTCAATTATTTTCAGAGTTAGCATCATTTGATTGAGGAACCAGGCTAAACTAGGAAATTTCAGCGTTACATATCTTCAGTCTCCAAACAGCTGCGCTGAAGTACGCAGTTAAAGCTGTCATAAAATCAAAGTTTAACCAATAACATAACAAGATCTTGGAGTATGAAATTCTGTGCATGGCTCAGAAAACCTTTCGAAAACCGAAGACACATAGTTGCTTATAGTTTTATTTGTTTCCTTTGTCACCTTTTCGAACATTTGTGGGAAAGAAAAGAAAAATATCACATCCTCAATAGAGGGATTACATTCAGAACATGGTTAATAGTCAATAACAGGATTCGGACAGAAAAATATAGGGTGTGGTTTGGCGGAAAAGAGAATGGGACGCGTCTTCTGTTTTTTGAGTCCTGTGCAAGGGATGGACCGTTCAATTTTCAGCTACCCTCGGGGTTGGGTCATCACAGTGTTTAATGACAAAGACAGGTACACTTTTAAAATTTCATTATAGCTCTGAGGTAGTTGGCCACAGTTGGTACCAAAAAGATCACAGCCTAAAATGAATACCTTTATAAACTCTCAAACCGAACCTCTGTCCTTTTTAAAATGCAATTTTAGCAAAATAAGCGATCCCTGTTTAACATTCGACTTTATTGATCAATGTTTTCACGACGCAATTAGCTGCAATGTTGTGTATCCCGACTGAAGCAAACACAGGGGCACGAAAGTCTTAATTCCTTGTTCTTAACTGTGACCCAGACAGAAGCTTTAATCTTCAGGTGAATGAACGATTTTCCATAACTGGTATCCTAACATTCCTAAACAGCGGCAGATATCGTAACTCATATAGCCCATATGTGGTGTCTCAACCTGGGGGACTAGCTCGGGCGTTTTAATCGACGAACTGTTAATCATACGGCGAAAAACTGACAATATTTGTGGATGTTTTGTCATTGAAAAACGCTCTCAATCAATACCATGGTCAATGTGTATGAACATATTTGCTGTATCCCACAAAATCTGAAATCTGTCTAAGATGATTCAAAACTGCTACTAGACCATCGTCGCCCAAATTTCGAAATCGTCAGTTAAAACGTGAGATAACAAGCTTAAACTTTAAATAGCATTGAAAGTTGAAAGTGGCTAAAATAGGTATTTCCGAACAGGTGTGTTACCGACGAGAATTCGTCGAGTACAACTATGCTTGGAGGAGTTTTTTGCAACCTTTTTCCCACGTTTTTGTCCTACTCATCCTTGTCACGGTAGAGCAAGGAAGAGAGAGAATGAGAGGGAAGGGTTGGGGGGTTGATGGGGAGAGACAGAGAGGCAGGGAGTCATGCAATCTGCTCCGCAGGGACGAGTAGCACAGAACCCTTCAAACGAGATCTTTTCATTTTATTATAATAATAATAATAATAATAATAATAATAATAATAAAAGTCTATATTCAAGGTTTTAAACAAACGTTTAAACTTACAAGTTCCATTATAAAATGAAGATTCAACTGTCTAAGTCATAATTGCAATTTATTTAGAATCAAAGAGGCGTCTATTTACAAATTTAAAGCATTTCTTAAACCTCCCTGTATTGACACGTGGAATCTGGTAAGGATACAACTCACCGCGTAGAGCCCTGCTCTTAAGTGGGGAGGGGGGGGAGGGGGGGAGATCCTGCAGGGGATGCGACGAGGTAAGCATAATACTTTTCCAGAGCCTCACATCCCTGTCTTTAATAACCTGTTGAATCGATGTTTCATGCTGAATATCCCCAAATCGAAAGGCCCCCCTCAATAGCCTATCAATTTGACTAAGGTATTTGGTATAAGCAGCAACACCCCAAACTCTACGTTTTAGAGCTCTTTCCATCAAATCATCAAAATGTTTATCCCAGTTGGTAGGACAATCCTAAAAAGTCACTCCTAGAAGCTTCAAATATGACAGACGTTTAATTTTGTCTTCCAGGTACAAGATTTTAGTTCCGCTGGACGCAACTATTGCAGTGGTGCAAGGGGCAGTGATGTTTGGCCAAAAGCCGCGCGTCATTGATTCCAGAATCATGTCCACAACTTACGGTTTTGACATTTGCCGCCGCTTTAATCCCAGCCTTCATCCTTTGGAGAAGAAGTACGTTGTAGAAGGTGATGCTTATTGTGATGATTGTTTCGAGGTTCTGGTTAAAGAAAATGAAACAGTAAAAATAGGAGAGATTAAAAGATTTTCGAATTACCAGCCCCTGAGGCGAAGTCAAACAAGCGTCGCGTTTAACTTTTTTACCTCTACCGACCCAAATGCAAAATACATTACTGATAATGCAGTGGGGTCATCGATAGGAAAAGCTGTTGTTAAATCTCCTGATATTTCGAAGGGCACTGACAGAAGCCTTGATGTCTGCGTCTATTTTGGAGGCACCGAAATTAAAGTAACTGCCATTGACCTAACAAGCCGTAATACTGGCACTGTGTATTTGGACTTTTTGTGCAAGCATTAGGAAAGTGAACGGTATTAATCAGATTGTCACTGGTTTGCCGTAAAAACGAACCTATCCTACGTTAACGCCCATCATAGTCTGGTTTCCGTTGACTTCAAAAATTTTAAGAGGGGAGTAGTTACATAATGGATAACTTTTAAGTACTCACATACATGTACTTAAAGTAAGCATAAACTGCGAACCGTGTATTATCTTTTGTGTTTCCACAGTAGTAAGGCCACTAAGGCAAAAACCTTTTTTTGAAGTTTTGTTGTTCTTCATAAATAAGACTGACTTTGTTATTTATATATATCAGTGGTATTACAGGTTCACAACTGTTGCAGGTTGTCTAAGAGATGAACATATTTCTAAAAATGTCCTAACGTTAGAAGGCGTAAGCTTTTGTAACATAGTGGGCGAGCTATGTTCAGTCAGTTTTGTTCATTAAACCTAGTGCTTGAGTGTTCAATGATTTGTGCCAGTCTAGGCATTTTTTGAATAAAAATATTCACTTTCGTTACCGCGTTTTCTCTTCCTCCTAATCTCCTTTGTAGGCAATTTCTTCCAAACGTTTTTAATGGCCTTCACTTTCTTAAAGTAAAATGATCGCGGAAACAATTCAAAACTGCGACTTTTCAGTAGTGATTACACGCGATTACAACTTTTGAGAGGACTTCTTCTATTTAAGTAAGGGTTATCGGCCTGAAGCGAGGGGTTATGTGATTTATTCCCCTCGTGCGTTGCCCTCGAGGGGAATAATTCACATAACCACAAGCTGAAGGTCGATAAACGGCTTATTTTTACATTGGCGAGGATTCCTCAAGGGATGCAAAAATACATTGACGAAAAATGCCTCTATTGTTCATCTTTCTTTTGTTTTTTAACACTCCATTTTGGCACTGGTAGCATTCACAAGTTCCTCGGCTTTTTAATTATGTTAGTTTTTCAAAGTCGCATTTCAAATTAGTTGTTTGCAGTGAATGCTAGAAACAGCCTAAATATCCGTAGCAGTGTCGATTGTCAGAGTCAGAAGTAGAGCCGTTTATTACTCAAACTAAAGCAGCTTCGGTGGCGGTACTGCAATTGAGCTTTCGGAAAACAATTTTGAATCTTCATTTGCGGGTGCAGACAACGAACAAGCAGTTGACAATTTCAGTTTTTCGCACCGAGGATGTTTCGACCGAGCTGACAAAGAAGATTCCGGGCGAGGGATCACTACAAGGAAATCCAGTCGAGGAATGAAGCAAGAATACCACAACACACTAAGAGGTCAACTACATGTCCTCATGGAGTACGCGAGTTTGGGATGACTGGTTAAAGAACGGAACACCTTACCATGACAGCGACACTTTCGTGGAACCGTAGCCGAGAATATTAAAGACGCTGTTCAATCTGGCTGTGGAAATCGATGAACCAACAACTAAGAAAATCCGTGAAAACGCAGCTCAGTTTAATTTAGTAATTATAGCGTCGTGTTTAATATTTCCAATAAACATTTGTTAATTTTTTTCTTTATGGAAAGCTAATTGAATGCAAGGGGATTATGTATTAATATGCAAGGGGGATAAGTGACTTCTTCCCTTGCATATTAATACATAATTCCCTCGCATTTAATTAGCTGTTCATTAGCCCCGCTCTTCCCTTCAAACAATCAAAGCCGCACCCAGCTTTTCAGACAGTTGATTCGGGGGTTATGAAATATACTCCCCCCGAAAAGAACAAAGGAATCCGAGCTTATCTAAAAATAAGTCATTTTTAAGTCGCTCGGATTTTTTTGTTTTGATTCTCCGTTTTTCCTTCAAAAAGCTCCTCGGATTAAAGCGTCACGCAAAAAGTTTAGCGCATGATTTCTTGAAAACCTGTGCGCTATGTTGGACAAAACAAAGAGAACAAGCTTCCCATGTTCCATCCGTTTGACTGTTTAGCAAATGGATTCCATGTTGCCGTGCGTCCGTTTAGTCATCACTAATGACGTCAAAATGTGGTAAAAACAAAGCAGTGGTACACGAGCCGCAGGCGAGTGTGACACTGATGTTTTACACCAATTTTGATCAGTGTCAAAACACCCCTACTAACAAAATATTTCGGAAAGCTCTTTAGAATGATGTTCAGCGATAAAACAGAGGAGGATCCAGGGGGAGGGTCGAGGGGGTTGCAACCCCCCCCCCCCCTTTGGGAAGTTTTCAAACTTGTCTGGCTACCCATGTCTATCCCTTTTTCATACCAAAGTTCCAGTCCATTCGATCATAACAAGAAGACCGTAGCTATTCCTACTCTTGACTCCTTAATCATCCAAATGCAGGATCGATTTTTGACGAAGATCGCCACGCCCGCCATCTGCTTTGTGTCGTGCCATCGATTTTGAAAGAAGGCACTGCAGCTTTATGATGAAGTAGAAGGCATGCTGTTCTGGGAGAAAGACAATCCATTTCCCAAATCCCTTGGAAATGAAGTTCCTAGATGGAAAACACTCTGGCAGTCAACAGATAGTAAGCTTCCAAACAACCTTTTATTAGCACGTCTTCTGGTCATTGCCTGCACCCTCCTGATCACAAGCGCAGAAGCTGAGCGATCGTTTTGACTGATGAAATGAATCACGCCGGGTCAGCTGTCATCAAAAAGTAAACATTTTCAATCTAGTTTTTCAATTTTTAACCGTTTGAGCTAAGACTTTGCATGATAATAGAACTTCGGAGTCCCAACAATCCTATGTTTTTGGATTTTTGATTTTAACGGTTTTTGGCGCGAAAATGACGTCATAAGATTGACAGTAAAAAGTTGTTTCCGACTTATGGCGTAAAAAAACTAAAAATTTTAAAAGAACTTACAGAGATGAGCTCAAATGTGACAAAAGTATTTGTAAAGCTTAATTGATTGAAAAGTTATTGAGCTGTGAATTTCGTATTTTCCGCCATTTTGTTACTATTTTTAGAAATTTGATGATTTTTAAAATGTCATATCTTTTTAACCAACTAAGGGTTTCAAAAAATTTTTTCACATTCAAGTTCTTCTCTGAGTACTCTTTCAAAATTGCTAACCTGTTATGGCATAAGTTGAAACTTATATTTTGCTGTCAATCTTATGACGTCATTTCAAGCGCCAAAAACCGTTAAAATCAAAAATCCAAAAACATACGATTGTTGGGAATACAAAGTTCTATTACCATGCAAAGTCTCACCTCAAACGGTTAAAAATTGAAAAAGTAGATTGAAAATGTTTACTTTTTGATGACAGCTGACCCGGCGTGAATCAAGACCTTCTCTAGGTCAACAATGCCTGAAGAGCGATTCTCTGATCTCGCAGTGATCGCCACGCACTACTCCGAGAGATTCGAGGTAGAGGTAGACGAGATATGCCAGCAAGGCCAAAGCCCAAAGTTTGCAGGATGGTAGAATTTTGTATTCCAAACAGTCATATGTTAATTTTCTTTTAATTTAAGCGGTTTCTGGTGGGAAATGACGTCACAGGATTGACAGCAAAATTTAAATTTTCAACAAATGGTGTAACTAAGGGGTAATTTTGAAACAGAGTGACGCGATAGAAGCAGTCGTTATGAAGTAATATTCATTTGTTGAATTTATCGGCAGAACCCAAATTTTATCAGTTTTCCTTCAATTAGCCTTCGAGGGTGAAATACCTTAATAGTAAGGTGTTTGATAAAATCAAATCTTCAAAGATAGCAGTGATGTCATTATGACGTCAATAGGCCGTTTGCATGATGGCGTCATTTTACTACTACGGCCAGAATTCTTCAGCGTTCTGCTTTCATGTGCAAAAAATGTGCTTTTGTTGTTTAAACCTTGCTGGGATTACCAAAACTAAACGAAAAGAATTCCGCTCGTAGTAGTAAAATGACGCCATCGTGCAAATGGCCTATTATTCTAGCCAAGGTAAATCTGTCATTTGCATTAACTAAAAAGTATTCCACTTTAATTAAATTTATCAGTTTAAATTAGGGTAATCTCAAATTACTCACTAAAAAGCCTGTATTACGTTAACAGTTTTAATAAATTTGATTAAAAAAAATGCTTAATTAAGTGTATTATAATCATTTAATAAGTAACAATATTATTTGGAATAAAACCTTCAAATTTGAAGAAAGGCTGTCAAAACTCGGGTATCACGGTAACGTCGTTGTTGACGTTCACGTCACGACGATTTAAAAAAAAAAGTTTTCAGATAGCTTCATCGGTTTTACAGCTATTCAACTTTTAGCTGACGTGGGACAGGGTTAGGTAAACTTTATTTTGCCACTAGAGGATGGTTTCTTTGCGACATAAATTTTTTGCCCGCTAACATATATACATTAACCAAAAGAGATGAAAGTTGAAGTTGCATTTGGTTTTAGCCCAAACCATGAGAGATATCTGTCTGTTTCTTTCTCAAAGAAAAACATGAAAAATACAAACCATGTTCTGAACAAAAATAACGTAAAATTAACTAAGACACCACTGGATTCCAATGAAGACGTAAGTAGAAAGACGTCGCATAACAACGTTGTTGGCCTATAAGCAGTGTGTTTCTCTTTTCCCGTTTTCCATCGATGAAGATCATCTAGACGACTTTCAGTGCCATTTTGTTCACATGATTGAGCTGGGTGTCTGGTTTTATTTTTATTACTTTTTCCTCTTTACTATTCTTCCAACTTGATACTTTGGTTGTTATTGCCTTCTCTGAGGACGATTACTTCTGGAAAAAAAGGGCATTTTAGTCAAGTACTCATTGTATCATCAAACTTAACAGAATTGCTACTCACAATAGCTTTGGCTTGCTTTTTTCCCTTTCCTTTCAAAGTCAAAGGCGTCAAAAAACAAAACAAAACAAAAAAAAGAGTACAAGCCATCTTTGACCGGTGAAATTTCGGGTGGCTTTTTACGTAAATGTAGATACGTAGCAACATTACCGAGGCACGAAAAACCTGATGCCGAAGTTGATGCCGGGAGCTGTAATTTACCATTATCAACATAAGGCAGCCTGGAGCGTGATTTAAAACAATCTTCTAGGCAGTCTTGGACTAGCCTGTGAACAGGCCTTTGGTCGAGTGGGGAACTATCCGTGATCATTTTTAAACATTCTGCAAAGAAAACTAACGACCTGGGCCCAGCGTGATACAAAATTTCAGAAAAACATTACATTTACGGACTAAAGAAAATCGCTTAGTTATTCAGATCCAGAAGGCACTTTGGAGAAAAGTACGACCCTTATTCAGCCGCAATAAAAAGCTTTACGCTTCAAAAGAGGTCAAAGAAAATGCTCTTATATCAGAGGGCAAATCCTGCCGACCAGAGACAAAAACCACAGTAAATCGATATGTATGCCATGACCTCTGAGTGTGAAACAAGCGGCTAAAATCATATTCGCTCAGTGAAAGTGTAGAACCTTCCAGAGCATAATCTACCGAGCAGAGGAAAAAACTTATCGGAACAGGCAGCATTTTGGCGTGAGGTAAACGCCGTGTAGGCCTACCGCCCTCTTTTATTGCTATAAATGCGGGATAAATGCCCAAAGGTGTAATTCCTGTCGGCGATCAAAGCGCTGTTGATTTCTTTGTACTTGTCTTTGGGGGTTCACGTTCTGGAGAAGTCATGATAGTATCTGTACCTTTCGCATTCCAAGTTCCCTCATTGCAGGGGCTTGTTGAATTAGAAACTGAACTAGCAAGACGAACGGCGCGTGGAGCACAAGTTAAGCAGCTTAAATAGGAAAAGCTTTCTCCTTGCACAAGAGGAAATCTTGAGGAATCAAATGCTTGCGCTAGTACAACGCTGTCTTGGCCACTGTCAACCAGCAAGGTCTTATTTCTTGAAACGCCAACGACCGGCACCGTATTAATTCTCTTACCGGAGATCAACGATTTTTTGCAAAATCGACAATTAGGCTCGCGGTCCATTTCACTTTGTTTTGAGACGGAGCAAAACACGGAAGTTTTCCCGTTAATTTTCCCAGGAGTTACTCACGCGCGAAATTGATTGACAGATGTTCGGCAAGATAATTACAAGAGGGCGGAATAGCGGCCTCAAATGTGTGTCTACAGGCTCTCTCCCCCCTTCCCTTCCCTTTCCTTGCTATTTTTTCCCCAAACAGAGAGCCTGTTCACAGGCTAGTCTTGGACAGGCCGGCAGTCCAAAAACACGGGAAATAATTTTTGCATAGTGAACCGGTTTACCTAGCAACGAGATACGATAATTGACCCTTAAGAAGTTTTTTCTTTGCCGTGTTTTACTGAGTGGATAAAACCGTCGAAAAATGAGATCGGGCCCCAAACTTTTATGTTTCTAAACTTACTTCTATTTGTCTTCTTCTTGAATGACGCATACAACCTCTCCTGCTTTTATTACTCTTCCTCCACCATCTCGAAGGGCAGGCCATAGATATAACGCAATATTTTCCTCCTGAGTCTCTTGAGCTGGTGAAACTGTCTTTACTTGCCCATTGAAATCATCATAGTATCCCCTTTTTGTGTGGATAATTGTATTGAATTTAGCGGTCTGATACTCGAGTCTCATTGGTGGGACCTGAGTAACTATACGCCACGATAAACGTAAGCATGCTTTGACGTAGTCATCGAGACCCTTTAACAATTGGCGTGCTGGAGAAAACAGGCATGATTTATCCTTTTGGCACCACTTTTCCCATTTCATGTACACTTTATCGATAAGGCCCTATAAAGTAAATAGAGGGATGAAAGTTAGAAGGCGTTCTTTGTTTATACTCCTGGCTCGTAGATGCCGTAAAGTCGATGTGTTTCTTAAACAATATATAGTAGAAACCGAAAGAGACAAGGGAACTTATTCACTCCGATACACTCTTGATGCTATTATTATCTCGCAGTATAAAACTTTGGAATGCTGGTCACAATATGAGTAGTATAGGGCGCATAACGTAACCTACACCACTTGAGAAGCTATACTTAGAAGTAGGAAAAGTTCGGTTTGAAACCTAATACAATCCTCATACACATAATGATATAAATCTCTCTGCTTGAAAAGCCAATTTAGAATATTATTAAATTCTTATACTCTGTAAAACCTACGCAAAGACATGAGGATATAATTATCTTTACAACAAGCCTATTTAGAAAATTATTCAGTTTTCATACTCCCATTTTCTCTTATAAACCTACACGAGGCCATCATAATGTGGTTACCTCTACTAAAAGGTTATTTATAGAATAATATAAAACGTTTATACTCTATAAAATGCACGTAAAAGCATCAGTAAAATACAGGTTTTGCCACACATGTGTTTCTGGATTTCTGGGAAAAAAAAAAATTCTGGTGTCCTTAGCGCCCAAACTAAGAATTTAACTTAAATGTTCTGGCAATGTTCAAAGTGTTTGAGATGACCGGCTTCTGCATCCGCTCAAGTACGCCCCGTGCTCTTGCTCCTAGTAGCTTCCTCACCGACTTCTCTAGGTGTTTAGAGGGGCCACCCAGTACGTTGTATTATTACGTTGTTACTGTTCAACCCTGTAAGCCATTCTATCTCTGCTTCAGCTCCCACATCATGGGCCCATACTTGAGTGTCTTTTCCTCATCTATCTTGGCTCTACTCTCAATCCATGGGCAGCTCATTTCAATTGTGCAGACTTCTTTCCTCTCGTGGCTGACAAGTTGCGCGTCGATGCGATTTGCTCTAACTTCGTTGTAATCTGAAAAGATGGGAATATCCCAAAACGCCTCACTCGTGGTGTTCTGGTAGGCTGGTTTTAGCATCACCGGTGGTTACCATGGAGGAACCTCTTCTTTCAACCCATGCTCTCGCAGGAGCTCAAAAACACAATCTTTAAAGATGCAGTATGCCTGTATAGGTACTTGGTTCGTGCCAGGGAGGAACATTCAGCCAGTACATGTGAAACGATCTTAGCTACCTTCCCACATAACCTGCATAGGACTTGGTCGTCAGTGTAGGTTTGCGTCTTCTCCTTTTGTGTAGGCTCTCATCTTCCCATCTGATACCGCATAACTTTCCTTGCCACTTTTTGTATTTAGCGATCTCCAAGAACTGCATCTCTTGGGATTTCTTCAACAGAATCCCAGCTCTCGCTGCAGTCACCACCTTTCCTTTCGTTGTAACACACACGAGATTTAGGATAACTAGTAGCTGAAGTGTGATGTTGAGTTCTTCAGTGTACTTAGCTGCTTCCTTTACAAGCGACTAGTGGCTTGATGCCATGGCGTGTTCTTAAAAATTTTCTAACTGCTTCCACAGTCTGGTCCGAATTCTGATACACTTTTAGTAGCGATTTGATTTTAGTGAGCTTGTACTCGTGTTCGACTCATCGCAGGCCTCTACCCCCTTTCTCCCTCGGTACATATAAAAAAGAAGTTAGGCTAGCTGGGTGATTGCCACCGTTCTCGACTATGATCTTCCGAGCTGCTCTGTTCACATCTCTTAACTCTCACAGAGTCCAATGCTGTGTCTACATTAAGTACCGCAGCACCGGGAGTGCATAATACTGATCAGTTGCCTGCACATGGTTACAATCAGACAGGGGGCTGGACCATATAATATATATCCTGCGTAGATACTCTCTGTCGAACGTTCTCTAGCACCCCCAGGAATTCTCATCAAATTCTTTAAAGAAAATTTGATAATTGTTTAGAAATTTAGATTTCTGTGCCGAAGTAGAAAGAGTCGTAGTCGTACCAGATATTCGATAAGTTCAGATTTTCGTGAAAAACAGAGAGACCTACGTAGTTTACATTTTAGACTACAGGGCCGTTCCGGGCTACAGTATTCTGAAAACCGCCCCCGCGATTCGAGATTCGAATAATTATGCTCAAGCTCGGGGAATTCGTCCACTACAAGACCAAACCTGTTTTAGAATTGCTTGGCGTTTGCGAAGAAACATCAAATGTTTCAGGGAGGTTTCGATCGTAATTTTTCTGGATGCCCTGAAAACTGACTCAGTGAGTCACGCCGGTGAGGTGTTGAAAACAATTAGAATTCACAAAATACCCAAGGTTGACGATTGAGTCTACCTCAAACCAAGGGCAATGTTTGAAAACGCTTGAGATTTCTAAAGAAGCATTTTAAATCGGAGAATTTGTGAAAATGGAATAAATTTAAGACCGTCATGTAGCTATCTCTTTCAAAACATTTCCCGGCTGCCTGGTCACTGCCACAAAACACAGCGTCGCTTTCTTTCCGGATTTCTCGCATTTATTTAGTAACTCAGACCACTTTTTCAGGGATCTCACATGTTTCCCAGCTGCAACGTTTGTTGTTTACCATATCCCGACAAAAATACACGAAAAAAACAATGATTTGACTCAACAATAGTTATAAACGCGCATACAAAGCCTTTTGAGTGAGAAGCAAAGTTTGTCTGAGTCATGCGGGGGATCTTATCAGACGCAGACTATTTTTAGAATCTGTGCGCAGCGCTATCTATCACATTATATTACTAGCTATATGCACCACACAGGTAGAAAAGGTAGTAAAAAAGAAAAAGGAAAAAATATAAGGTTACGAAAAATTTGCTTCAAAGGGATTCGAACCCGAATCAGTTAGAACTAAAAGTTACCGCCTCCATCCACTACACCACCTCGGTAGACATCAACAATTTAAGTCTAAAAGAGGTACATATTCCTTCTCTATGGTGATTGACAGTTTTCAAGGATGACTTTTTCGGTTTCCCTGTAGAATTAAATCTTTAACTGATCGAAGCCAGACGTAAATCTCACAATAAACCTATTAAAACACTTTCAGGATTGGTCCATGCCGGGGAACGTTTAAGAAATTTATGAACTATCGATCGCATGGCTACCACTGAACAGTATGACCGTACGATTCTCTCCCTGCTCGTAAGGTGTCTTTTCATCGGTCGGGTAAAACACAACATTGTTTATCATTATTTTCATTGTTTTAGGTTAAGGTAGCAAACCATTTGGCTTTTAGGGTCAGAAGAACTGCTACATGATCTCTCTCCCCGGAATGAAGAAAAACAATATGGCCGCCAAATACACCCTTTTACGTTTTAACTCGTTTCTGACATCTTGTCACAGCAAAAACAACAACAAAAAACTCAGCGATAGTCACGTGACTGATGACGTCATTACCTTAGATGTGACATGGGAAGATATTTTATGGCAAATGTTAACTTGTTGTGGTCTGTCAGTCTTCTACGTATAAAACTGTCAAAGTTATAAACCTGTTTAAAAAATGCCTCAAAGGATTCTGGTGAATTTTTTATGATAATTACAATTTACTTTTATAATTATTACAAGCCTATCAATACATAATTCAGGAAATGTTACTGAGTATCGGGTCGCAGCCTGTGGCCTAGGATACTCCTTACCATCATTCCGTCCTTAATATAATTAAGTGTCCTGCACTTTTCGCAGAATCCTGAACCTGACTTCAGCAAGGTTAATCGTTGTAGAGTTCCATGCAATATTGCATTCCCAACTGTGCAGCCGCAAATCAAATCCTTTTGAAACTGTTCCCGGTGCACCAATTACTTTTGCAATAACTTGAACTGAACGAAAATTCGTTTCATCTCGTATTTCAAGTCCCAGTAATTATCGATCTTCCCTTTTTGCTATAAATTATATAGCACGATTTCTCTTCCCTATTTAGGAGCACAATATCGGGCTAGTTGTGTTCAATGTGATAGGCTTTTTGGATCCTACAACAGTGTTTTCTTCTCAGAATCCCAGACTGCGGTTCGTGGTCATACCAGTTTGCTGTTTTTTCATGCCAAATTTCTCGCTGAGATCCCAGTGGATAACCTGGGCGACCTTATCGTGTCTCCATGCCTTGAAATATTTCTGTGCAAGTGAAGTGCATTCTGCTACTAGATGGCTCACTGTCTCTTCTCTTTCTCTACACATTCTGCATGTTGATATGTTTATACGACATTCTGCATGCTGGGGAAACATTTTGATTGTCAATTGGCTTCTTTACACTGTTTGTTCGCAAAGCCAGGTCTTGTGCGGCCATGATAATACCTTCACTTTCTTTTTTTGGCTTACCTCTCTTCAGCCATGCCCACGAATTCAAGTGCCTAATTTCCTCGCAACTTCTGATAAACTGTCCATGGAGGGGTTTTTTGCGGTACTTTCGGGTATGATCGTCTATCTATGATTCTCTTTTCTTTCCAGGATCCTTCTCTTGAAGAACATTACCTTTGCATACAGCTTTTCACAACCCTCCCTCGGATTCTTAGAGGTAACTCTTTATATCATTGCGCCCACCCTCTGATCTTTTAAAGTACAGCCGGTCCACCTCAGCCCGAGGGGGTAATGGACGATAAAGGATTACTTCATTCATTCATTCATGCATCAGTTTTCGTGTTTTGCGATCCATTACTTTCTGCTCCTCTTTGGTCCAATCAACAATTCCTGCCCCGTACCTAACACTGGAAACTGCTCTAGAGTTTATTGCTTTGATCGTATTGCCATCATTAAGCTTGGACTTAAGCTTCGTCTTAACTTTGCGGAAACATTTCTTCTGGATCTTCTCCTTCATCTCACTATAATTATTATTATCCGCCAAAAGCACCCCAAGATACTCGCAGTTTTCGTTATCCTCTCCATTCAGTGATGGTACCTTTTTATCCCCAGGAAGCACAATTCCTTCACTTTGGCACACCTTTTCGCGAAGCTCGGGGGCGAAGCCCATAAGGGGTGGGAGGACAGGGGAAGGCTGGTCTAATATTGGAAACTGAGATGTACTTAATCTCCTGGGGATTAAATTTGAACCCAGTGCTTCCAGGATCTTCTGAGATTTAAATGGGGTTGCTGTTGTTAGCCAATGCTGCATAGGTCCCATCCCGTGTTCACCCCATTTGACCCTCCTACATGTGTTATTAGGGTCAAAAGGAAATGGGGGTGATAGTGGATAACTGCTGACTAATATGTAGTTGCATTTGCTTAATAAAAGCTCACCCTTAATTGTAATATTTATTTGTGAAATGTGTCAGTAGTAGTGAGTGGATGGCAATGGTAGGAGATAATGCTGCAGCGAAAACAACAGCTAAATGCTGGTAATTGGAGAAAAAAATGTTTGCTAGGTCAGCTACAGCTACAAAAGTGTTTGCACTTTTTTTTGGTACATAATCACACTTGACAACTATTGTTTTTAACAGTAAAGTGCAAACATAATCACTGAAATAGAAAATTACAAGTAGCAATGTCATTAAGGATGCAGTTCATGAGAATTATTAAAGTGACCATGACTTACGATCATTGAATATGCGGGCATTCATCATAAAGAACTGAATCCATGTAAAAAGTACCAATTTTTTTTTTATCACTTAGGCATTCGTGTACATGCATAAGAAACAAATACCCATGCAAGAGTGAATTTGTAAGAAATGTCCACAAGCAAGTCATGTTGAAGGTGATCAGTTTCTCCATTGGTGTCCATTATAAACATGCATGAGCTTGTTGAGAAAGTACTAGAGCCATAGATTTTTAAATTCCCAGGCTGAGACGAGTCAAATGAAAATTTTCCCTGTATTACATACATTTATAGTGAATGTAAAGCTAAGTGAAGGATGGATTGATCTTAAATGGGAAACCCTATATCTGTTTGCATGTCGTTCAATTTCTTGAAACAATCTTCTTCTGCCAATGGAACAAATGTTTTATTTCTATGAATATGTCACCTCTCTCTGACTTCTTTGAAAGAGTGAAATTTTACGACTGACTTCTTAAATTTTCCCTAACAGCGAAAGGAATTAACGTTCCTAGCATGGCAACCATGTCACACACTATTATTCTGAGGATATCCGAAATACAGATGGTCTTTTGGAACGAAAATATATGAGGCCAGCGATAATAAATTTTTGTTATATTTGACATAAAAGACACAGCTGTGTTTATGTATAAGGCTGCTATACACACATTTATATATTTTACTTGTGAAGGAAATTGAATGAAAATTGTAAGCTTAAACGCAAAATTTTCTTCAGTAAGGATTTTGTTTACAAATGTAACGCTTCCCTACCTACATGTCACACATTGTCGGTGTTCTAAACTGTTCATTGTAAAATAAAGCTTACTGTAAAACGGTGAAAAGGCTGATTGGCTGTCCTCAGTCCGTCGGAAAGATACTCCTCACGTCGATTTTACAGATGGTGTAATTCTTGCTGCCTATCGTTGCATCGAAGAGGATAATTTTGACTGTAAACTTGCCTCTCGATCATTCCTCGTTGGTTTCGTTCCGAATTCTATTGAACGCATTTTGCTGAAACGTCGGCAGTCGGTGTTCCCCCTCTCCGTCGGCTTTGTTTGCAGTGTAATTGTAGTATTTTGTTGCTGCCTCTTTACATCCTCTGCCTTTAGTTGACAGCGTTTGCCTTCGCAGTGCCGTTGCTCGCCCTGAATGTAACGTCGATGTTCTCGGTCTTGCGGATTTTTGTTTGTAAATCTTTCCCAGCGAGGATTTCCAGCCACTTGTTGAATCCACTGTTGTTGAGTTTGCTGTTCTCTTTTATTTGCCTGAGATAATGGGTGGTGCTTCAGCGACCGTAAACACTGTTATAATTCACATATGAAAAAACCCTCTTCATGAATAAGTCATCGATGGCAATCGGTTGCCTGGAAACCCACAATGCACTTTGACGTCACTACTCTGGATGACGTCAAGGCGGACACCAACCAAACTCGATAGATTTATAGCCAAGAGAAAATGACGCTGGCCTTGCGATGCTCGTGTGATACATGCGCGCTTCGCGCGCGATGAGATTATAAACCTCGCGGCTCGGCCCTTCGCGAGGAATTAGGATTGCACACTCTTATATTCTGAACTCCATCCGCATATACTCGGACACGATTCTAAATGTTGCTCATCTTTCAGAATCCTGGGGAGCTCTATCTCCCAAACACCTTTATTCATCTCCCCCTTCTACAAACCTGATCTTCTGCCGTATTGCTTAAGGGAATTTCCCAAGGCTAATTACATAGAAAATATATTTAAAGCAAAGCATTTAACAAAGCTTTCGTCTCAAGCAAAGAACAAACAAACCTCCACGAGGTTATCGAGGTTACAGCATTCTGCAGACTCTTTCAATGAAAGCAACATTCCGTCCACGGCATCCTTTGGGAACGTTGATGGCTCTTCCATCAGGAAAGCTTTAAATGTAAATTTGAGAGGATCTCCAGAAGATTTGCTCTTCATAAAAGACTGAAAGGATAAAAAGCACTGATAAAACAGGTGAAATACGTAAACAACACAGTTTTAGTTAAATGTCATAAGTTAGTAACGAAAGATTTCTTAAACCACTGTTCGGCAAAAACTAACTCACGCTAAACTCTTACATATATAGATAAACTGTTTCTATATGATTAACGCCCAGGGGACTCTCCTCAAAGTTTTATAAGAGGAGGTTCTGCCCCCAGGTCAAACCCCTTTGCCTTTTCTATACAATTTTTGACGGAAAAGGTAACCCTTTCATATACCTACTTTAGAGCTTTCCATCCCTTTTAACTGTTGCAAATGCACTGTCTTTAAAATATGAATAAATCACCAAGCCAGAAGATTTTATGAAAGACAAAAATGCAACTGTTAACCCCTTCGGACCTTGTTTACAGACCGACATGACAAAAGTCCCCACCCTTTTATAAACCTCAACTGATTAGTCCCTACCCTTTCATATAACTAAAGCCTGAAAAAGATACCCCTTTCGGGGGGAGCCTCCCCGTATAGGTCATCATGGGGAATGCAGTCAACTCTCTCCAAGACGGACACCCTTGAGAGATGTCCTTCTTATGGAGAGTCAAATAAAGGGAGTAAAGAAAGGAAGATACCAACCCCATGTGTCCGTTTTACAGAAGTGTCCGTCTTACAAAAGTATCCGTTAACAGAGAGCAGGGTGCAAAGAATGTCATTTTTACAGCTTGCCATTCGGACAAGCTGAGGCTAGCATATACTAGCCCAAACGTCATTTCAACAAGCCCCAAAAACGTTTTGATGAGCAGAATTGATTTAACGGTTCTACTGTAATTTGAATTCTTGATCAAAAAACTTCAATTGCCCACCGGGCAAGTTAGAGGGGCTACGTCACCCCTGACGCATGCGCGAGCCAATGAAAACAAACTTGAAAAAGTCGGCCCGCCTTTTTCAAGTTCTGTCGGAGATTTTGGAAAGCTGTTTTTATCTGTCTAAATCTCAGCCATCGTTTGATAGTTAGCGAAGTTTTGTATTAAGAATAGTTCTATGTTGATTACAGAAGAATTTTTTGGCGTTATGTTGAAATTGTTTGCCCGTGGAATTTTTTTCCGTGGATTTACAGTGTCCTTTTATCAGCGGCCGTTGTAATGGCAGAGTTAACGGCGACAGCTACCCCACAATGAGTGGTGGAATCTTTGATAACATCTTCCCTATAGTTCACAAAACCTTTCTGTTGATTATTTTAGAGGCTGCTGGCTCTTGGATATTTTTTGTGCTCAAAGTATGTGGACATATAATGAAGCGGCTATCGAGTTGGCGGCAGCTGTTTTTTTAAAACGATTACAACAGCATGGCCATGAGTTTCGTGACGAAACTAACTGCCGAAGGAAACTTTATAAAATTCGGCTAGATTCCTTCTTGTATTTATCTTGATTCACAGCAACGATAAACACGACCGTTTGCTCGTCCGGATTGTTCTCAACAGACTTAGAGAGGCACCAGTACCAGTTAGATCCTGTGAATGCCATGTTTTTGAAGTGTTTGTGTTCGAGCATATTTTTGGAAAATAGCAGAGTTTACTTTCCCCTTTTATCAACGGACTACTTACAATGGAGTAGTATATCAATGATGCTTGGTTCTGTTTTTCTCGACGTCACAGTGATTCGGCACCGGCGATCGAACAATTTTGCGCGATAAATGTGTGTTGCCCTAAGATCAAAACAAAGACTTGATGTCTCTTGTTCTGTCAGCATCTAAATTATCAAATCAGTAGCGACAGACAAGTCTAATTGTTAATGACTTGAAACAGTCTCGGTCTTTATCTTGCGTCTTTTGTAGCTCGTCTATAAAATAAAACTTCGATTTATTTTAAGACGATTTATTTTAAGACAATATGTTTTTGCTGAATTCTTGTTCGCGCTCTATTTTCATGAATGGCATGCGTTTTACTTCAAAACTACAAGTAAAATTGTCTTAACACTTTTATTCTTTTTTTTTTTTTTTTTTTTTCAATTCAATTTCATTTATTGATAAATAAGTACACAAAGCAGAAGTTAACGATCTAGCAAAACCAGAGAAGAAACTTTCCGTAAATTCTATCGAAATATCACTTATCCAAACCCAACTCGCTTGTTAACCTCTCTCTAAATTTCGGAGCCTTGGACGTGACAGAGAGCATGGAGAAAGCCACGCGTTAAAAACAATAGAATTTTGACAGTTGAAAGTAATTTCATAACCTCAGCGCGCATGCTGTCCAGCTGACATAGCCTCTTTCACTTGTTTCCATCCGCCAAACTGACATTTCCCTCTCAGTGGCTCTCACAAGACATTTCACTTTTCTTACATGAAATTTCTGTGTTTCTTGAAATTTCTCTTCATAAAAGTCTAAGTCTCTTCAATTCAGGATTCGATCTCGGAGCATGGGCTCTGCAGTGCATCACCTTAACCCCTACACCACCGAGGATTTGCTGACAATGTATGGTTTGCTTTGAATATATATAGCAACAACCCTAACCCTAACCCTAACCTAGCCCTAACTTTTACTTTGTGTACGAATCATTAATCTGTCAACGTCAGTTTGGTGGATGGAAGTAAGTGTTGACTTTTAAGAACAGAATTCACTTGCCCGATGGCAACCACTAGCCCCAGGCTATAGGACACTACTCTCTTTGCACGCTGGAGAGTCGACTGTATTCCCCTGGGGATTAACGAGCTTGCCCTTAAGGAAATGTAACTGGATTGATTTGGGAGGCCGCAGTTTAGGTAAGCAGAACAGTATATAGTAAAGGCATGGCTAGCATGATGAATTTCACGCGCTATACATTCCAGCATGCCCTTGCATGAGAACAATTATCTTTGCGGAGGGACACGTAATTGTCGTACACATTTCCAGTCCAGGAGAGATTGGTTCATGTTATTCTACGTAAATTCATCTCCCTGCTATCAACAGGAATTTGTTACAAACAATTACACTTCAGATCACTATATGCTGGAAAACACTACGCTGTACTTCATTATTGCAGATTGATAATAAGGCTGGCAAAATCTGTAGCGTGTTTGTTCCTAATATCAATGTGCTTATTACATGTACATGCTCATGTTGAATATACTGATTACATGTTGTAATTTAACAAATCTCAATGCAAAAAACTTCGACGATCAAGACACGAGCGACATTCCAGCCTGACAAACGCTTGACAATAATCACCCGGCACACACGCGCGTGACATTTGAACAATACATACCCCTTGTTAACCGAAAGTGAGATCATTATAGGAAAATCTCAGCCGAGGCCATGATGTATTGACAGAGCGATAGCGAAGTCAATACATCAAGGCCGAGGTCTTAGATTTCCTTGTAATGACCGAATGGACGAATTTAATGAGGTTTATTATTCATTCAAAATATTTCCCCGATTCTGGTTGACTAAAAGCACACTCATAATTCACCATAACCAGCTACTGATGACCTAACTTGGAAGAATTTTGCGATTAATGAACCGATGACGTCAAAAGTGCAGCTTGCTTGCAGGTTAATGCACCGTTAACCGAGAAGACCTGGGGACGAGGTTGAGTTGTTTTGGTTGTAAAAGCAAAAATGGCGGACATTTCACTCCTTTCAAGAGTAAGAACTAGGCGAAATAATAGCTAAAACATGGCAAGAACAGCAAGAAGACAACTCGAAGGGCCACATCTGCTATTTGGAGAATATTTTTAAACTAGGAATTATTTTGAATGAATAATGAAACAAATATGGAATTCGGCTTTTTTGCGCTGTTATCAATACTATATTCGCTATTCTAAATTTCTTTAAAATCTGCGCGCAAGAGGTCATAGAGGCCTAGCTACTTTTGCCCGGTCATTACAAGAAAATTTTGCCCGCTTAGCAGCCAATCAGAGCGCTCGTACTATTGCAGCCATAAGATTATAACCATTACTTTCAGCCCTCGTAAGTGGCGGTGAGCTTAACCCTTGTACGTACACGCAAATTCTTACCCCCACCGTGGTACAAGAGGCGGGGTGATAAAACCCCCCTTGCCCTACAGTTTTTGATACGTTGCAGTATTTCGAAACGATTTTGCCATCAGTGGAAAGCCTTTGATCTTCTCAACAAGATGAGGTATATTTTATGCGTGATGGCGTTGCTGGAGGCCTGTCACGTCACCAACAATGGTCGCCATCTTGGCCGCCATCTTGGATTTTATCAAGAATTAGAAATGAGGTTAAAACAGCAAGAAATGGTGATTTTTTATGCTTGACGCTTAAAATAACAAATAAATAAACATTTTGGTTCATTTTATCCACAATCTTTACATTCAGTTGTTAAAAAAAAAGTTGCGACAACATGCATTTCCACTCAAAAATGGCTTGAGCATTTGCTACTTATGACGTCATATCTCTTAACCATAGTAACTGACCATCACTAAATTTGTCTCAAAATGCGTGCTAGAGATAAACAAACAGCTACTGAAAGCATCAGGTGCTGGTGTTTTATCGTCCACGAAAAAACTCAGAAAAATCTCACGGGGAGGGGGGCGAGGGACCATCCCCCTCCCATGTACGTCCCAGGGTTATTTCGCAGCAACTGCTTCAGACAAAAACGTTTTTTGTAGCAGATCATGAGTAACAAAATTTGGTAAACTATCAATCCGAGAAAATTTGGTTATGACGTAGCGTACGCCCGCCCACCCGTACACACACTTCATGTAAGCCGATGGCAAATGTCACAATAGATCTTGCACAACTTGACTAGCCTCTCAGTTATGTAAGCCATCCGTATGAGTACGATTAGATTGACAGCTGTCAAAATCAGACATCCGCTGACAATTATCGCATGACCATCTCGCGGGCTCAGATAAAAGATCAGTCGTTTTGCCCCTACATAATATATAGATTTAGCCAGGGCTAAAAGCGAAGCTCACGTTAATAAATTAATAATTTAAATCTAACAACAAAAATTAAGGTACATTCTTGAGAATTTTGAGGGAAAGTGATTTTAGAGAAAAATAATTTGGCAGTGCAAGAGTAAAACAAATTTTACATCGCGTTAATAGTCTTATATGTACACCGAAAAATAGCAGCATCTTCTTCGATCAAAGTAGATGAAACACATTTTTCCCAAACAAAGAAGTTAAACCCAGTCACCAACCTAGACCACCTTTATTTTATAAGATTAATTCGTAGCCTCTCCAACCACTCCGTTACAGAGACTATGCAGATAATAGGACATCCCCAAAACATAACTTTATGCAACACGATAGTCCTTGGTTGCTGCCAATTTACACGTTGCATTCCTCTGTCTAAAGGGAAGGCCAAAAGAAAAAAAAAGTCAGGCCGGCTTTTTTGTGTTTCGAAAAAAATTTATGTTCGACAGGTTTACTTTACAAGTAAATCTTGGCGACAAATCTGGTTGTTTGTAAGAGTCTAAAGTGGTAATGAGTCAAATGAGTCAATGAGTCATGAGTCAATGAGTCATTGAGTGAGATATGAACAAATAAAAGTTTTGGTAGAAACAATAAAATTTAGCTTCATTAGGTTTTAGTGAGAAATCAAGGGGAATATAATGTTCTTTTATTCCATGGATTGCTGTGGATCATGAACACACTGAAGACGATCCATCCCACGACAGACAATTTGTGTTTTAAAGCGTTCGTTCCAGCAATCAGTTGCAGAGTTGTTTTCAGTAGATAACCTTAATTCCCAATTTAGTTGACCACTTTTTCCGATGAGTTTTACTTGCCTCAAAAGGTGAATGATGCTACGAGGCGAACAAACTGAATTGTAATTTGCCCGAGGAGGGGTATGAAACAGTGAGTCGAACAGTTGTACACAATCAGTGTTTATATTAGAAACATACAGTGTACGAATTATTATTATTGAGGTATTACTGTATACCAAGAGAGGATAAAGGGAACAGAGAAGGCATCCCCCATACACACCCTATTCCACAGGTAATTCGTCTCGAGTTATTTTTAAGATCACAGATCCCAAGTGGTATTAGACTACAGCCAATCACATAGCGCGAATGTGCTCCGCGTGGATGACGCACGCTCAGAGACACGCGTCCCTCACGAATTGACGCAGAACAAAATGGCGGAAGACGCGTAGAGCGATATTGCTATTCGTTTTGTTGACGAAAACGACTACAGAGAGATTTCTGCTAAAGCTGTGTCAGCAAAACGGAAATTAAAAAAAGATCCCCCTTCCTGGCTTGTTTCTAGGCATTGTAACGACGTTGATTCGAGCGAAGCTGAGAGTTCTAGCGAAGAAATGCAAGCGAGGAGAAAGCTGTAGCCGAAACGGAGAGTGCCAATGAAATACAAGAAAACGTTGAAAGCTCCTATTCCGATGATAGTTCAGCAGATGAAGCGAAGAGCAGGAAAAGTCTAGGGAAGCCTAAACCTGCGCCTTCGAGTTCGACCGTCACCAAATCAAGCAAAAAGGCGTCTTTCGGAAGAAGAGATGGAGCGATTTCCTTTTCCCAGGTGAGCGCCGACTCATTTTGCTTCAATATTCAGGAATGCTCTCGATCTCTTTACGCTTTCATTGCCCTTCGCCCGACATGTTTTGCACGGCGTTTAGTCATGCGAAACCTCCTCGAAACACCCACGCAGCGCGCGAGGTAGCTTTATCCCGATTCTAAAAATAACTCGAGACGAATTAACTATGGAATAGGGTGTGTATGGGGGATGCCCTCTATCGCCTTTATCCTCTCTTGTGTATACCCATTGTAATTTTAAATAACTTTCAAGGCTCGTTGATTGATGAAAATCTTTGGGCATTCATTCTTTGCATTTTGTTTGTGTTTATGTACATTAGTTCGCCTATGGAACATCTAGTAATATGGATTGTCTGATCTGATGCTTTAAATGGTTCTTAAAGGATGTCTGGGAAGGCTGCTATTCTTCGGGCCATGCACGTAGTGGTAGCGGAAGGGCCTGGAATACTGCTAACAAACAGCCCAGGTTGAGATTTCATGTCGGAAGTAGGCCTTGCACGTGGAGGCAGCAATGAAGCAAGTAGACAAAATAATAAAAGTAAAGCTTGATTTTATTATTTCTACCAAAAATGTTATTTTTTCAGATCTGACTCACTGACTCATTTGACTCAAAAAAAAAAGAAAACGGTTTTCTCGCTTAATAGAGGTTTGTAAAAATTTCGCAATGTTAATTAACGATTAACACTGAACGTTTACTCTGTACTGTGATAAAGTTCCATGTTGTTGAGGAAGCTAAGGAAGCTGTGCTGTACTTTGTGCAAGACGTTTAGGTGAACTTTTGACAGCTAAATGTCAGTATTGATTTATCATTTTTAATCGACTACAGTACGTATTTCAAGGACGAAATCCAATACTACTATTGTCAGTTCAGTCCGGTATCCGCTTGATAGAGGTTTTTGACAATAGAAATTAACCAAGTATTTATTTTTTAGTGTCCGCGTCCGCTTAATAGAGGTATCCGCTGAATAGGGGTTCGTTATAAAGGAAAATATAAGAAGATAATTTTGGGACCCGGCTTAATAGAGGGTGTCCACTTAATTATAGAGGTTTCACTGTATGTGTTAAACCCTGGCATTGGCTGCATTAAATCCCCACTATGCCACATAGGTTCGGGGGGGCGGGGGTGGGGGTTGGGGCTGATACATGTAAACACTGCATCCTTTACTAGCTTACTTTGTCACCAAGAGTAACTAACCAGTCTATCTAACTATATAAAACAGTACATAAATCTTAAACAGGTTTTCAGTAGTATCATAGTTACTACTAACTATGGTGGTAAGGATTAGAAAGGTGTAATGATAAGGCTAATCATTTTCTGTTTTTTCTACAGGATTAACACTACTTAGACCAATGACGTTTCTGGACTTACATGTCTTACATGTAAACGGAATTTGAGAGTAGACTGAGAGGCCTCTCATTCTTATTCTCTTGGCCTCTACTGTCATCATCGTTCGATCAAAACATCTACGGTCACTCCAGAACATAACATTACTGATCATATGCTTGTTCTTTTTTTGTTATTGACAATGTGATGAGGATTTATACGTAGAAATTATTTTCGTGAAACTGCTCACTGACAGGATTTCAGAAAAAAATAATGAATAATGTGTTTTAACAGGCATAGCCTTCAAGTCAATTCATCACTGGAAGCTTTAGCCTGAGAATGTACACAGATTTTCAGTTGCATTTTTTAATGATGTGAAACTACAACCCAAAATGTTTTGTTTAGTTTGATTATTTTTCTCCTGGCCCAGTGCTTCTTGTACTGTCTTCAGTAGTATAACCTGTCTAGACATTTTTCCTGACTTTTTCTTTTATTTAGTAAGATTATCTTGCATAGTTCAATGGAAAGTAAAAAAAAGTGTCAATAAAAGATTTACACCATAAGTATTTTGTCACTGGGATACTTGGGTATCAGGTCTAGAAGCATGATTTCAAGTGAGGTACATATACTCCCACATAACAACAGACTTAGGAAATAGTTTCCTTATACTTACCTCTGAGGAGCAAATGGAGCAATTATTATTTACCAACGAAAAACTTACACCCGAGTAGCTTCGGCAATCGAGATGTACAGTATAGTGTACGTGAAATGTTTGAATCTGCACTGATAGTTGGAATATGAGGACCCCCGGGGAAACAGTTACTCCAAATTTTCGAGCGTTTATAAAGTTGACTGATTGATTTATTGATCAATTTATTGTTTTGATTCTGATTTTTTCTTGAAGGTATTGTTTTCAGTGGAAGGCTCCTGTAGAATCTTGCGTCAGCCCAACTGCCTATAAACTTAATAGTATGAGTGTAACATATTTCTTAGGCAATTTTGTAGACTTAAACTGTATTCAACAAGCACCTCTCAAGTCCAAACATTGACATAAACAGATATCCTCGAAGTAATAGTATTACTCGTTTCGATTCGAGAGCTTTATTGTTGGATTAACTGGTTTCTTTTCCTTGCTCTTCGCTGCTGACTCGCAAGGTACCTGCGGAAAGTAGTGTTTAAAGTGACTGATCATTTTTATAAAATTGTTATGAGATCTAATTTTTCAAAAATGAGAAAGAGTTTTGATCTATGCAAGTTATGTTTTTGTCTCCAAGCGCAGTATTGTGGGGTTTCTGAGTTACCGGCCATTAAAGATGATCTTGCTGATGATTTTTATTGATCGGCAGAAGCGTTTCTCAACACTTTTGAGTCTTGTCGCCAGTCTGTTTGTTTTCAGGCTAAAATTGCGTTATTGATACTTTGTATGATAAGATCTGCAACTTCGCTTTAGTTTTTGAAATGATTTGCTCCACTGTTACTCAGAAATTGGACCGTGAACTTTTCACGACAAGCATTTTGTTTACCTTGTTTCAAACCTTCCCGGGCCGGCTTGAACGTGACGTCACGATGGCCAGACACATCGGATTTTCATTCGCCAATATCTTCTCTAGTGCCCGGGCCTAAGTTTATGACGCCCTACTGGAAGGTTAATTGACAGCTGTCAAACTAGAGAATACACTGACCTTCATCACCTGACTGTATCGCGGGCGCATTTTTCTATCCATTGAGGTCAGTAGATTTACAGTTTTCCGCTGATATTTTATTTGATCACGGGCTCAATTCGAAGCCCCATAGCTTAGAAAATCTATCCATCCTAGAATATTCGGCAATCACGTGACCGTACACCGACCATCCGTCCGTCCACACCGCAGGCATACCAACGTTTAATCTCACACTCTCTAGCTAGTTTGGGAGCCTGCAACCTGATATTGTACATCCATGTTTTGATTAATTGACAGCTGTCAAAATAGTGTTTCTGCTGACCAGTATCGCCTGACCGTATCGTGGGCTCAGGTATCGATCCACTGAGTTCGAGTGTTTTTTTGAAGTTATCCGCTGACAAGTTGCTACTTTTCAAATGATCGCAGGCTCAAGTTCAATTTTTTTAAAATGCATATGAAATAAGTCGTGTTCATGAGCCACAATTTTAAAATTTTGATTTCGAACTGACCTCAGACGCGAAAATTCAACCGGCTTTTACATGCAGGGATGGCAATCGCTTTTGACTTTTCTCACGGTCACGTGTTGATCACGCTCTACGTACAATTGTTATGTCCTGATTGGTCAAAATTGACAGGTGAGTTCATGCGGAAAATTTATGCAGCTTCTGGAAACTTGCTTACACCCGTTTCAAACGTCGTGCTACTGCCGTGCCGAACTCAATTGATGGAATTAAATTCGACTTTAGCACGGCAGTAGCGCAACGTTTGAAACCAAGTCGTGCTACTGCCGTGTAGCACGGCAAGCCTTGCCGTGCTACACGGCAGTAGCTCGACTTGGTTTCAAATGTCGCGCTACTGCCGTGCCGAACTCAATTCATAAATTATAAATACATTTAAAAGTTTGCCAAACCGTTTCTTTATTTTTGTGCTTTGTTTTCGGCAACAGCCGTTCTATTCGACTGAATTAAACTCCACGTCTGAAACCAAGTCGTGCTAATGTCGTGCTGCAGTCGAGCTACAGTCGAGCCAGCTTAGCACGGCAGTAGCACGACGTTTAAAACAGGCCTTACTGATAGCTGAAGCTGACGGAGTTTTGTGTCATCTTGTGATGTTTTGAACTGTCTTTTTCTACTTGATGTACAAAATGAAATACAGCTGCTATCAGGATTGTTCTGTAATTCTTGGCTGGTTTGTTTATTGCGCTTTTTGTTGACAAATGCACCGCTTGTCAAAGTCATTGGAAATCCGATTTCGGATGGCATCGTTTTCAAAAATGAGCTTACTCACTTGCCCTTGCTTGAGGCGTAAGAGGGTTGAAAAGTCTCAAGCGATTCTGGAACACTTGATGACCTTCAGAAGCAGCATCTTGACTGGTAAGCCTGAGCAATTATTGTCTTTGATGTGTTTTTTTCTTCGGTTTCCTGAAGTCGAGCGTATGGTTTATGCGGCTTAAGTTTATACACGAGCAACGATCTTACCTACAACAGTATCAGGTTTTAAAAGCCTTTAGACATTTTTTGACCGCAAATTCAAGGAAAAGGTTCCGAAGAATATTTAGTTATAATTTCGGTTGTAAAAAGAAAGCTCTGAGCGATTTTCTTGCCTCGAGTTCATCTTGAAAAAGAGCAAACACCGGGAAGCCGGCTTAAAAGATAAATAAGCTTATGCTTACCTGACTCGTGATTTTCAGAGACACTTTAATTTACTCTCAATACTTGTCTTCGTGAATGAAAATTATTGTCTTTGTACATGTTTCACCGAATTATATTTATTTATTGATTGTTAGTAGACCCTCTTGCAATTTTTATCGCTGCTTCGGTTGTTTCCAGTCGAACATAAACATCGCATGCAGGAATACTCAAAACGCCGCGCGTAAATATCACTCGCTTTTAAAGATTACACATAACAAAACCATAAACGGTTTTATAAATAAAGAGAAATGAAACCTAAACATAACAAATTCTCTACCATGTCGAAGCGTAAATGGTAACTCTATTAATCGCACTGCAAATCTGGTGCCTGTCAGAAGTGAGAACCCGTCCGGCTGGCCGAAAAGGTGATTTTGGGAATTGCTTTAATCGCTTTTACTAAAAGCCCATAAGTATTACCCTGCATATCACATAGGACCAGATTTTTCTAACTGAAAAGTTGTGGAATTCTCTTCATAAAAACGTTTTATAATATGGTCAATGCTATAATTTGTTGTGCAAAAGAAGCGCGTGCTTTGATCGTCCTGGATATTGGATGAGTGCAATTTGTCTTGCAAAATTGTGAAAAACTGCAGAATTATAGGTTTAAATAGGGCAAAAAAGAACAAATTCTGTCTGAGGTCTGTATGATAAAAAAGGGCCTCATAGTACTGTTTACCTGAGACGTGATGAGAAAAAGTATGTTTAAAAGGCTGGTTACACGCCACCAGATTTGTCACCAAGATTTACTTGCAAAGTAAACTTGTCGAACACAAAACATCCGGCCTGTTTTTTATTCTGGCCTCCCTTTTAGACAGAGGAATGCAACGTGTAAATTGGCTGCCATCAAGGACTATCGTGGCGCGTGTGTTTCGTAAAGTTATATTTCGGGGTTGTTCAATTATCCTTAGTCTCTCAAACGGAGCAATGTTGGAGAGACTGGTGAATGCCACATTATGATGCAACAGCTAATGCATATACAATGCACAAATAGGTCTATTTGTTGTCCAGGCCTAATCTACTGTGATCGAACATGATTTCTATCTTTGGGTGTACAAATAAGACTATTAACTCGATGTAAAATTTGTTTTCACTCTTGGACTATCAAATTATTTTTCTCTAAAATCACTCAGCCTTTGCCTCAAAAGTCACATGTATGTGCCCTGATCTGTGGATTACAAGTTTGATTTAAGGTGGCTCGACTGGATTTTTTGGGGTTAATACCTTCCAACTTTGAGCATTAACTACGTCGGCATGAGTAAAGATATGGAAAAAAGGTTACCACAACTGTATTATATAAAGATGAAAATTTCTTATGATCTGGGTTTTATTGCAATCGGAGTCTCCATGGCAACGTAATGACGCCATTACGTTTTTCATTTATCTTTGTGTTTCTCTGTTCCAGGAGTTTTTTCAAGAAATCGATTAAGGGAGTATGTACCTGCTCTAATTGCCTCCATTATGGTAAAGTTTGAACAAATTCTATGAGAGCGTTTTCGAAATATTTTGAAATGTAGTTTTAAGACTGATAAAAACAGTGAAATAGCATGCTACCTACACAATTCGCTAATATTTTACGAAAATGATAAGCTTTGGGAACGAGGCTTCATCTCATAGTGGTTTGACTCCATTGAAAAAAAACTGCATACGAAAAAAGAGGGGAATTGCTCTAGGCGATCGCGAGTAAGAAGAATTTTATTAACTTGCATTCAGCTGCTTTTGATATAGTTTTTGGACGTAATTTGGTCCATGCCTAAAAATTTCGCATTTTTCCAAAAACCGCTCGATAATTTTTTTTATAAATTCGACAATCCCGCGATCAATCGTCAAGAAATATTCCCTGCAAGTTTTAAGAACATTGAAAACATGGAAGGCTTTTAAATAGGGCCTCAAATATAACCAATTTTCCCCCTAGATTTTGTGTTTACAAGTGAGCGTCCTCATTATTCACTGGCATTGTTTTCAAGTTTCATATACACGCGCACATTTAGCAAAAAGATCGAATTTGCATCAAAAAGGACCCTCGGTTAAATCTTCGGTATATGCTAATTACCGGGTAAAGAGATTAATGATACATTATAACATCAGAGCAACTCTTTGTGATAGTTTCTGTGATGTTATAACCCGAGTAAGATAATTAAGTATTCCATCCTACGCGATGAGCCGTGACGTTCACCGTTTCGCCTCTCACTGCTATCTGTGACGACAAGCCAACTATTAGCATATTCCTGATATCTCTTCGGAAAGTAATCGAGAGTTCTTTTTTATGCAAATTTATATCTTTTGCTGGTTGTGCACGTGCATATGAAACTTGAAAACAATGCCAGTGAATAATGAGGACGCTCACTTGTAAACACAAAATCTGGGGGGAAAATTGGTTATATTTGAGGCCCTATTTAAAAGCCTTCCTTATTTTCAATGTTCTTAAAACTTGCAGGGAATATTTCTTGACCATTGATCTCGGGATTGTCGAATTTATAAAAAAATTTATCGAGCGGTTTTTGGAAAAATGCGAAATTCTTAGCCATGGACCAAATTACGTCCAAAAACTGTATCAAAAGCAGCTGAATGCAAGTTAATAAAATTCTTCTTACTCGCGATCGCCCAGAGCAATTCCCCTCTTTTTTTGGATGCAGTTTCCAATGGAGTCAAACCACTATGAGATGAAGCCTCGTTCCCAAAGCTTATCATTTTCTTAAAATATTAGCGAATTGTGTGGCTAGCATGCTATTTCACTGTTTTTATCATTCTTAAAACTACATTTCAAAATATTTCGAAAACGCTCTCATAGAATTTGTTCAAACTTTACCATAATGGAGGCAATTAGAGCAGGTACATACTCCCTTAAGCGATTTCATCAAAAAACTCCTGGAACAGAGAAACACAAAGATAAATGAAAAACGTAATGGCGTCATTACGTTGCCATGGCGACTCCGATTGCAATAAAACCCAGATCATAAGAAATTTTCATCTTTATATAATACAGTTGCGGTAACTTTTTTTCCATATCTTTACTCATGCCGACGTAGTTAATGCTCAAAGTTGGGAGGTATTAACCCCAAAAAATCCAGTCGAGCCACCTTAAATTATGAATTTATTAACGGGAGCTTCGCTTTTAGCCCTGGCTAAATCTATTTGGTAAAATCCAACTAGTGGTCTATCATCAATACTGCGTTCTGATTGGTTGAGCTACTACTAGGCTATATGTTATAGCCTACTAGTAGCGAAAAGCGCGGGCTTTTTGGCGGCAAAAAAGGATTAAAGTCTAACTTTAACTAGCTAAAAATTTTTTATTCTCGATATTTTTGACCAACTAGTTGGATTTTACTAAAACAATTATTTCTCTCGCCCTCATGGCCTCTGAGTTCGCCTTCGGCCTCATGGGCTATTGACTTAGAGCGCATTCGGGCTCGAGGAATAATTGTTAAATATATTAGTATTACGTATCTGAGCTAAGAAGAACAATGCCGGTCCTGACAACAAGTGACACTTTTTGATTGAGAAATTAAAATAGATTTCTTACCTTTCTATTTCCTATGACAAATGTTCCCATCTGAGGTGCAAACTCAAGCATTCTTTTTGTTAACTCCTTTAACGAGTCAAAATAAGCGTCTCTTGCCTCCTTTGCTTGCTCATAAGCCGTCTGGTTCAGGAGAATAACAATATAAGGTTAAAACGCAACTTTCGCTTTCAGGGCGCGTTCCTTCGAAATATGATTGGACTCACGATCAGTGATTCGATATCACTAGGATCAGGATGCCATAAATTGAATCGCTGAATCCACAGTTCCTTTAAGGCTGCGTGCAAACGGACGCAACAACTCCCGACATTGTTGCGTCAACAGTGTTGGGAGTTGTTGCGTGCGTGTTGGCAGTGGTGTGCAAACGGATGCAACAACTCCCAACAAGTTTGGGACCTGCAGTGCATCGTGGGAAGAATACAACCCATAAGTCTTTGTAATCCATGCGTAATGAGCGCGCGTGGCCCCAGCAATGTTGGAGGAGCTGTGCAAACGGATCCAACATTGTTGTGCTACGCTTCGGCGATCACGGAACAAAAGAAATGTTGGGAGTTGTTGGCTGAAAACAGTTTGAGTGGTTTCAAACCTTGCGCAACAACACTCAACAACATGCAACAGGGTGTGCAAACGGAAGCAACATGTAACATTCAACAATGTTGGGAGTTGTTGGCCAACAATGTTGCGTCCGTTTGCACGGGGCTTAAAGTTACATGATCCGAATGATCTCTTTTCACTGATACTAGTCCGAACCGCCTCATCAAAGGAACACACTCCTCTGTTTCCGCTCGTCATTGTTTGTTTTGATTGTTTGTTTTCTGCATAAAATGCTGTTTAAGCGAGTTTCAGCTACGTTTAAGCGGATCGGGAAAATAGAGAGGTTAAGCATCACGTTTACGTTAAACAGCAAACGCGAAATTGAACCATGTAACCAAGTTTCCCTTTGCTTCTCCTTTACTGTTCATTATTTCTACCCATCAATTAGAAGTTTCTCGCAATTTTGTTTCTGTAAGAATTGTTTTGAGCTGTTTTTATCTGCTCATATCTATTTTAAGAAATTCTCAACTTGAATCTGCCGTTTGCCGTATAAGTGAAGCTTAAAATCTCTAATAGTGAACTACGTCGGGAGACCCAGATACTTCTTTAAGATCTGCAAGTTTGACTTCTTTTTTCAATAGGTCTCAACCAAGATCAGTGATATTCAGTATTGAAGGGAAACATGTTGGCAAACGAGAGAAAGCACGCTGAAGCTATTTAGCTGCTAGCCAATTGGTCTTAACAAATACTGGACTCGTTAGTCAAATTTGACGCTACTGCGAGTCTATTTAGTGGCCATCACAGTGTAACTTCAAATTTACGGATTGGGCTTTGCTTTCTGCTAAATAGCTGACAAAGTGGACAACTATTAGGAGACTTGCAAACAGCAAAATAATCTGTCTGGATAAAAGTTATGCTTTTGACGTGGTCTATCATCCGAACTTTTACACCTTATTAGCCTGTTGCCTGAATAAGAGAAAGTTCTTCTTGCTTTTGCAAATTTATTAAGTGGCTCTGCCATTTTTCATCGACAAGCCTGACGAAATCTGTACATTAAGCAACTGAGTGTAAGTTATATTTAGAACTGTCTGCCTAAGAAAGTGCAATTTTTTTACTCGCTTTGTTTGTTTTGTTTTTGTTTTAAATTGAAGGCTAACAATTCCCCGGTTTTCAATCTTCGTAACATTTTTTTTTTTGCCACGACGCTCTTAATGAATTGATTTGCCCTCTTTGCAGCTGCTACTTACGTCACCAGATGAATTTATAATCCGAATTTTTTTTGTTATGACGGACTGTGCATAGCAATGCTAAGGTAATTTCAATATTCATATTGTTTAGCTTGATTTTAATGTTCGACATGTTTTTGTAACCGATTTACGCGATAATTTTATTCATTAAAATTCTCATAGTTACATATCAATACCTCTAGTATAATGCAGGCCAGTCTTGGATAATAAATGTACGTAAAATTGTCTTCCTCTTTGTGATATATGGAGAGCATTTTATCGCATGCATCTAGCCTATCGTGATCGAAAAACGAGGAGAAGTCTTTTTCCAAGTCAGACTGCCTGTTTGAGGCAAGGGTGTTCTCGACTCTTCTTTGGTCTTGTTTTACATGCCTTTCACTAAGGAAAGCCAACCTAAAAAAATTAAAATGGAAAGTGTATGTTTTTATCAACGTTACAATTAAATATTAGGATCCCGTCTTAATTTATTTCAGGTACAAGGCATGCCGATTCAATACTAGCCTTGGTGTTTTGAAAAGGTTTTCCGTTTTCTTTTTTTTTTAACCAGTGATGGGGTCTGAGCTGGTGTCCACATCGAACCCTTAACAGCATGCAATGGACACTGATTAGAAATTTAGTCGTAAGCGGAATCCCAGGAATCAAAACGTTTTCATTTTCGTCAAACTTAGCTTATGTTTCCATTTTTTACTCTGAGGAACCGTAAAAATCAGATCGACTATTGGATACGTAAGTAAGAGCGGAATTATGAAGCGAATCCTAATGCTTGTTACACTTTGTGTTTGAGTCAGTCTTCCATTCTGCTTGCCATTAATCCGGTTCTTTTTAACTTGTGGATTACGAGTAGCGTAATTAAGGAGCAAGTTATTGTGGGCACTGCCATGCAAATGTGCCACTTAGTGTAGACACCACTCGTAATTAGTCGGATCCGCACGAAAGGGCCCGATATCAAAACAACAACTGTCCTAGATCGATCCTTCCCGTTCCGCGATCAAGAAGTGCTGAGCGTGCATGGTGCCCAGAGCTTTTGATGTTATGAGTTTGTACCATTCACAGGACGACACCTTGTCTTCATGTAGACTTTGAATAATTCAAATAAGCACTGTGGCCAACTTTGAGACAGACGTTTATGAACTTTTAAAGCTTTGGAAGCTCAAGATTTTGCCGTAAGTCTCACGGGTTTTTGACTTTTCTCACGACAAGACTCCCAATCTCATGAGTTTTAGTGAAATACCATTCTCAAATGAAATGTTTCTTTGTTCAATAAAACGGAAATGTTTACTGTTGCTAAATCGTAAGTAATTTTCCTCATGTAAACGCCGAGAATCGCAAGCTGCAAGAGACTTCGCGACGGATTTTGGGAGACACTTGTCAGCCATATGTTTTTCAAATGCGACGAAACGACTTAATGTACGGCTTTAACTGTCGAAACCATGCTTGTTTTCCTCGAATTTATCTTTCAATTCTTCATAATTAAAGCTCTTCCGGCTTCAAACAGCGTCGACCGACAGAATTTCATGGGCAAAAGTGTTATTAAAAGATGATTAATTTAACAAAAGTCTTCAATTGAAGCTGCTGTGGCGGAATAGATAAGGCGTTGACCTTATACGTCGGAGGTTCGGGGTTTGACTCTCGCCTTGGGAAACTTTTTTTTTTTTTTTAAGGTCCTTTTGTTTTGTTTTTGTTTTTTCGTAAAACATATTTTCCTTTTTTGACAGACTTAAAATATACCGGTATTGCAGGTTCATTATCAGCTTTCATTTCTAAAATACAGTAATTAATAATCCACAAGTTAGCCTTAGCACCCTTTGATTAGTACAAGGTAGCTCTGAAACTCCGATTATTGCTCTGATACGTCGCTAGGAAAAAGCATGAACGGTTTCGAAATTACTACAATTTAAAGTTTTGGGGGTCCTTAACTCCCTCTGTCTGAATAATGTTAAATCTAAAGGCAACATAGACCTTCAAAGTAGCAATTCCACATTCTGACAGTTAAACTAACGCTAAGGAACGAATTCATAACCTCTCAATACATCGTTTGACCTTTCTGTGAATTTGCTAGACGGATAGCATAACTATACATTGATTGAATGTGTGGTTTGAAGTTCAATTACCTGGATTTGTAGCTGTCCATCATCATACGTGAACTTTTCAGCTCATCACTCAGCTTAGAGATACTGCAAAAACATTTTTTTTTTCGTATTCCAGCGGAAACGAAAAAGAAATTACAATTAATGATAATGATAATAAAATACAGTGGTTTGCAGAAAGTTTTGGTGAAGCAAAAATACACCCCTTATCCAAAATGATTTTAACATATGAATCGTACCCTCACCCCTTTTTCGAAATATTTATTGATAAAATGTACTCTCCATCCCACCTCCTTGAATAATCTAGTCCTTTTTCTGTACTTCTTCCTTGGACATTCATAGCACAAGCTATGGGATACCGGAATAATTGATGGCGTCCTGGAGAAACGTTGGTGACAAAGCATTTAAACGGGCGGCCGAATCGAGCAAAGATGCGTCTGATGTATGCAAGCTGATTTGTCTGTCGCTTCAATCCACTGACATGTGATGACATTCGATGTGACACCTAGGTCCATACTTTTACTCAAGTCAAGACGTAACTCAAGCTATTAACGGTGAAACTTTAAACTGTTTCAGAGATCATATTACAAATAAGACCTTAACCTAAGACCTTTGGTCGCTTTGGGTCCATATGAACCTGTGCATATTATCCTAACTTTATGAACCTATTAAGCTTTCCACTAGTACATGTACCTCATTTAGCAAATTTTGACCAACCCTGACGGAGAAACAGACAAAAAAACAAGCAAACAGTTGAGGGAAAAATCAAATGCCAATTTTGCTATTTATCTACACCTACTCTTTTCTTGGAAAGAAAGCGAGCCAAAATGCCATGTGAAAGAAAGACTTGAAAGTGAGCAACAAAACTGCGTATGAAAAGAATGGCAAAGGGAAAGGGACGAGAACGAGAAAAAAGATCGAAATAGATTCGTCAAAACAAAACCAAAAACAAAAAAGCTGCTTAATTCCATCCAATGATTAGCAGAAACTATGCCCTAACTGTTTGAAAATCTCTTTTAGCCATTCTCATGCTAACAGTAAGAAAAACGGTTTAGCCATTCTCATGCTAATAGTAAGAAAAAACGGTTTAAAAAGGAAGATTTGGTCAAAAGTGGGGTTTTCCCTGGTTAATAAATTAAAGGGTAAAGCTTGATTTTAAATCGAAGACCTATACGTGAGAATGGTTATATTAATTTCCCGCATGTAATTACAAGCTAAAGTATTTATTGTCTGCTTTCTTTTTCTTTCTATTCATCGTTTTTTCTATGACTTTTTATTTTCTTAAATTGGTTGTGTTTTAAGTAAGTGTCAATATGTTAAGATACGATATGATTTTGAATTTCTAACCTTAAGGGAAGGACCATTAGAAAAGTTATGGGAGGGGGGGATAGGGAATTTTCGAGCCTCAAGAATTTTTTTTCGTTATCAAATTCCTTGTATGAATTTTTTTTAGGTCGTAGCATGAGTATTTTTTAGGGTTAATTGGCGTGCACGAATCTTTTTTTCATTTAATTTTCCCTTGCGCGAATATTTTTTTTGTACTTCACCCCCCCCCCCCCAAAAAAGGTTTTCTAATGGTACCTCCCTAATCTATTCTAGCATAATACCTTTTTGATTCACCAATAATTCTCTATTAATTTTACAGTTTAGTCCTCAGCATTATTAACATTCATTTGTTTTCTATTTCTTTTTTAAGTGTCCCCAATAAGCAACGAAGACCAGGGTACACAAGAGGAGAGAAACTTACACTTCTTCGCGTTTTTTCTCTGTTGCCAGTATTTCCTTTTCCCTCACTTCTCTTTTTGCGACTTCGTCCTTGGCCTCTTGTAGTTCACGTTGCATTTTCTCAAAGCTTTTAAGATAAATGTAAACATTTTTCAAAGAACAACTGTTAAAAACGTAAAGATGTTTGGCTCATGTATAATTAATTTTTGAGAACTCCAAGCGGTTACGTTACTCTGAAAAATTCTAAAAACGAATAGCGGATCACAGGAAAGGATTTGCGATTCTGAACCGCTAATGTGAGGCGGAAGTATCGCGATTTAATAATTCCATGGGATTCCCCATATTATACCAGATGCTGGACTAAGTCAATCAGGAGGATAGAAACTTACTCTTTTTCGCGTTGCTTTTCTGTTGCGATGATTTCTTTTTCCTTCTTTATTTTTTCCTCTTCCCTTTTTGCGACTTCGTCCCTCGCTTCTTGTAGTTCTCGTTGCATTTTCTGAAGGCTTTTTAAAATAAAAACAATAACAACATAAAGCAAACAAACGAAAAAATAATAATAACAATGATAAAAAGAAAAAGAAAAACAGCAAAACAAACCAACAAACCAACAAACAAATAAAACAAACATATTCAGTGTACATATGTGGTTATGGATTCTGTCAGCTCGAATGACTTTTCTGAGGGGTCAATTGACCTTTAAATGGTGTCCGTCCATTATCAAACAAGTGGGCTGACGTTGCCAGTAAACGCCATTCTTCGTTGACAAACGCAGGCTGGTTGCCTAGGACTTACTTCTACAATTGTCAGTGTCTCCCTTCCCCCTTATCCCAGTTTGATGGAGTGGGAATACGGTCTATTGAAGACAGCGAAGCAAATTTTTCGCAAGGATAGGTCACCGAATTTTCGAATCCATAGTACTCCACTGGCATGCTTTATCCCCGGGAATGTCGATATTAACGCTAAAAAAAGTTATCAGATAGGATAGATAACTTACACGTCATCGCGCTTCATCTTTTTTTCAATTATTCCTTTCTCTCTCTTTGTTATTTCATCTTCTCTTTTCGAGATTTCCTCCTTCACTTTTTGTAGTTCACTTTCCCTTTTCTGATAGCTGAATCAGAAACGTTAAGGTAAATTCAACAGCAGCCACATAAAAGATGACGTAAGAAGACATTCGTGAAGTTTAAGTCAGTTGATCTTAATTTGCATTCAGAGAATGTAATGTATGGCAAGATCTGTGCTTGTTAATGATCTTTTGTTTCTATTATCAGCTAGTAGATATTATTTATTCCGAATTATCTACGGTTCAACCACTGTCTAACGGAGACTTTGCATGTCTGTTGTTTACTGTTTACTGTACTGTTAAGTGTGAAAAGAGAGTAAGGTAGAGGCTTGAGAACGGTGACCAAATCGATTAGGGTCGGATCACTTTGAGTTAAAAATACGATGCCGTCTCGTTAATAATTTGTCTTAAATATCTTGCAGATGCAACTGGTTACTACTACCAACGTGTAGATACAGAAGTAATTGTCTAATTCAAAGAAAGCTGTTTAATCGTAGACAACCTTCAGCATGGATTACCTAGTGTTCTAATTCCTGGAAACAGTTCTACCAGTGAAAAATAACGTTCTGTTAGTTTTGTGCTTCCATGCTACTTACATCGGTCTGTCCCTGTCTCGATTAGTCAGCTCACTTACTCGTCATTCGTAAATTTTCTAAAAACAATGACTTGGCCTCTATTCAAGGTAATATAAGCTATTGCAAAACTGACTGTATATTTCAGTTCCTATAATATAGCTAAAATCCTTAACGTGTCTAGAATCTTCTATAATTATTACACTTAAACAATTGCCGTTTCACGATTAAAAACCGCTACAAAATTAAAATAACTTGAGGTGAATCTAAACCACAGTGAATATCAACCTCGTTCCCAGGGTCCTCTACTCCTCTCCTAGTCGCCCCCGAGCCGACAAAAAGTGAGTGAGTGAGTGAGTGAGTGAGTGAGTGAGTGAGTGAGTGAGTGAGTGGTGGTGAGTGAGGAGGGTGAGTGAGGTGAGTGGTGGTGGTGGTGGTGGTGGTGGTGGTGGTGGTGGTGGTGGTGGTGGTGGTGGTGGTGGTGGTGGTGGTGGTGGTGGTGGTGAGTGGTGGTGGTGGTGAGTGAGTGGTGGTGGTGGTGGTGGTGGTGGTGGTGGTGGTGGTGGTGAGGTGGTGGTGGTGAGTGGTGGTGGTGGTGGTGGTGGTGGTGGTGAGTGGTGGTGGAGTGAGGTGGTGGTGGTGGTGGTGGTGGTGGTGGTGGTGGTGGTGAGTGGTGGTGGTGGTGGTGGTGGTGGTGGTGGTGGTGGTGGTGAGTGGTGGTGGTGGTGGTGGTGGTGGTGGTGGTGGTGGTGGTGGTGGTGGTGGTGGTGGTGGTGAGTGGTGAGTGAGTGAGTGGTGGTGGTGAGTGAGTGGTGGTGGTGGTGGTGGTGGTGGTGGTGGTGGTGGTGGTGAGTGGTGAGTGGTGGTGGTGGTGAGTGAGGTGGTGGTGGTGGTGGTGGTGGTGGTGGTGGTGGTGGTGGTGGTGAGTGGTGGTGGTGGTGGTGGTGGTGGTGAGTGGTGGTGGTGGTGGTGGTGGTGGTGGTGGTGGTGGTGGTGGTGGTGGTGGTGAGTGGTGGTGGTGGTGGTGGTGGTGGTGGTGGTGGTGGTGGTGGTGGTGGTGAGTGAGTGGTGGTGGTGGTGGTGGTGGTGGTGGTGGTGGTGAGTGGTGGTGGTGGTGGTGAGTGGTGGTGGTGGTGGTGGTGGTGGTGGTGGTGAGGTGAGTGGTGGTGGTGGTGAGTGGTGGTGGTGGTGGTGGTGGTGGTGGTGGTGAGTGGTGGTGGTGAGTGAGTGGTGGTGGTGAGTGAGTGGTGGTGAGTGGTGAGTGAGTGAGTGAGTGAGTGAGTGAGTGAGTGAGTGAGTGAGTGAGTGAGTGAGTGAGTGAGTGAGTGAGTGAGTGAGTGAGTGAGTGAGTGAGTGAGTGAGTGAGTGAGTGAGTGAGTGAGTGAGCGAGCGAGCGAGCGAGCGAGCGAGTGAGTGAGTGAGCAACCAAGTTGGACCCGCAGATTACGGGCGCTTCCGGGGCGAAAGGTTTAATCAACAATGCTAAAATTCGACATGTTCTACCCATTGTTTCCTCCGATTTGGTATTTTATGACCAGGTTTGATTGTTTTATGCTCAAAAGTAGATTTTGTTTCTGAAACCTTCGTACTTTTCTTAAACAAAGATGAAATAATAATAATAAAAAAGAAGCTGACCTTTCCTCGAGTTGCTTTTCTGTTTTATTCATTTCTTTTTCCTTTCTAGCTATATCTTCTCTTTTGGCGAAACCTCTTTCCACTTCTTGCAGTTCACGTTCCCTTTCCCTATAACTGAAAAAGTTCCAGGAAATTTGATGAACTAATTACATCAGCTGTTAACGGTATGCTTTACACAAGTAATTCACGCGCAGTTTGATCGAATTAAATATGCATATTTTGATAAATACTATTTGGAGAGTTTTGCCTCTATCAATGATCCAGAAAATTGAACTACAAATGTAGCTTAATAGCCTTAGCAATATAAGACATTTTAGAGGCTCACATTCTCCTCAGGTGACTAATAATTGAGATTTAACGGTCAAAATATTTACTCTAAAATGGGGAAAGGAGAATGAAAGAAAAACAAGTTCTTTTCGGTGTATTTCAGAGGCTTATATCAAAGGTTCTGAAAATTTCGCCTTGTATGTGTGTTTATGTTACATAGGAATCGGTAAATAAAGGGAGTGAGTGAGTGAGTGAGTATAGTATAGTATAGTATAGTATAGTATAGTATAGTATAGTATAGTATAGTATAGTATAGTATAGTATAGTATAGTATAGTATAGTATAGTATAGTATAGTATAGTATAGTATAGTATAGTATAGTATAGTATAATATAGTAAGTATAGTATAGTTTATGAAAAACTGAATCATTGGATAATGCAATTCTAGCATTTTGATTGGCTTAGCCGTTATGGTATATGAGCTAATATACCATGCACTCCATATATGGTCGGTGTACGCGTCAGTTTAAAATTGGAAGCTAGCTGAGATTTTTTTTTTCGCGAAGGATAGAACGGCGCCCGAAGCAAATCGTTTTAATTCATTTCTTAGAATACTAGAAATGCAATTTCGTCGAAAGAAAAAAGACAAAAACAAACAAAAAAGCCACAAGAGCTTGTTTGAAAGTTTGTCGAAAAACACATGAAAACACATGGAACAAAAAGTACCTTGACCAGCTACGAAAGAAGACAAGTGTTGTTCATGATCGCGAAGCCATTCGCCGATCGAGTCACTCGCCGATAGATAACTGCGGCTTGTTTATCCGACATCAATAATATAAATCACAAGTAACCAGCTACAAATACAGGCTATGCAGCCATTCACTAGAGCAATCGAGGCGGCAGTATAGCTTCTTTTTTCGTTCAGCAAAACCAGCTTGTGGCTTCAAACAACTTCATAACAAGCGACCGAGGTAATATTTTTTCTCCTTTGTTCTTACTTTTATAACTGCACCGAAAATCCAAATTCACAGTAATTTCGACGGCTGTCACTTAAAAATTCTTTTCTTTCACATTATCTGCCAGGTTTTTTTAGCTGTTCTGCTGTGTAAAATCCTAGAATCCCGATGAGTTTTGAAAGAACTAATGTTCATCGCTGCAATGTTTTGATTTTCATTCATGCAGTCCAGGCGAGTCCGTTCGCGCGTTGACAGTTTTGATAGACGTGTGACATGTGAATAGCGGAAGTCCCTTGTCTTTTCCGGTTTGCTCTAGTATTTTGTGGGCGTTTTTAATAAGACAATTATTCCACTCGCGCTTGTTGGATATGAGATGATTATAGCCAACTCGGCGCTACGCACCTCGCTGGCTACCTATCATCTCATATCCAACGCGCCCTCGTGGAATAATTGTTAAATAATTGTTAAATAGTATAGTATGGTATGGTATGGTATGGTATGGTATGGTATGGTATGGTATGGTATGGTATGGTATGGTATGGTATGGTATGGTATGGTATGGTATGGTATGGTATAGTAGAGTAGAGTAGAGTAGAGTAGAGTAGAGTAGAGTAGAGTAGAGTAGAGTAGAGTAGAGTAGAGTAGAGTAGAGTAGAGTAGAATAGAGTAGAGTAGAGTAGAGTAGAGTAGAGTAGAGTAGAGTAGAGTAGAGTAGAGTAGAGTAGGGTAGGGTAGGGTAGGGTAGGGTAGGGTAGGGTAGGGTAGGGTAGGGTAGAGTAGAGTAGAGTAGAGTAGAGTATAGTATATCTTTATTGCGCCTTACTCTCCAAAGGGAGGCATTGGTCTAGTTACAACAAAGGTTTTCATAACTACAACAAATTATATAGAATATGACCGAAAAAAAAAAATTATACGGCATATACCATTCCGATAATAATTGTAGTATAATTCAAGTAACTAATCAATTAGATTTTTGACTCAGGATCTGTTTTCGTTTTTGAAACTTTAGATGGGCCTATTTGGCTATAAATTGTGAAGTACTGTCATTTTCTAATCTGAGTAAATATAAGGTTCTATCATGATCTGTTAAATTGATAAAGTTTGCATCATTTTCAGAAAAATGAAAATAAAGTTTCTGTCCAAGACTATCGTATTCAGTACAATCAATTAAGAAGTGTTTCTCGTCTTCTATCCAGTTTTTTTTTTTTTGGCAAACTAAACAAAGCCTTTCCTCTACTGGTATAGAAGCTCCTTTATTTTCATATTTTCCTGTTTGTATACGTAAAGTATGAACTCCCAATCGAAGTTTAGTCATACTGATTTTGTGAGCTGGATCTCAAACTATCTTTAGGTATTCTTCTAAGCGATAATCTTTTTTTAATTTCCTTGTTTGCATATTTTTGTCTAGAGCTATCCCAAATGTCGTTTTGAGCTTTTAACCAATCTTGAGAAAAGTTTTTCTGCAACTGTTGTTTAATGCTAGAACGAGTGTTCTTAACACATTGCTGATTTTTTATTACCTCATTTTTGTAATGCATTTGTAATTGTCGCTATTTAATAAACCATAAAACTTACTCTGAGTTCTTGCGTAAATAAAAGCTTCGTTTACGAGAGGGTTGTCTGATTTTTGTTCTAATCTTTGCCAGTAACATAAAAGGGAAGCCTTTTTGTCTATAGATAAAGGGTATCGGCCAAGTTCTGCTCTACTGGCTTTGTTTTCTGTGTACCATGGGGAATTTAATGTTTGTTTACAGAATTTAATGTGAACTTGCTCAACTGTACTTTTATCAAAATGTGTCTTATAAGATAGTAGTTCTGGTCCCCATATTTCACAACCGTAAAGTAGTACAGGTTTAACAAGGGCATCGAAAAGTTTATTCCTTGTCTCGACCGCTGAAGAATCAATGTTCGAGAGTAATCTGACAAATTTTCTGTTTCGTCCGCGTCATTTGCAAAATTTGTATTTTCATTTGTTTCATTGTTATCATAAAGTAATTGTCGAAAATGTTGTATCCATGCTTCTGTAGATATGAGGGTTTCTTCCTCGACCGTGCTTTCTTTTGTTTGTTAAATCTTGACTACGTTCCCAGCTTAATCCATTTATCTCGTTAATAAGATCATTTTTGTATTTCATATGCATCAAAAGACCTGTTTTTTATATTTCTTTTTAAAGGCAAAATATTCCTTTTGCAAAGATCTATGAGTTGTAGGAGTCATTTTCTTTGCAAGGTGTTGTAATTGTTTCTTTAACTGTCTACATGTATTGTCATACCACGGTTTGCTTTTTTTGGTGTTTTTCCATTTTTTTCTTTGACGGTCCCAGGCTTATTCTAGCTGTGTGCATCATTAGTTTGTTGAAATGGGAAATTTCGTCATCTATCGAAGGATAATCTTTAGCGTTGAAAGATTCGAATTGGCCTTGAATGTCTGTAGTTGATAGTGCACTCATAAACTTTTCTTTGGATCCTGTATTCTACAGGAATGTTTTAAGAGTGTACATGTTTAGCACTATGGGAGTCTCTTTAGTCTGTCTTCCGGGCTTTTCATTAGATTTGTCACTCATTGAGCCAGCTTTGGAAAATGGTATTTTAACACTAATTGGACAATGATGGGAATATGGGGTTCGGGTCTGCACTTGAAATCTGAATAATGACTTAAGGAGTTCTGTTCTCTGATAGGAGGTTAGCTTCCCATCAAGATTACCTGTTAGCCTACCATTCAAAAATCGTAACCTATTTCCCATGCATAGCTGTAAAATGTCTCCTCCTACTTTGTTTAAGGTATAATCTGCATTATTTCGTTAAGGAAAGTGTTCATCAAGATGACAGATGTCATTAGGTAGCACAAGGCCGTGTGTATCATTTTCAATGAAGTCGTTTAACGTCCCCGTTCAAGCATTAAAATCGCCAAGCAGAATAACTTTACCTTGTGCAGAGTACTTTTGGATTTCCTTGTCTAAGTTACTAATAATATCTTCTCCTGCTTTTTTTCTGTGATTGTAAAGGCGGTGAGTAAACTGTCGCCAGATAGATGTCTGACTCAAGGCCAAGTAACGATTTGTGTAAACGGCGCCAAATTATATTAGGAGAGCTACTATTAATATGTGTCACGAGATTACAATATTTTTAATCAAGACTGACACCCTTCCTTTTCCTCGCTTGCTTTTGCAACTCCTGACTATTGAATATTCTGTGTAGCCTTCAAAAGCTAAGGAGTCATCTTTTGCCCAAGTCTCTTCTAGACAAACTACGTCAAATTTGGATAAATTTACTTTAATTGATTTTATGTTCAGTTTGGTGTTGGATGTGCCTTGATGGATAGGCTTTAGGGAGTGAGTGAGTGAGCGAGTAAGTAAGCAAGCAAGATGGACCCGCAGATTACGGGCGCTTCTGGGACGAAAGGTTTTCATCAACAATGCTAAAACTCGACGTGTCCTACCGACTGTTTCTTCCGATTTGGTATTTTATGACCAGGTTCGGTTGTTTTATGCTCAAAAGTAAAATTTGTTCCTGAAACCTTCGTACTTTTCTTAAACAAAGCAGTAATAAAGAAAGAAGCTGACCTTTCCTCGAGTTGCTTTGCTGTTTTATTCATTTCTTTTTCCTTTCTAGCCATATCTTCTTCTCTTTTGGCGAAACCTCTTTCCACTTCTAGCAGTTCACGTTCCCTTTCCCGATAACTGAAAAAGTTCAAGGAAACTTGATGAACTAATTACATTAGCTGTTAACGGTATGCTTTACATAATTATAAGTAATTCACGCGCAGTTTGGTGTTCATACTTAATCTCAGGCCACTTAAGGCATGACTATCTAATTAAATATGCATAGTTTGATAAAATACTATTTAAAAAGGTTTGCTTCTATCAATGATCCTGAAAATTAAACTACCACAAATGTAGCTTAATAGCCTTAGCAATATAAGACATTTTAGAAGCTCACATTCTCGTCATGAGACTGATAATTGAGATTTAACTGTCAAAATATTTACTCTAAAATGAGGAAAGGAGAATGAAAGAGAAACAAGTTCTTTTAGGTGCATTTCAGAGGCTTATTTAAAAGGGTCCGGAAAAATTCGCCTTGTATGTGTGTTTATGTTACATAGAAATCGGTAAATAAAGGGAAAAGGGTCACGTGACTCATTTATTAGTTAAATAGCTAATAGGATAAATAACATTTCTAATCATACAACGCAGATTTATGATTGGCACTGTTTATGTAACAATTTGCTAGTGAAAATTCCTAAGATTAAGGCTTGCAACTTTTCCCCGTTTAGGAAAACGTGTTTTGTGACGTCATTGACATAGCAATGTCACGTGTTATTTGAAATCACGTTTCACGTTTCGTTGAGCCACATTTGTAGTTCCCTTGTCAGGATCACTGATGGAAGCAAGCCGCTCTAAATAGCATTATTTTAACAAAATATGCATATTTAATTAGGTAATCATGCCTTAAGTGGCCTGAGATCTACAATTGCTATAAAATAAGGCTTTCGTGACTATGTTTAAACGAAGAATAAATAACGATTACTTTTTTTTAACCTTTCGTTTGATAACATTATGCCATCGAACCAGAAGCTGATGGTGTGATTATTTAGTAAAATCCAACTAGTGGTCTATTATCAATGCTGCGTTCTGATTGGTTGAACTACTACTAGGCTATATGTTATCGCCCACTGGTGGCGAAAAGCGCCAGCTTTGAAAACCAAAACAATAGCGGCTGAAATGTGTTTTGCTAGCTAAAGTTGTTTTGCCTCGATATTTGTAATTTGACCAACTAGTTGGATTGTACTAAGACAATTATTTCTCGAGCCTGAATGGGTTCTGAGTCAATAGCCCATGAGGCCGAAATAATTGTTAACTATCCTGCAAATAAATAAATAAATAAATAACTCCGTTTTATAATTAGTTTAAAAGCTTGCCCATGGACGAACTTAAGCATCATCAAAGATTATCATGTCTGCTACTGTTTTCGTGCTCAAACCGAGGCTATTTTGTTAATTCAGTTTAACTGTGATATCTAGAAGGTCAATGTTGCTAATGTAGTTGGTGATCGACTTTTTTTTTGTGGTTTGCGATTATTTGGTTATTTGATAAGGCAATCTTAAATGTACTTACTTTTCCTCTATGCCCTTCACATACTCAGTCAGTTCTTCAAGTCTCTTATCCTTGGCCATTATTTCCTCTTCCTTTGCCCTCCTTTAAAGGAAGAGAAGACGGTCTTTTATGATGTCTTTAGTACCTGAATGTTTTTCGTTTTATAATTGCCGTTAAAAAGCCCTTTCCTCCCCCGGCCCCCCGCGCCCCCCGCCCCTTAAAATAACAGCAAGCAAGGTCTTTTTTTATAATTATTCTAAAGGCAGCGTAAAATCAGGGGCTGAGCATTTTCACAGAATATAGCTGCTGGGAAGAAGAGATGAAATGATTGATTTTTTTCCCTTTTTTCTATGTCTACTAAGCTTACACAAGGGAAGTGAAAGTCCAGGTAAACCAAAATGACAAAGCAGGAGCTATACTTTACATCCTGTTAACCGTTGTTTAAAAAGGGTCGCAATTTTCTGATTTTACTACCAAAACATAATATACGGATACTAAAAGATATTTGCTACTACAAGCGAGAGATAGAACGAAAAACGAAGATAGACATTAAAAGATAATTGAACATTGAATTGAACGGTGGAACTGCCGCGCTCACATATTGACAGATGGACATTGAATAAATGAATAAATAAATAAATAAATAAATAACTAGTAATAACCAAAGGTTAATACGGAGTGCGGGCGAAAACGATCGAAGGTCAATACGCTTTTGCTCCATCGCTGTGTGGTTTGCGTAAGTTTCACGTGACAGGTAGTCAAAACACGCGTGATCAGATTGCGAGTGATAGAAAGTCCAAACGCGCGTGATCAAATTGTGTTCTGTGCATTCCATTCATTCTTAGTGGAAGTCCAAAACGAATGCTGGCCTTTCGCTGGCGAAAAATGTTTACGCATGCACCGGGACAAATATCACCTGGTCGATTTCCGGCAAAGTCATTGGCTAGGAGGTAAAATCCCCGCGAATTGTTGTCAAGATGTAAGAAGAAATGGCAGCTTTTTTGTCAGTGGTAGTGCTGTGGTTTTGCTGCCAATGTGAGAGATTGAAAATTATTTTGGTCGAATTTTTTGGTGATATGTGTCGAGTAGAAGATAATACATCCTGTAACTGTCAGACAAACACACTGGCTCGATCCATTTAACCGAGCTTGGCGTTGCGATCACTGGATGCGAGGAGAGGACATGCTAAAAAGGTGGGTAATTTTCTCCTTTTATGTTCAGTGCAAGTCTCGTGCAACTCGGTACAACAAGAAATTATACAGCAGTGGAAGAAAAATTATTGGGCTTTGTTTTGGTATATGAATAAGCGTGTACCGAGTTGCACGGAAGCGGCAGTTGTTAATCGACACATTTGTGTTCTACAGCTTGCCTGCCATTTGGTCTGCTATGAGGTGCTATGCTATGGACCGGTCGGATTATCAAGTAATGAACCAGTGCAATACTTTGAAGCGTTCAATAGTGTTTATACAGTGTATGTATATCATGAAGTGCGCCCCTGGGGAACCTTCATGTCTTGCCAGTCCGTTTCGCTAGGATAACATTTTCTTCCTTTATTCGGTAATAAAATTGCCTTTCCGTGTAATGACGTCAAGGCATCTAGTGTTTTTCTGCAGGAATTAAGCCGTTAAAAACGGCAATTTGCTTCGACATTTTTTTTCAGAAACATTGCGCGTATTTAACTGAGATGAAAGTCGCATCCGGTAAACCAAGACGCAGAAAATTGCGGTCAATGAATCTCACAGGAACAGGAGGAAAAGGAGAATAGTAAAAAGTCCAGACTATTCAAACAAATGCCGCGTAGAAGGGCTCCAGTTTTACTCATTTCTCCTGAAATAAACACAAGAGGGACAACTTTGCCGCCATTTTGAATTTACTCTAGGTCACGTGGTCTGGTAACGATCAGTCAGACATTTTTCGCCAGTGAAATGCTGGCCGGCTACATACATGCGACGCATGCGTAATAACAACCTGGAGATTAGGATTGCGGGATCCTCTTGTTACCCGCAATAAATAAATAAATAAATAAATAAATAACAAATTGGGTTATTTTTTCCGATGCTGCATATTACAATGGCGAGGGATTTATGTCACGCAATAAAGGAAAGTCTTATGCAATACAACAGTAGAATATAATTCTAGAACGCAGAAAGCTAATAACTCAAAATCACAGGACTGTCATATTACATTTCATTCCACTACAGTTTCCCCTAAAGCGATTAATCGGCATTTTAAACATCATTCTCTCCCCTGCTTCCCCCCCGTTCATGATCTCCTTTAAGGACATACTGGTGCAAAACATTACAAACAAAAGCAGGGACATATAATATAGAAAGTCCTTCGTACCTGTATTCTTCAAATTGATAAACCTGAATTAACTTTGCTGAACCGCTCTCAAGAAGACATTCGATCGCTTCTGGTAGGCTTGGCAATAGCTCCCGATTTTCTTTGCACGCGTTTATTATCGTCTTGAAGAATTGAATATGAGGGACCTGCATAATAACATCCTCTGCAACCATAGACTGTTCGTCTGCCATGGCTCGAATCTCTGCAAAATTGAATTGATTTGTTACAAGCACTAGCCAGTACATGGACTCTGAAGCAAGTTCAAATGATCTGTTATTGTTCTCTATTGTTTTCAGAATTCTAGGAAAGAACGGAAATAATTTGCTTGGATACTTCTAAGGCGGTAATAATCACATGCAAATTTAGAAAATAATTTAATACTTGCATCTTGCTCTGCGCTTACAATAAAGGTATATTATCAAGAAGCTTAGCGATTCTTAGCCATATTTTTGCCATAACCATATTTATGATGCAACTCTCTGTCTCTCTATTAACGCAATCAAAAGTGGTCATTCAGAATCTCGACGAAGTTCTGCGAACCACACAGGAACTGATTTGCGTGACTAATTATTAGTTTCGTGATTGTCAGAAAGGAGTTAATCCTTGAGAATCCAATTGCCTAGCAAGTTGCCAGCGGATAAACCATTGGTATGAAAAAACTCCCCCTACAGTAGGTCAGAAATAACTTTATTATTTTGTTTAAACTTAAGGTTTGAGATGTTTTTGTTAGATCCCTTCTGATTTATGACGTCATTTTCCAAGAAAAAGTTGCCACCTCCCTCCCCCCCGGCCCCTCAATAAACGTTTTTGTTCTTTCCATTTCTAGGAAACGATGACATAAAATCCAAACGAAGAAGGGAATTTTGCCACGCATACATTATTTGCCATACTATCGCATCCTTTCCCTTCCCTTTGAAGTTCTGCGTTCTGCAACCAAAGTAAACTGCCCATTCCTGTTACACAGACGACATGCAACAGTTTCTTGAAGGTGAGCGATATAGAGTCCATGCAAGTAATTTATTTAAAACCACTGACAGTAATAAAGATAGTATATTATTATGTGGGATGACACGAGATTACAAAGAAGGGTGAATTTAACGCACTTCGAAGCTTTTCTGTCCATAATATGCATAGGTTCATTGTGGCTGATTAACGTAGGAGTACCAAATGATGCATTTAACTTGCAAAGTTCCGAAAAATTGTGCCTTCGCTTAATTTTCTCCGAAAACTGATTTAGGCAAGTGTTCGCTTCCGCTCGAAAGCGCTCTCATGCTCGCAATTTCCCTTAAAGTTGGTGGACAACTCGAAAATCATGCTGCGCGGTTTTTGAAAATGATCTGCATGGTTCTGAACTGTGAAGTTGAGTTGAAAGCAGTGAGAAAACACATATCAAATACTACAAATCAGCTCACCTCTGAGTTCCCCTTGATCCCCTTCATCTCAACAGAAAAGGTTTGATTTGGGCCATTTAAAGAAGGTTATTACACCCTCCTAGATCTAAATTTTTTTTATATCGTAAGAAAACCGAATTCGACAATGTTTTATTATTCATCTAGTGAATAATTTCCACTTTAAGACATAGTTTTCTGAATACCTCGATCAAATAAAACGTAAATAAATATTAATGATTGTAATTTCGATCTGCGTGACCTCATTTGTCCGATCCTTGGAAAATTCAAGATCAACTGAAGGAATGTTTAGTCGCAGTGTTGTGATCCGTTTTTCTTTAAAAAGCTACCTTGCACCTTTCTCGGAAGAGGGTAAATTACATAACATGAAAGACACCATTCTATAGCGATATCTGCGAGTGGTGGTTGTACATCTTTGGGCGGATGTCTTAGCCGCAGTTGGCTTGAATGGCGAATTTGGTTATTGTGCGATAAGTTATGTGGCACTGCGGCAATTTGTCATTGAGTTTATAAGGGGTCTTCTGTGCAAAGTACAAATAAAAGTTAGGCTAGCATTCCAAAATTATGCTCCTTGTAGTAAAATTTCCGGCACATCAGTTACTGTATAATAAAAGTTTTCTTCGTAAACTCCTTTTAAAGACGCATTATACACTGTGGACTTTACGAATTTAAGAAAATGTATTGATATCTCAACTATATTTACTTGCTCACGTATTTTATTTATGTATTGATTTATTCAATTGTTTATTTTTCGATTGTTATGTATAAAGAAGAGGGGGATGAGCTTTTAGTCACCTCAGGTGCAACCTATATTGCTGTGGTTGCCATCGATTTTGGCACAACCTTTAGTGGCTTTGCTTTCGCCTTCAACCACAAAGATGGAGAGAAAGGTATCCATATGAATAAAGAATGGGGGACAGATCAAGGCTACGCTACAATGAAAGCTCCCACCTGCTTGCTGCTAAACCCAAACAAGAGTTTCAATTCGTTTGGATATGAAGCACAAGATAGATTTGCTGAACTCGAGGAGGAGGAGGCCAGAGAATATTATTACTTTGAAAAATTTAAAATGGTTCTTCACAAAGATGAGGTAATACTTCTATTAAGCTTCCAATTATTTTTAGGGGTTCCAATTGGTCAAAATAATTAGTATTGTAACGTAGATTTGTTGCTGAAACCTAAGGCAAATTCACAACATAACCCAGCCCTCTTCCCAACTACTTTCTGAATATAAACGTGTTGGCTAGTGCTCCCGAGCTGTTGACATTATTACAAGCATTTTGTTATTTTTCAATTAGAACTTGAACAGAGAAACTACTTTGAAGGCAAGCAACGGGAGAGATATGGACGCTCTGACCATATTCACATATTCAATATATTATATCCGCACGAAAGCCGTTGAAGTTATCCGGGAGAGAACTGGTGATGAAAACTTCGGCTATGGTGATGTGCAATGGGTGCTGACTGTGCCGGCAATTTGGAAGCCAGCAGCTAAGCAATTTATGAGAGAAGCAGCATATAAAGTAAGGCGTTTAAAAACAACTATCATTTTAATGTGTTATTCGCAATGTTGGTTCTCTTCTTTAACCTTTTAAAAATTGAGAGTGATCAGCATTAAATTTCTCCATGCTTAAAGCTCACAAGATGAACCTAATTGGCACTTTGACTACTTTGCTCCTATATTTCCTAGGACATGTATAAATAGTGGCAACAATTGAAATTACCGTTTAAAGGGCTAGAAATCTTATACGATTGATAAGAACAAAAAACAACAACAACAATAACAGAAATAATGATAATGATAATGATGATGATGATAATAATGATAATAATAAGACATGGAAAGAGAATTGAGAAAACTGTGGAAATTGTTATCGGAGCACTGGGCACAATCCCAAAAGGATTAGTTGGCCATCTTGAGAGCATAGGTGTGAATCTTGATGTGGCTCAGATTCAAAAGACTGCCTAATATTTAATAGGAATAGCATGAATCCTCTGACGGGTTCTTGACTACTAAGGTTGCAGGGTGTGACCTGTACCTGGAACTGGCTAGGAGTTGATCAACACTGAGAGTATATACAAAATAACAATAACAACAAAAATAATAATAATAATAATAATAATAATAATAATAATAATAATAATAATAATAAGAGTAATAATTTTTTTTAAAGATACACACTTTTGGTTTATTAATAAGACTAAATTGTATAATTAATAATAATAATAAACTTTTAATAATGACACTAATTTTATTAAAATCTTATAAAAAGATGCACACAAAACTTCAGTAAAATATTCATAGATCAATACAAAGTTCTGGCAAAACCCCTTCCCAATTCAAAATTCCAAGAAATCTCATAGAGTTATAAAAAAAATCAAGTCAAAAGTGTCAATGGATGAGATAAATGTCAATGCCCTGATTCTAATAATATGGATAAGATTCGGATCGATGAGTGGAAATATAAATCTATTGCTGTTCATTTTCCGTACCAATTTCCCAATAAGAAGATGTAACTAAAGATTAAGAGATCGATGAAAAAAAAAACATTTAAAAATAAGGAAACACATCAATAGTCCGATTGAATGGCACCTTCAACAACTTGAACGTCAATAGCAACATTCGTAATGTCACATGGCACTCTTCTTGTCCCAGAGCCTCTAAGACAAGCCAACGCAGATCTCAAGAGTGCGAATGAGGTTCTGGTTCTGATCCATGAGATGGTTTTGGCATACTGCTACCCTTTTTTGATGGCAATCAGCTTTGCTAAATGGCTATGATACATCAAGCACTCCTTTCCCATTCCGCCAGTTGTGGTGAAGACCAAAGGTGTGAATGCTCCATGCTTGATGTCCAGAACTCTCCTTGAGTAGAGACACTTTTTCTCGTTCTTATGGATACGATAAATTTGTTGTGGCTTTAAGTCCCTATATGATACAGCTTTAGGGTGACAGACCCTCGCATCGAAGAATGTTGATCTATGGCATTCCCAGAAACCATGTGTGCAGATATCTAACCTCGCATCCTGAGCTTTATTAGATCCTCTGTTTAAATGTTCGCCAGAGATGTCTTGCAGGACAATAATAACAATAATAACAATAATAATAACAATAATAATAATAATAATAATAATAATAATAATAACAATAATAATAATGTGTGTGACCAGTGCAGTATGTGCACTGGCAACTGAGTAGGAAGGTCAAACTGAAACGTGCAGATCAGTGGTACCAACATACCCCGAGAGGCAGAGAGTCTGGATTGGGTCAACTGACAACTGACAAATAGCCTAAAATTTAACCATCGCCAGAAATTTCAAATCAACATGCGCAAGTATCCTAGTAGTATTTATGTTAAACTTAATGAATACGTACCTCAGTTGCAGGTTTTATCCGTTTCGGTTTTAAGGTAAACAGATGTGCAAATTGACTGTAAAGGACTTGTATGGCTGTCGGCGATAAAACGCCGAAACAGGGCCCAGTTAAAGTGTTCCAGTTCGCGTCCAAGTTCGTCGGGTACAACCACTTTGCATCGGTTCTGCGAGTTAAAGATGCTCACTTTCAGGTCCAGTTACATTTTGCACTTCCCGATAGAAAGTTCTTTCGGTTTTTTAACTTTGAAAACACCGTAAATTTCAGTATGGACTCCACGGCGAAATTTTCCGATATTCAATATCTCCGGGAAAAATCGTCCAAATTTCTTGCAAAACGTCTCTTTCGAGAGATAATACACATTTGAGAATAATTGACAGTTTTTTCGTTCAGCGGCTTCTTTTTGAGTGTAAATATGGTCATGTTTGTGTATCGTAAAAATGAGCCCGTACTCGGCCAGATCTCAACGGTGAGTGTAAAAGGAGGAATGAGTTTGCGGAATGGCATGTGGCGCGGCTTGCGGAATGACAAAATTATGCGCAATGTAAAATGTGGAAATTGGCGCAAAGAAATAAATTAAACTGAAAGGCATGCGCGCGTAATTGCCGCGCCTTTTTTGGCGCCAATTTGAGTGAGCAACTGCTTTACTGGTTCACGCATATAAAAACATACCTGAGACGGCTAGGGTTCCTGAAGGCAGCCTCCAAACGAAAGCATTGAAGTCCGGTAAATATAGTGAGGCGTGACCAAAATAAATACTTGTGCGTTTGATTTTTTGCTTCTTCAAAAACTGTCGGCACCGAAAATGTTACTCCTTCGATCAAGAATTTCGTTGCGTTACTACCTTGATTTCGTGACTGTCATTTTGACAGCTCCGTCTCTTCAAACGTACGTTGTGCCACGTGCAGTCACGGAACAGACTGTCACGCAGAGTCGCGGGCAGGTAAAGTTCAGTGTTTCAAAATGGCTAAAATTGACCCAGTTTCACCTTTTAACCCCATTCTTTGATTGAAAAAAGCAATTTTGCAAAGGGAAAACCTACAAGACGTACGAAAAACGATCCTTTAGGCTGTAAATATCTATTTATGTGCGTTTCGAAATTGGAAGTGTTTAATTACACGTGCAAAATACAGACAATTACCGCCCGCCTACCATGAAAATTCCTGAACTTCGATGGTGTCTTACAGAGATTTCCTTCACTTACCCAAGCCAATTCCCAGGTATGTTTTAAATGAATGTCTAAGTGTGTGATTTAAATAGCAAGAAGAGAATTTGGAGTTATACCACATGTTAAATCTTGCCGTCGAAAATGAGTAACGAACTTAAATTTTTGTTATCCTGGAAACCTATCCCTCATTTTTAAAATTATTTCAGTACGACCAGCTTCCCTATTGTCCAGAAAGTATCTTCTAGTGGAAGGAAAAGATTTTTTCTGTTCGTGGAAAGTGTCCAAATTTCTCCATCCAGCTTCGTTTGCGAACACGAGGAAAGTTGATGAGACTCCGACATCGAAAACCGAATGGATCTTCTATTCTTTCTCACGAATAAAAGGCTTTCGGCGGGAACAATCTACGTTAGGTTTCTTATATTCCTAAAAGCTATCTATGAACAAAAATGAAAGAAATTGATTTTTCAACTCTTGCCACGAAATTAAGATTTTGGTCGATTTTTCTGTTTCGCACGTCTCAAGTTCGCAACTGAGGAAACAAAATACAAGATTCGATTCATCTCTGAATATTGTCAGTTATGTCACGATCACGTACGGTTTCGAATACAAATACAGGTAACAAGAAACTGTTAAGTTAATTGTACAAACATCTTTTGCAGAAAAAATTAAAGTAGAAGGGAGCGTGACCTTCGAAAACATCTTTTCTTCAATAGAGGAAGAATCTTTTTGGCTGTGCCGAAAAGGCTGGTCGACAATGAGCGTGGTTTTTTGATTGTCATCGTATGTTAAGCCCGCAACATTAAAACAGCGGCTGCGTTTGCAAATTGATTGGCGCCAAAAAAGGGCGTTCTTTTCAGTTTAATCTATTTCTTTGGATCATTCAGCTCCGTAAATTAAATTCCGCATAATTATGTCATTCCGCAAACCATGCCACATGCCATTCTGCAAACTCATTCCGCCTTTTACCCTCACCGAGATCTGACAGCGCCTTAGATCATTAAAAGAAACTTATTCATATAATTAGCACGAAAATTTTGTGTCGAAATTTCCGGCGTGAAATTTGGCATTTGCCTTGGGTTTCACTGACAACTGACAAAGGACCCGATTGTCCCTTATTTTCTTCATAACCCGTTTTTAAGGCCTTAAATAGAATTGTCCCACTCTTTTCGTCTGACAATGTGATCAAATGTGCGTTTTGGGGGTAATCTTAGCAGCAAGACACTTAAATGTCATATTTCGTTAATGATTTACTGTAAATGTAACATCTGTTGTAAATGAATTGCACTCCTCTGAGAACGCGCCAGCGTGCGATGGTTGATAACGAGGGCGGTGCAAAAACAGTTGCAAGTTTTTACCGTGATGATTCAAATAAGGTCTCCTTTGGCCTTCCTTACGATCCCCGTCCCAATATTATAGCTGTCAATTTTTCTGAGTGGAATGCGGGAGATTTTCACCTTGTCATGAACGAGATTTCGGGAAACGTCCCGGCGACTTCCGAAAATTTCCGACGAATTTCCGAAGACTTCCGAACGATTCCCGAACGTTGCTGAAAACTAAATGTCCCCAGACGTTCCGAAGACGTTTGAGTACTTCCGAAGCTACTTAAAAGACGACAATTTTAGCGAGCTTTTGTTTCGTTATAGTGTGCAAAACAGTCCGTTCTTTTGCGTATTAAAGTACTTGCGAACAGTCGTGTGAAACTCGAGCTCTTCACGCGCGTGAGACTCTAACGCTATTCTTTCGCTACGCTAAACCGACTTTGAAGATAAAAGACCGACTGTTTTGCAGTCTAGTTAGAACACAAAAAAGTACACAAAGTCATCATGTGTTAAAGAAGAGTTTGTCCTCATTTGCGAGTCAGGCGTGAGGAATTGTCCTTGATGCGTGAGATCGATGTCTTTAGACCACAGGCGTGAGAGTTGGCAGGTATACAATATTCTGAAGATACAAATTTTGATTGGCCTAATGGTTGGAAATTTTAAACTCTGTTAGCAAAAACGTTCGAGTAGAGAAGAGAAGCGCAAAACTTGAGAAATGGAGGGTCACCTAAAATGCTTACACTAGCAAAGCTAATAAAAATTAAGGTACCATTGCATCAGTTTTCGAATTTAACGTTTAAATTATATTATATGTGCCTCTTAGCGAATTGTGATCGGCGGAACATTGAGAGCTGTATCCGATATGTTCGAAATATACACGTTAGTATCAGAGTGAGGACTGCTTTGGGACCTTTAGGAGCTTGTTATTGCTTGCTTCAATAGTTATTGACCAAGCAATGTAAACCCTTTAAGCCTGAGATCACAATCAATATTATAATAATAATAATTATGATAATAATAATAATAGTAATAATAATAATAATAATAATAATAATAATAATAATAATAATAATAACGGCAACGGCAATGGCAACAACAACGACAACGATAACGATAACAATAATAGCAAAGATAAACCTGCTTGCTGAAGACAGTAGCTTATAGAATTAGATACACAACCTCGTCCCCAGGGTGCTTTTCCCTGGCTTTGGAGGTGGGAGACAAGGTGGTTAGATAGAATTGGCGTCTTGTTGTGAGTCATTTTAAAACTATTTCCCTGTTATTTTAGGCGGGCTTAGCATCACCATCCAATCCAGAGCAGGTGCTTACTGCATTAGAGCCTGAGGCGGCCTCAGTATACTGCAGAGAGCGTAAAGTGTGGGAGTTTATCAATGAGTGCGGGAGCGCTGAGTCTTCATTGATCGACACTCTTTCTTATCCAAAAACGCAGTACGTGGTGGTCGACATCGGAGGTACGAAAAATGAATTACAGAATTAACTACTGATCTTAATAGTTTTAAGCATGTCATCCAGAGCTCTTCAAGGAGTGAAGTCATCATCATCATCATCATCATCATTATCATCATCATCATCATTTTCACCCTCCGTCTTCCCCTCATTTTCATCATCATCATCATCATCATCATCATCATCATCATCATCATCATCATTTCCATCCTTACAATCATCACAGTCATTATCATCATCATCATCATCATCATCATCATCATCATCATCATCTTCACCCACCTTGTCCTAATCATCCTCACCATCAACCTCGTCCCCAGGGCTTTTACCTCAAAAAATGGGTGGGGCGGGAAAAGGCCCTGGCATCGGCTGGTCACGTGTCTCCTCGCACACCCTAGAATCCTGGGTGTAATAAATTAGCGCCATGTGAAAAGCTAAAATTATGCGTAACCTCACAGCGCGCGATCTTGGGCAACCTTTTATATCTCTTGACGATTAACGAAAAGTTTTACAAGGTTTCCTTTATGTCACAGATACTGGCTATGATAATTTTTTGCTTTCCTCCTATTTCTATGAAGGGGACAGCGAGTAATATTTGTAAAACTTCTGTTTATAGAGCGGTATAAATGACAAACAAGCTATCGTACGTGCATAAAGGTTGTGTTGGAAAAGTCCGCTTTCTCTACTCTTCTGATATTTTATTTCATTTCTTGCGAAGTGGGCCGCCGTACATAGCCTAGTTCTATTCACCTTAACTCTCAGCCATATCATATTGACACGCGTTGGTTTAGACTTATCCTGTATGACCTGTATTTTTAAAAAATTCATTGACCTCTGCGATCAAACGAATGGCAACAAAAAAAATGGGTCTATTTAAAATTGACAGAGCTGTAGTTGATTCCAATCGATCAGTCAATCTTCCCTTTGATATAAGGAAAATCCTTTGTACTTATCCTCGGAATAGAAAAGATATAAGAGTTCTTCAAATGTTTCAGATCGGCGACCTGTCATCGTTCCTGGCTTGAGGGCTGACTTGTATCCGGCGCGGAGATTTGTTTGTTTCATGGTCGCGGGTTGTAGAGAAGACCAGACTTCATAAAGCATTTGATGAACTATTCTATTTCAATTAAGTTCAATTTCTTTAAATTCACTGCAGATCCTGAAGGCAAAGGCCCGCATTTTTGTTTGACATTGGACAAAATCACTTCCCGCTTGACTGTTCAGTAATTCCACAGTCACGATGAAGTTTACAGGGTGTTTCAAAAGTTCGTTCCGATTTTTTATTCGCTTAAATTTCACTAATTAAAAAAAAAAATCCTTTTCTAAAACTTTTGGTATGTTATTCATTATTCACTCAACATTGAATAACTAAAATATTAGTAAACAGAATGTCTTTTTGTATGTTTTCTGACATTTTCTAAGCAGTGAGGTATAGAATGTACGAGCTCCCAAAGCGTGTCCAAAGTCACATTCTTCCAGGCGAAGCGTAGTCACTGTCTTAGCTCGTCCAGTGTTTTGGGGGCGGGAGCTTTGTATGTTGTCTCATCTACGATAATCCAGATGGTCTCTAGGGGGTTCACATCAAGTGAGTTTGCCGGCCGGTCCTCCTTTGGTGTAAAGTTTGCAAATCCTTCTGACACCAAGCCTGCATGAAGTGTGCACCGCCTTTTTCTGTTCAAGGCTTTCCAACCTTTTCTGGTAACTTATCCCCATACCGTTGTGCTCGAAACTTTGATCGATAATGTAAAGTTGAATTTTTTTTACCTTTCTGTTTTGTGGAATAATTTGGCATATACTTACGGCTTTTTCGAAAATATTTCTCACACAGTTTGTGAAAAAACGGCCATCCACTCCTTGGTTTGTGTTCTAAGGTCTTTACTTTTGACCACTTGTTCGGTCATCGTTCAGACTTCTTCAATTTTTTTTGGACTGAATGGCCAGAAGACCATAAAATTAGATGCCTGAGCTCTAGCACAAACAGTGTACGCCTTCATTTTCGTGAAGGAGTAGAGGAAATAAAAGAAAGCGTTAAAAATACCAAAATAGAAAACCTTCAAAATGAGCAGGAAAAGTATGGCGGGAAAAACCTCGTGTACGTGTACAGTTAGGGCAAAAATTAAAAAAATATATAATTTCTTCAAATTCTAGTTTGAAATTGCTTTCAACGGTTATTTAGATAAATGTCTTACCTGAATCAGTTTACATTTGCCTAAAGAAGCATTAAATGCTTTGCGTAAAATACAATTTACAATCGGAACGAACTTTTGAAAGACCCTGTGGTCGAAGTGGGACATAAGGGACCAGTCATAATTTAAGTTGGAGGGGGGAGTGGAGGAGAAATTGTTTTTTATTCCAAATTTTTTCCAGACCCCACTACTAGCACCCATGTTTTTTAGGTACCCCCCCCCCCCTTCAATCATGTTAAAAGATTTAAGGGCCCCCCTTTCTTATACATAATACCCAAATGGTAATAACAAATAACATTTTCTTTACTTTACCGCTCTTACTCACTGTCACTTCCGAATGTGCCAACTAACAACAGAGAAGCACTTCACACTAAACTGAGAAAGAGATTTCACGTATAGCCTCTCAAACTGCTTATAGAGCAAGGATATATCAGTGATTGTGTTATAATTGAGATAAGACAAGCCATCGAAAGGTGAGAGGCCGACAGGACGACTTCAAGGAAGAAAGAAGATAATCAGCCAAAGCTTACTGCTTTTTATATGAGCAGTACATGCTCTAATAGCGAAAAACTTGACGGTGACACAGACAGTGAGTCCGCATCAACCTCATCTACAAATAATGATTCGGATAGTGAGATTGCATAACATGACTTTATGCATGTTATCATTTGTTAAAATGCCGATTAAATTGTTTCAGTGTTACACAATACTGGATGTTGTGTTGATGCACCTACCTATTTGAGCATTAAATCTTTTTGTAAAAATGCTGATTAAATTGTTTTAGTATTACACAATATAGGACTTTGTGTAAAACTGAATCAAAGTCAGGTCCTTTAATACTCAAACATCATGCTGCTCAGTAGGGATGCTACTTAAAAGAAACTTGAAGAACCCCCAAGGTCATCTTTTGGCATTTTAAGGCCCCCCATATTCCATCCCAAAAAAATTGAAGGCCCCCCAATTTCTCCTCCCCCCTCCAACTTAAATTATGACTGGTCCCTAACAGCTTGTCTCAACGCTGAAGCATTTGACATATTTTGTACGTGACAACGTAGAGCCGGTCTGCCCTTTCATAAACTTCTTGCATTTGAATAATGCGCAATTAAATGGAACTTAAAGGAACAGTATCCCGTTACTGCGCATGCACCAAACTTTGATTTTTGGACAGGATGTCGCGAAATCAAAAGATGCGAGGAGAGTAAGAGAATCTTGAAAAATCCGTTTGCATCGCGCTTGGCCGGGTTCAATACGACACTAAACCTTCTCAGGATTATAGATCAATGATATATTGTTCCTGTTAAGTTTCGATTTGGGCAAAATCTGGATTTTTTGGCGTTACTTTTATTGCCGTTGGCCGGAGGACCAAAAGATTAGAAGCACTTTGATGCCGATTGAAGGCTTATTTCTTCTGCTAGCTTCCATACAAGCTCAGATAATTGTGAAAGGAATACGCAGAAATGAAACAGCAACAATAAAGACTGTAAGAAAGAAACCTTTGAGACATTGATGTGACTGAGGAGATCTTGTGGAGGGGAGCTTCGTGAAGCAGAATGTTTTCCAACGACGCGTTAGTAAACTTTTGAATGAATCTCCCTACGGCCGACAAAATCGAACAAACAGGCGCTACTTGTTTTGAAAAACTAGTGACATGAAATCATAATATCATTTTTGACTAACCTTTGTGATGATTCATAGCGTTGAGATTGCATTTTTATTTATGTCTTTCAAACGTTTGAGGCTAGAACGCGAGCAAATCAGGCAGATATTACTGGACTTGGAGCTACTGACCTCTGACACGAGTTTCAAATTAGAAGATATGTTTTTAAAGCGAGCGGAACGAGATTTTCGGGTCGCGAGGCGGCCCAGCTAGCGATAAAATCGCGATGAGTCTTCGAACCGCGAGCCAAATTTTTATATACGACGAAAGACTTCTTCGAAAGTGTGAAATATTACTTGAGAATATAAACAACAAATCTCTGTCGGCGGTGCGGTCCGGAAGGAAATCTTGTCGAGTCAATTTGACAGTTCTATTGTCTTTTGAAGAAAAAACAGATGACGCTCGCGCGTGCGCATAATCGGGACACTGTCCCTTTAAGCTTTTGAATCGCACACACGCGAAAATATTGACATAGTTCGCGACGTTAGTATTTTCCATTGTTGTTGCCTTCTGTCAGTGCAAAACCAGCGGGTTTAGCTTGTCAGGAATATTTAGGCTGTACACGTGACCAGACGATGCCAGGGCCTTTCCCCGCCCCACCCATTTTTTTTAGGGAAAAGCCCTGGGGACGAGGTTGACTCACCATTATCTACATCACCCTCATCGTTTTTTTCATCCTCATCTTCACCTTCATCTTCATCATCATCATCGCCATCCTCATTCTTATCCTAATCTTTATCTACATAATCATGACAAACCCTACTGTTTAGTGTTTCTAAATGCTCCGTCTTTGATCTGCTAGGTGGTACTCTCGACGTGACTGTGCATGAGATCCAAGAAAACGGTACAATAAAGGAGATCCATCAAGCAACTGGCGGTCCTGCTGGTGGACAAAATATAAATATCAAGTTCAGAGAACTTCTGGAAAAAATTTGTAGCAAACGAATAATTGAAGATTATATCCGTGAACATCCAGTCGATTGGTTGTACTTAATGAATGACTTTGAGGTCAAAAAACGCGGAAAACGGGTCTCTCAAGGAGCAACCACAAGAATTCGTTTGCCAAACAGCTTTGTGAGCAAATTCTCGATTGGAAAGGGCTGGGATATAAACACATTTATCCAAGAGCATTACAGTCTTGACCACATCAAGGTTCAACGGAACGAGTACCTTTGTCTTGAAGCAAAAGTCATGAGAGAACTTTTTGACCCAGTCTTGGATCAAATAAATACACATCTCTCAAACCTTTTTGCCATGGAGAACTTGTCTGGAGTTAAATACGTCTTTCTTGTCGGAGGGTTTGCGGAGTCAGCACTACTTCAAGAGAGAATAAAAAGGCATTTCGGCCACAGTTATCGCATTATGGTTCCTCAGAACGCCTCACTTGCAGTTGTCCAAGGAGCCGTTATGTTTGGCCAAAACCCTGAGGTCTTCCAGTCTAGAGTAATGACTGCTTCCTATGGCATCCGTGTACACAGGCTATTTCTCGATGGTCTTCATCCCGAGTCCAAAAAAATTGTCGTCAACGGGATCTCCAGATGCAAAGATATCTTCTTCAAGTTCGTGAAAGTGGACGAGGTGGTAAGAGTCGGCGAAATTCGTCGTTTCCCTGGCTTTGCACCTTTGACAGGAGACCAAAAGCGAATTAAGGTCGATTTCTACCGGTCGGAAATCGCTGAAGCGGAATTTGTTACAGATTACGGCGTACAGAAGGTCCCCTGCCAAGGATTGGTACTAGAGACACCGGAAGCTTGGAAAACGAGAGACATCGAAATAAACTTGAGCTTTGGAGGAACGGAAATAAAGGTGACAGTTGTTAATCCAACAAGTAATAAGCAGTGCACTGCTTACCTGGACTTCTTAACCAAAAATGAGTAGTTGCACTCTGATCTTTGCCCTTTTTTCATGAGTTATAGTGTACACTTTACGCATATCACTATAGAACTTAACATCAATGTACCTTTCATATTTCGTGCCTAATTAGTGTTTTGCAAAGATGCAAGGAGACGAGCTGGTGACATTTGTACCAGCGTTGAAAGAGAGAGATAAAGAGCAATTATTGGATGAGGCTTTAGTATGATCTGAAGAATTATGGAAATCGAGGGGGGGTGTTAGATCTGCAGAATTCTTCAAATCATACGAAAGTCCAATTCAATAATTGTTTTACTGTTCATTCAAAATAATTCCTAGTTTAAAAACAATTTAAAACATGCTAACCTTAACACAGTTTTGGCAGTTTGTGAGTACATGTAATTTGCCAAATCGTAGCAAGAGAAAGGTTGCAGCTAACGAGCTAAAACATGGCAAGTGAGAAATACAATTAAGGGAAAAATTCTGGGAAAAATTCTGCCAAATATCACAAGATTTCAATGAGTAGATTTTGAGAAATTGTCTACTGTGCATCATTACCTTCTCACCGCTATGTTTGTTCGTCTAATTAAAAACACGCGCCGTCAAGTTTGTTACCGCTGACCGCCCGCAAAACTGTGTTCAGCCACCTTAAACACGTCTGAAAAACCTGAGTTGCCAGGACGCTTGAACCTCAGTGTTTTAAATGGTGAAATTCTGGTATTTTGAATAAGTGCTCTTTTATTATACCATGAAGGGTTGTCAAGCTAATTAGCCTGCGTTGCACTGAGGCGTTGAAAAGGGATAAAAAAAATAGTAGTTGGGAGTCATTAAAAAAGGTGGGTAAAGCCCAGCTTGATTAGCGAAGCAATGGTAAAATTGTAGGTCAAATTTCGTTATCATGAAATCAGAACTACACCTAAACACCAAGTGCGTCGTTTTTTTTTTCTTTTTTAAATCTGGTGGGGCAAAAATAATTCGATCCGCGATTTTAAAGCTGCAGGGAGTGATTCGGGTCCTGCTTTCGTTAGCCTGCCAGTTCAATTTTACCTGGCATGAAGTCAAGCCATTTTTGTGAAGGAAAAAAAAAACAACAAAAACAAAACAAGACAAACAAACAGAAAAGCGAACCAAGAAAAAAATCCGTAACTCCAAGAAACACCCTATTTTGGTAGTAAGATGATAAGAGCTGCCTTCTATAGGATAATACTAAGGCGACGAGTAATACGCTTCCAATACCACACTGTTCGTATTTTATTTATTTCATTTACGCATTCTTATAGCTATCGTGAAACTGTTATGTAAGATGAGGTTGATTTTAAATAAAATCATAACCGTGTTCAAAACAATCTCCTACAAAGATGCAGAAATTTACTAAATCATATACCTGTATAATGCTTGGACCCTCATGCTATAGCGATCAATGTTAGAGGGCCGTAGGGAAAAGCAATTGTTCAGTCACTTAACTTGTTAACATTACATAAAACTCAGGTTTGTACATATCAAGTATACAATGCAAATCTGTAGGGGTACGACAATTTCACCACTCCCTAATAATGCTTTTCCCTAGTTTTACAAAGCTCGATTAATAATATTAGTCAAAAGCTACAGCCTTTGGTTGCTCTTCCTCCATTCCTGAGACACATTATAGTTGGACTGTCAGTTTGCTAATTATATGAATAAGATAAACACCCTTTGTTAATCATAATTACAATAATTCAATTCTTTTTCTATGTAAAGAGATACTGGAAAATTAATGCAAAACAAGTAAAACAAATCCAGGTTAAGACGAAATACAAGTGTAGCAGTATATTGGCTTTATGTGAAATCCAAGATTGCTGCTTTAAGCTCTTCTTTTTAATTGATGTAAAAACACCGAATGCTCCTAAAGAATATAAAGGTAAAAAGCTCTTAAGGAACAGTTAGGAGTTCACGCGAGTCTGTTTTACAGTAATTATTTGTTCTTTTTTTCAGTGTCTAAGATCGACAGAAAAAGTCTAATGTTGTCTGCGCTCTGTTACCACTTGAAATATCCCAGGCCGTGGCGGTAATTTCCGTTCCACCAAAATACATACTGACCTCGATGTCCCTGTCCTTACCTCTCCATGTATCAGGAGACTGGACCTTCAGACTTCCAATTTTAGTTACTCCAGGATCGGTAGTGTATTGAGTATTAGGGTTGCTTGTGATGTAGAAGCCAAAACTTAGGGTTTTTCTGTTCGGTCTCAGTGGATGGTACGTTTTCTTTATTCTTTCACCAACTTTAACAACTTCATTCTCCTTTACAAAACGATTGAATATATCATGGCACTTTTCGATACCATCAACGAGAAACTTCTTCTCCTCTGGATGAAATCCCTCAATGAAATTTCTTGTGCAGTCAGCACCGTATGTTGTGCTCGTGACTCTTTGCGTTATCTTTGCTGGCTTTTTGCCGAACATCACAGCACCCTGGACAACTACAGCGTTGGCGTGGTGGGGAATAAGGACTGTGCATTTTCTTGAAAATTCTTTTTTTATTTCTTCTTGTAAGAATGCAGAATCAGCGAAACCTCCAACAAGGAGCATAGTTTGTACTTTCGCGAGCTGTGGTTTCCTTTGTAATGATTTTACATGTTCTTTAATTTGATCCACTACAGGAGTAAACAATTTCTTCATCATTCCTGAACTGAGGGAGAGGTATTCGTTGTTTTTTAACTTTATTTCCCTGCTCCCATAGCGCTCCATTGCAGAACTTCGGGACTGAGTTACCAATGACACAAAACTGCGTGGGAGTCGGATATTTGTCATCAAGCTACTGTCCAAGATACGTTTTCCACGCTTTTTCCCTTCAAATTCGTTCATCAAAGACAACCAATCACTTGGGAACTGCTCTCGGTACTGCTTGAGCTTTTCTTCCCCAAACAACTCATCCAAGAGACTTTCAAACTGCTCATTCACTTTGATTCCCCCGTAAGGACCGCCTGTCACCTGGTAAATCTCTTTTATGTTACCGTCGTCATCAATTTCATGAACGGTGACGTCAAGCGTGCCTCCTGGGCAAAAAAAAATTGACACACACTCATAAGAACATAAAACAATAAAATAAACGGCAATTCTAACAGTGTCAATAAAAAAACAGCAGATCTACTCCAGAGTCTACTAATCAGTGTTCCAACTATGGTCTTATTAACCGTCAAGCGGATTCCGGAATCCGGGAAATCTTCGCTTCTGGAATCCGGAATACAGCTCAAGGAATGCGGATCCCACTAACAGTTGGAATCCGGAACCTAAGGTGTGGAATACAGAATCAAAAAGTGTTTTACACTCCTTTAAATGGGGTGAAACAAAATAGCAGCATACACACCTCCAATGTCTATGACCATATAGTTTGTATTGGGTTCTGACAACATCCCATCAACAGATCTGGTACCACTTTCCGAATAAAAGTCACTCAAGTTTTTCTCTTGACAGAAAATAGCCGCTGCTTCTGGTTCCAAGGCAATCATAAGTTGCTCTGCATTATTTGCCAAAACTACACCAGCCTATTATCGTTATTGTAAAAAGAATTAATGTCAGTTAATATATAGGGAAAAAAAAGAACGTTAATTTATTTGTGATACTTACAATATCGATTATTTATTTTCTACCTTGAATAGAAAAGCACCATTATTAGGATTTTAAATAAGAGAATATGTTTCACTTTTCAAGAATAGGTAAAATTTATTGTTATATACTATATATACTGAAGCTCATCTTTAAACTTTTCGTTTCCAAAGTCAATATTGAAAAAGTTTCTAAAAGTTCATTATTATTATTATTATTATTATTTATTGAATTATTATTTTTAAATAGTTTTTATTTTTTTTATTAACCTTTTGATGCTTTTTATAATTGTTATTAGTAGTCTTTAGATAGTCATTTTACGACAATTCTCTTTCGTACACAAGAAGAATGTACATAGGGTATATATTTTAATATTTCATATTCTTGAATCTGTAAATAGTAAAATTTAATAATTATTATATTTATCATTGGGATGAACATAGAAATTTTCTTTTTTTTTAGTTTATAGACAGTTGTTTACATTTGCTCTGTTGAAAACCACCAGACCACCAAGAAGTCTTTTTTTAACTATAGTTATACTAAATTTGTACTTTATTTTCAATTTGAGAAGAGTTTAATAAAGTATTATTATTAATTTAAAAAAAATTATTATTATTATTATTATATTATCATTATCAATGTCAATACCAACACCACCATCATCATCGTTATCGTAATAACAACAATACTACCACTACTATTACTGCTACTACTACTACTACTACTACTGCTGCTGCTGCTGCTGCTGCTGCTCCTGCTGCTACTGCTGCTGCTGCTACTACTACTACTACTACTACTTCTACTTCTGCTACTACAAGTAATAATAATAATCATAATAATATTATTATTATTATTATTATTATTATATTATCAATATCATGTTATTATCAGCAATTTATTATTATCAATATCATGATTATCATTATGAAATTGAAATTGCTATGTATACCATGGCTCACCTCATAAGCCGCCTCTCTCATAAATTGCTTGGCTTTCGGAGTCCAAATAGCAGGCACAGTTAACACCCACTGAATATCGTCAGTGTTGTAATTGTCGTCTCCGGTTCGCTGGCGAATCACTTTGATAGCTTCATCCTTTAAAAACCTGATTGAGTGGGCAAAAACTGTCTTTGCCTTTACTGTTTCACCGTTCGCTGCCTTGATGGTCGTATCGATGTCAAGTGTCTAAAAAAATATCAAAGGACATCAAAAGCAGTCTTACCTTTGAAATATCTGTATATTTTTAGAGCTTTTGAAAACCGTTGCATTCAAATTTGATGCTCTTCAAATATTCTATTTTGAAATAGAACATTTTGTTTCAACGTCGTTTCCTTCCCAAGCTCTGTTTTTCTGAATTGCCTTTTTTTATTGAGATTATTTATAATTGTATCGTTTATTGTTTTGTCCTGGCCCTTTCTTCGCCAGTGTTGTGTGATGCAATAACAAAAAAAAAGATAATGATAACGAAATGACAATAACAATGATACTAATATTGATAATGATATCGATACATTCTACCTTTCTAAAGGATTCATATTCAAATACATTGCTCAATAATTTTAAAAACGGTATGAAAATTATAATATTCTTCAGGATATCTCCGAAAGTGCACATAACCAAAACATTTTAGTTATGTAATTTAAAGTACACATTACTATGAAAACCACGATTTGGCACCACTTATTTTTCCGATTTTTTTTTTGAAAAGTCTGCTCTCCGAAGCCTCTCGGAAACTAAGGAGATAAGACGTCGATTAAGGAACTACAAAGTAAATAAGGGAACGCGTGATTTAAAATATGAGTAAACAGGTGTGGAGAAATTGACAAAATGAAACAGCTGTTAAAGTAAAACATGCCATTAGTAAAGATGCGTTGCAGAAAGATGGAACTAAGAAAGGGATAAGCATGCATGAAATCCCGTTTATCACATCTTTAATTTATGTCGCATGACGTCGGATACGAGCAAATAAAAAAATAGTTGAGTAATAATAATAATAATAATAATAATATCAATATCAATATATAAGAATAAGTAATAACACAAAAATCTTTTTTTGATTATTAAAATGTGGTCAATTTACATTCCACTATCACAGACTAAAATTTTGATGAAATAAAAATATTAAAAGATCCTAAAACACTAATTTACAAGCTCACGCCATTATATAAAAATTAATACAATTAATAATAATAATAACAATAATAACATTTAAGTTAGCAAAAGAAAGCTTAACAGATTAAATTGAAAAACAATTTTAATAACAAAGTAACAATAATACTGATAATAATGATAACAATAATTATGATAATGATAACGATAATGATAATGATAATAATGATGATAATAGTAATAATAATAACATTATTAATAATAAGTTACAAAATGCTTAATTTATACCTCGTCTTTGTGCAGAGCCATCTTAAAGTGCTTAAAAAACAGATACTCTTTTTCTTCGCCATCACCCTCAAGACCTGCATACTTCTCAATCGCTTCGTATCCAAATGAGTCGAACGATAGATTGGGCTTCAGAAGCAGACATGTCGGGGTTTTGCTTGTTTGGGCACCTTGTTCATTCACCCAGTCCATGTTCATAAAAATAGCATCCCTTCCTTGATCTTTAATAAAGGAAAATGCGAATCCACTGTAGGTGGTACCAAAGTCAATTGCTACAACTGCAAGGTATGTGGACTTTGGCAAATAGAGGAGAGAATCCTCGAAAGCTGTGAAAACATAAAATTTAAAACTGTTTAGCCGTTCATCATGTGCCCTGCAATTTATTGAATCAAATAAGTTTGTCATTCAGTCATTTTAAAAGTGGTTTCGCTTTATATTAAACTTACCATTGGAAGCCATTTCAGATGCTTGAATTGCTCCAAAAGTGTAGATTTCTGATACGTATTCAGTCAAATAGTTTCCTTAGATGTGTTTTTCCAAAAGTCACCTGCGTTAGAGAGTTAAAGGGAAAATACCCTAGCAAATGTTATGACGAGAATGTTGATTAAAATTAATCACCCGTGTATTCTTGGAAAAGGGGCGTACTTATGCATGGTTAAGTTACTGATCACGAATTGCGAAAAAAAGGTCAAAATGGAATAAACATCCGCTCTTTCTCGGAAACATGACAGTGCGATAAACGGCTCAATTAAGATACAAAAAATCAAGCACATCTTAGATTTGCATACATTTCAAAGGTTATGGAAATTTGAGTTCCCGGACCTTGTTTTCCGCGAATCGAAATACATCCGGGAAACCATATTCTACACTGTGCTGCTTTCTTTTGTTATATTTTCACAACTTTTTACGTTTTGCTTCAGGTGATGTCGGCTAAATGGATTTCTAGCTCCAATTCGGTTCGACCAAGTATCGAGGACACTTCAAACTGGCAGAAACCTTCGTTGATTTGCAGTGACAATGATGCAATGTCAAAGGATGATCTTATTGAGGCAATTACACTTCGACTCACCCGACTGGAGGAGCTGGAGCAGGAGAATATAATTCTGAAACGAAAACTTAATAGGTACTTTCTTAACTATTTCCTTTTCGTGACTGCAGTATTTAGGAAACCGTGGAGTGTCATTGAGTGCAGTTAAATTATTCAGCTTACGATCGATCAAAAGTAACGCTTCCGCTTTTCAGCAAGCTAGAATCTTCGCCACATTCATTTTCTATTTATTTTTTTTTTTAATTTTCTTTATTTCTACTAGGAAAGGCCTTATATTTTAATGTAGCAATTATTTCATATCCCCTCTCGCAGCCTCATTACTCAATGTGAGTGACACGATTCGACATCTGTGACCTATAAAAACAAACTTGGTCAAGAAAGTAACGCATTAGGCATAAATAATTCTGCAGCAGGCGTTACAAATTGCAATTTTAATCCTATTCAAAAAAGAAATACTTAAGTTCACGATCACTTGACAGCATGAAGACAGATGAAGAATATATCTCAAGAGCGAAGCAAGTGCTAGAAGAGAAAGATAATGAACTGCGAAGGCTACGAGAGAGGTAGGACAGACGTATTAGTGTGAAGCGGTATATTTCTTTTCTCAAAAAGGGCTTGTGATTAGCTTCAAACACCCCTCCCCTCACCCTTGGTGGGGGCTTCCTTGTTTTGCATAAGCCACGGTAAGTCAATTGGTGCCCCTGAAAAGGATATGGTTTACATGGTTATTGGGTCTTTTTCACAAATGAGAGTCTTGAACAAGGTTTCTGTTTTGGACCAGCAGCCCTTGAAACAATGTGGGATCAGAATTTTTTCCCCTAAAATATAATTCCGTGATGTCAGTTTGAAAAAGTTTTGTAGGAAAAATTCGAAGCAAATAAAAATCGTGAAATAAGGTCATTTCTCTTAAACAGGCTGGTGTAATTAGCAATTTTGTTTTCAAGCACATAAACAGGCTCAAACTATTGTAACTAAAATAGGCAGCTAACAGCTACTGCATTTAGTCAAGTCAATATCACTATCATTATCATGGTCATCATTACTTTATTATTATTATTATTATTATTATTGTTATTATTTATTATTATTATTATTATTATTATTATTATTATTATTATTATTTTTATGATGATGATGATGATGATGATGATGACAGTATACACGTATGGGTATATGTGTTATACATAAAAATGTATGTATAAATAAATAAAATGATAAAACGACAAACTTTGAAAAATCTACAACTAGTAATGCTAAATATCCAAGTCTGTACATGTCCTTCATGATTAAAATGAAGTTTGTACCATGTTCCAACAACTTTAAAAGTCCGGACAATGTGTAAACTGCTCTTTTACACCTCTTTGCACTTGTTTCCTAACAACTGGCTAGGGGACCCCTCCATAGAACAAGACCATCCTCCCAAAACATCTATTATGGTGTTATATGGTGTGATCCTGTATCCCTTGAACTACAGCTTAAATTCCTAGCGTAAAGGCCTATACTTCAACACCTTCTCCTTGTCTTTTTTCTCTCGATTCTGGTTCCAAGGGCAGCTCATTTCCAGAGTTGTTACTGTCTTTACTTGATGATCTACTATCCTTGCGTTTACTCTGTTGGCCCTAACTTCAGGGTATTCCCACAAACATGGGAATATCCCAGTAGGCCTGCACATCCTGGCTCTCAAAGAGTGACTTTGGCTGCACTGGGGAGTACCAAGGTGGAACACTGTCAATTAGCTTTAGATCTCGTAGGAGCTCAAAAAATAACACCTTCAAGGCTGAGTTATGACTTTCTTGGTATTTGTCCCGTGCCAAAGCTGAGCAGCCAGCGAGGAACACTTTCTGGGCACTTCCCACATAACCTAGACATCACATCATCAGGCGGACTGGTCTTTGTCTTCTTGCTGGTTTAGAGCTTAGTCGGTTGAAGCTGCTCGTAGAGCTGACACATTCCTGCTACTGTGTAAGAAGGGCACTCATACCACTCCCATAGCCCACTAAAACACGCTTTTCTATCCAGACCTCGATCTTCTTTTCTGGCCGTGAGAAGCTTTCCTTGCCATTTCTCGTTTCGAATCTTATTTGTCCCATTACTTTCGCAACTACCTTCAGCTCATTCTTTTCACACGAAGTATCTTTTCCGTTCATGTCCTACACACGGGTTGGGGATGACTGAGCTCACATGAGATCCTCATCTCATTTGCATAAGATTGAGCCTCCTTTATCAACAACTTTTGGCCTTTAATTGAGGTGTGCTCTTTAAACTACCGAACCAACTGCTGTGTAGGGTCTTTGTTTCTGTACAGCTTTACTGCTGCTTTCACTTTTGTCTGCTTGTACTTCATCTCCACTGGGTTTAATCCACGCCCTCCGGTTTATTTTAATAATTATTTCTATTACTATTATTATCATCATTATCATTTTATTATTACTGAGAAAGGCTGAACCCAGGAGTCATTTCATAAGTAGGTTCAACTTGGCTGAGTACGATCGTCCTGGTGCGGTAAACATAGTCCTGAATAAGACTGATGTTGTTGACATTGACTGACGATTCAACAACCTGTACAGTCGTCTTCCGAGTCAATGTGACTTGTGTTACGTCTGTTGATAACATCAAACTTTGGTCATTGACCTGACTGGTGATCAGTTAAGTCACGATGTTATTGTTCGTCTGTCAGTTAAGCCGTGATGTTATTGGCTTTGAAGAGTCATAATGTCTTCGGTGCGTTTTTATCAATGTGTGTGTTCGGATACGTTGCAGCTAACTATACTTTAGCAGTAGGCGTTGTTTGTTTTTTCTCTATAATGATAATGATAAGGTCTTTTAATCTTGGCAACACTGACGCTCTAAACATAGACTTGGGGAGGGGAAAGTTTTTAACTGATAATTTGTATTCTACCTAAGAGAGAAATCAGCGCCATTTTCACAAATCACTCGTCTTGTTAAACGATTTCAAAGTAAACCTCAAATTCAAGCGTCATAGCCAAAGTAAACGCCTAGAATCGTAATAGTGTTACAAAGATTTGGCAAATCAGAATGCCCCTCCCAAACAGATCTACTATTTCCTAAAGCTGAGGCTTCGGTTTTTTCATTATTTACTTTTAAACCAGAACGCGCACTAAAATTCTTTAGCGCAACGAATAGGTCGTCATATCATCAACGAATAGTGAAAGTTTAACATCTTCGTCTCGTATCGTAATTCCCTTAACGCCGTCCTCGCCTGCCGTTGTACTGAAAGTACGTAGAAGTCAAACAGAGGTTGAGTAGGTCCACGATGTCGTCTTTAGGTAGTGGTAGTTCAATAGTACAGTTCTTAATAGCGTTCTTAGCACACTGATTCCAACACTCGGACCAACGTCAACTCCGGCCCTGTCACGACAGCGACTATGCCGTACATCACACAGGCACCTCTGAAACTATTGCACGTATACTACAACCTTAAAATATACGTGTTGCGAAATGGCGAAGTCAACAACTACCAGTTGCTTGTCAAGCACCATTTACAGACGAAACACTGATCAAATAGACTGGGAATCTGCGAAATGTATTACGTATTCACAGACTACTATCAACGACCCACATAGCGGGTTTACTAACTTAAAAAAAAAACGCTACTGAATGGTAGTCAACGGTTTCCGGCACCGTACAAATGACTTATTGGCGGAATCAAGAAAACTAACCACGAGAGAACGACTGGACGACTTCCAGTTTGACTAACAATTAACGACTGTTTAACTGTGAAGATAGACGGATCGAAACGCACCAATGACATTACGAGTCTTCAACCAGAGTTATACCATCAACTGACGTGATGCAACTCACTTTGAATCTGAAGATGACTACCGCACAGGTCGTCGAAAAACGGTCAGTCACTGTCAACAACAACAGTTTTATTTAGGACTGTGCTCAACAGGGCGATCATATTCAACCTACTTCTTATAATTATTACTCATGATTGTTATTTAATTTTTTAAAATTAATCTGTAATGTTTTCTATTGCTAACTCGAATTTATGAACATAGGAATGCTACAATGGCCGAAAGAAAGTTCAATATGGATCAAAGTAGAACAGAAAATACGCTGAGCGCCAACAGACAATCCGATCTGGAAATGGAATACAAAGACGACTTTAGGGATGGGGCTCGCGTTGACGCAATCGATAAAATAGAAGCCAAACTGACGAAGAACCAAAAGAGGGGACAAAATGCGACATCAGATCAACTGAAGGCATACAGACTTGCCTGCTTGATTTTTGAGGTAAAGTAACTGAAACATACAAACACACCAAAGGTTGACTTCAAAGCCAAAAAATTATTCTCATTCAATGACAGTCACCCCTTTTGCTTCGCTTTTCACCGGGGACGGCATTCTTCACCAGCAGAGCAGTTATCGACGACTAAACGTCACAAACGCACAGTGCTCACTATGAGTGGGAGGTAATAACGGCGTTTTTAACCTTTAACCACAGTAACAGTCAAATATATTACATTATAAAGTGACATACAAAATGCTATGTTTTAGATCTCTTCTTTTTATTATTAAACCCAAGTGAGAGCTAGGTGTTAATCTTTTGAAAACATTAACCCCCCCCCCCCCCCCCCCCACCACCACCGCTTGATTGTCTCATAACGTAAAGATGCTCCATACCGACCCTAGGATGGATGGAAACTCAGGTTAATACTGTACCTCGCCATGCAGGAAATACTAAAAGCCTTACCTCTGAAATGTTCTCTAAACCTGCTTATTTGTTGTTTTCGTGTTTGTTCCACGCCCTCAGATATCATACCAGTGCTCGTCAAAAGCAAGAGAAAGTTTCATTGACTTTTATTCTTCAATGCTAAAGACGTTAGTTGCTGAAGCACCTACTGTTGGCTCAAGTGAGAGCAAATACAGAAAGGTTGAGAATTAGTTTAATAAATGTCGGCAATATTATGAAAAGTTGTTATTTCCTGCGAGTTTACTAATAACTATCCGCGTTTTTCATAGGCCGATTTCTTTTATCAAAAACATTGTTAACAGGAGTTTATCTAGCGGTGTGAATATGGCCTTAAGTAACAACCTACTATATAGATTAGTGCTGTAGTCTGTTTGGGTTCATTATAGGTTACAACCCAACCAAGCCAATCCTCGGTCTAACAGGGGCAGGTATATGGATCCCAAGGATTCAAAACTCCGTGCAATTCCAGGCTGGATAATATACGGATCCCTTTTTGCGTCAGTATGTAAAGAATTTTATATCGATTTCACCAAACTTTAATGAGGCCACTTTTTATTAAAACACCTTGATTCACAATGGCCATATCTCAACATTGCTACAACTAAAATCGGCATAGACCCTACTCAGACCGGGAGCTTTTTGAGGCCCCCCTTGCTAAAAGCTTAAGAAACTTAGAGGCTTTTCCTTAAAAATTATCTGGGAACATTTTAAAGTGGTCGTGACGTGTACGTCAAAATTGACGGTACCATAGCAACCGAGTTTTGACAGCCATGTTTTATTCAGATTTGCTCTTTTCCTGCAAAAAGGGTTAATTTCTAGTTTTACTTATTCCATTATAGCTTTACTCATAATCTAGCAATATTTATATTCATATTTTATTCTATGCAAGGAGCAGGTCTAATATATGTGTTGAAATCATGATGGTTTGCTTCATTCATCGTCGGTTTTAACTTATCTCATTAGCTTTCTGATGTCAAGCGTTCAAAGCATTCTTCTGTTTCTCAAGATTCATTAAATGAGGTGATGGTGCTTGTAAAGGAGGACGCCTTGAAGCATAGCCTGGCAGCCCTTACGAAGGTACTGAAGACGACAAAATATATTAAGCCTTTTGACACAAGTTAAGTGATGGTCAGTTACTATGGTTACGAGATATGACGTCATAAGTAGCAGGTGGTCAAGCTATTTTTGATTGAAAATGCATGTTTTTTTTCAACATTTTTCAGCAATAAAAGTAAAACTTGTGGATAAAATATTAGTTATGTGTTATTTTACAAGTTAAGCGCAAAAAAATAGAGGATATTACCTGGCCGCGCGAAGATACGAAATTTCTCTTCAAGCGATATTTCACGAGTGAGCGCAGCGGCCATGTAATGTTCTATTTATTATATAAACACCAATGAAATACAAACAATTTCACTTTAACAGTTTTTTTGGTGTGAAAGGAGCGATTTATTATGTAGTCATAGCAAAGGCGATATTTTCACATGTGAAGATAACATGTTATTTTGACATGTGAGGATATCAAGTTTTCGGTCGAAAGCTCACCTGGTATTTCATTGGTGTTTATATAGTAAATATTGATTCTCACTGTTTTTACCTGATTTTTATTCTTGATAAAATCCAAGATGGCGACCAAGATGGTGACCGTGTTTGGTGACGCCACAGTCCTCCAGCGGCGCCACCATCCATAAAATATACTTCAACTTGTAGAGAAGATCAAAGACTTTCTACTGAAGGCAAAATTGTTTCGAAATACTGAAACAAATAAAAAACTCGAGGGGGGTCCATCAACAACCACCCCCTCTCCTTGTACCAGGGTGGGGGTATGACTTTGTGTGTACGTCCAAGTGTTAAGATAAAAACAAATCGCGCCTTACATTTTTTTTTTTAATCAAAGCATGCAGGGTGCGGGCTCCTGGTGATAATTACATTAAACCATGTGTCCTTGCATAATATCATAGTTGACGAATTATTCCTTAATTTTGGCGCGAAATTTCAGCTTTAGTTTATAGCAGAGCTCCACGCGGCTCCAAGCGCGCGAAGCGGAGCACCATGGGTAAGAAAATTTGGAAATCTACCCATCCGAGAACTATTGGTAATCACGTGACCGTACGCCCCACCGACCGTGGTCCGCACCACGGGCATACCAATCTAAAATAACTCAACTAAAAGGTGTGGCAACCCAAACGCAACTCGAGGTTATTTTGGCGGGAAATCGCATAGCCACCCGCGTCTTGTGAAGCAGAGACAACTACAGAGACAACAAAGACGAAAACGGAAAGCGGAAATTGTTTCTGTATCTTTGTTGTCTAAAGCATTAACCTTAGATTAATTGTCGTGTCCACAAAATTTGGAATATAGAGAAAAAATAAAGTGGGTGAAAGGCCAGTGAAGCTCAACGAAGAAAAGAGAGCTAGAGCGGAAGATAAGGCGCTATTTTGTTGGAAGAACAACATGAAAAAATACACAACGGGTCCATAATAAATGCTGCACGGGCCATAAAAGTGACATGTGATGCCATTTTATTATATTAATTTTGATCAGAACGGGCCTCCATAATTCTAACGGGTTTTTTGTCAAAAAATTCTGAAAATTCTTAACTTAAGCTCTAAACGTTTGAGAGTGTGGAGTTCTCGATCTATACGATCCAGGATAAACATGTCAAAAATCCTCGATTGCTAACGTAATTCGTCACCAATGATATTAATACTTAGTCAAATGGTATAATTGTGAAAAATTAGGGAATAATTCCACTTGCGTTTTGTTCAAATCCTAATTTTTTCCTGAGACTAAATTATAAGGATTTGGACAAAACGCGCGTCGCAAAATTGTTTCCTATTTTTACTTCTCACCATTTGATTACACATACTTAGCAACCGAAACAACCTTATGGAAAGGAAATAAAAACCATATATGTGTGTGTTAACCCTGGAACAACTGTGACGCGCAACGGTGAAACGTCTTATATGGGTCTAAACAATCCAGATAAATTACATTCCTAAGCTTTTTTTGCAAAAACATTCTAGTAGAGTAACAAATATCATCACATCGTCATCATTATCATAAATATTGTTTTTCTTTGTACATCTCTAAGGAAAAAAAGGGCGGTGCGAGCTTTTACAGAGGGTGCAAAACAGCTATGATATGATTACTTAAAACATAAAACACACGTTGTTTCTTTTTACAGGACGTCAAAAAGGACCTCAAGAAAAGATGGAAAGAAAATGACAAGAAACTTCTTCCAAACTATGAAAAAAGTCTTAAAAATGATTTAAAAGGTTACATCGAGTATTGCACCCGATTCGCTTGGCGCATCGTGACTCAAGTTCCACCGTTAAAGGTTGACTATCAAAGTTCAACTTTTAATCCCTCTTATCAGAATGAGAGTCAGGCTATTTCATTCTCTGCCAAGCAAAGTACCTCTGAAAGCTGGGTCGAATCCCAAGGGCGTAAACAAATTAAGTGTTTCGTATGGCCAACTCTTTTGGACTCGGAGAACAGAGTTATAGAGAAGGGAGACGTCGTTTTACACTGAATTGGGGAAGGAATAAATGGGTTATCTTTTTTTTTTTTTAAATAGGAATAACCGTTCTATGAAAAGCTCGCTATTAAGCATCACCATTTTATAGTAGCCATACGTTATTTTAGAGACTTACCTGTTGTTAGGATACTGATTAATAAATCAGCAAACATAGTTTAAACTTAAAGACAAGGTTCCCGTTACAGTCAAGTGTAAAACTAGCCTGCAGTGCAGAGGAAGATTAGGGAGAATAAAAATAGTAACCCTTACGGTATCTTTCGAATTTCAACATGGCGCTTTCGCCAGCAAAACATTCTCGCGCCCGAAGAAAACGCCTGCACTGCAGGCTAGTGTTAAACTTGATTTTCCTCCTTGTGGAGCAAACTTTCAGTAGAGAAATAATTACCAAAAAAGAAAAGAAAAAACCCTATTGCATGGACATTTTCTGATTAACGTTCTGAGAAAAAAGTTTCTCTAAACTAAAAAAAAAAGAACAATAAAATAAAATATTACGTGTGTCGAAATGGGGAACCACATTTACAGTACATGTAGTTCGCCTTTTTTCATCCGTAGCCTATGAAAAGCCGGAACTGTCGCCTACAGTAATTTATGGCTAAATTTGTTGTATTGCGCTGCGCGTTTTGCAAACTTCGAAGGAATTTTGGGTTTTTCTATTCTGTCAATCATCTTAGCGGACCTATTAGGAAACACATGTTTACTTGTAATTGGTGCATTTTGATGCACTTTGTTTGTTTCTGTGCTTCAAGGTTCGCTGCTTGTGATGGTCTTGTTTCGCACTGTTTCTGGCAATGACCGACTATCTTTCTTCGAAGCTTTTTATGATCGATCTTTCTTATTCTTGTCTCTTGCAAGAATAAAGCAATGATCCCTATGTACGTCAACAACCTGAAGGAAATTGATTGGTATGCTAGTTAAGCGCAACTCAAAGGGACAAACCCCCATCCCGAAAATTAAACGTAATAATAGAGCTGACCCTAATAAGGCTGAGATTGCCTCAATTTAATAAGCATTTTGTCAATGTGGGTCAAAACCTGGCCAAAAGAATTGAAAATTGTGATGGAAGTCTGACCCAATTCATAAAATCGACTCCAGTAGCTAGCTTTGTTATGTCCTGTGTTACTGAAACCCAAGTATGTTCATCATTTAAAGGTTTAAATGATCATAAGTCATCCTTAGATATTCCTAATAAATCAATTAAAATAGCTGCCCAGCCATTGGCAATACCTTTAACATATATCTATAACCAGTCTATTGAAACTGGAATTGTTCCTGATATTTTAAAAGTCTCACAAATTTCCCCAGTGTATAAGGGTGGCGATGCTACAGACCCTAGCAACTATCGGCCCATAGCAACTCTGTCACCTTTTAGTAAAGTGCTCGAGCGTCTAGTCTATTTAACAATTATTCCACGAGGGCGCGTTTGATATGAGATGATAGATAGCCAACGAGGCGCATAGCGCCGAGTTGGCTATAATCATCTCATATCCAACAAGCGCGAGTGGAATAATTGTTTTATTAAAAACGCCCACAAAATCTCGTTGAATCTCCCCGACTAGAACAAACCGGAAAAGACAAGGGACTTCCGCTATTCACATGTCACACGTCTATCAAAACTGTCAACGCGCGAACGGACTCGCCTGGACTGCATGAATGAAAAATCAAAACATTGTAGCGATGAACATTAGTTTTTTAAAAACTCATCGGGATTCTAGGATTTTACACAGCAGAACAGCTAAAAAACCTGGCAGATAATGTGAAGGAAAAGAATTTTTAAGTGACAGCCGTCGAAATTACTGTGAATTTGGATTTTCGGTGCAGTTATAAAAGTAAGAACAACGGAGAAAAACTATTACCTCGGTCGCTTGTTATGAAGTTGTTTGAAGCCACAAGCTGGTTTCGCTGAACGAGAAAAGAAGCTATACTGCCGCCTCGATTGCTCTAGTGAATGGCTGCATAGCCTGTATTTGTAGCTGGTTACTTGTGATTTATATTCTTGATGTCGGATAAACAAGCCGCAGTTATCTATCGGCGAGTGACTCGATCTGCGAATGGCTTCGCGATCATGAAGAAACAACACTTGTCTTCTTTCGTAGCTGGTCAAGGTACATTAGTGCCATGTGTTTTCATGTGTTTTTCGACAAACTTTCCAACAAGCTCTTGTGGCTTTTTTGTTTGTTTTTGTCTTTTTTCTTTCGATGAAATTGCATTTCTAGTATTCTAAGAAATGAATGAAAACAATTTGCTTCGAGCGCCGTTCTATCCTTCGCGAAAAAAAATCTCAGCTAGCTTCCAATTTTAAACTGACGCGTACACCGACTATATATGGAGAGCATGGTATAATAGCTCATATACCATAACGGCTAAGCCAATCAAAATGCTAGAATTGCATTATCCAATGATTCAGTTTTTAATAAAATCAGTTATATTCGTTCATAGATAAACATCAAATCTTGTACAAATATCAGTTTGGATTTAGGAAAGGATATTCCACTGAACAAGCTATTCTTGAAATTACTGACAATCTGAAGTTAGCTACTTATAAAGGTCAAATAACATGTGGTTTATTTCTCGACCTATCAAAGGCATTTGACACAGTAAATCATAAAATACTGCTCTCTAAACTATATCTCTATGGATTTCGGGGTACACCACATAACTGGTTTGAAAGTTATTTGCACAATCGAAGACAATATGTTAAAATTGACTCTACTAAATCTAGCCATGAAAATATTATCTGCGGTATACCCCAAGGCTCGACTCTAGGTCCTCTTTTATTTTTGCTCTATGTGAACGACTTACCAAACTTTGTCGATAAACTTTCGGTGCAGAGCTTTGCTGATGACACCAATTTATTTTACTCTAGCGACAACTTAAAACAGCTTGAATCCGTAATGAATCAAGAGCTTAAACAAATTTATAACTACTGTGCTCTAAATAAGTTATCTCTAAACACTATAAAGACTAATTACATGTTAGTCTCATCATCTAGGTGCCACCCAAGGATAAATATAACTGGTATTGAACAGCAAGATTACATAAAGTACTTGGGAGTTTATATAGATAAACATCTCAATTGGCAACCACAGATGCAACATGTACTGAGATAATAAATTAGCTGAAAATTTAGGAATACTTTCAAAACTAAGATATTACATAGATCTGAATATACTGAAACAAATTTATTATGCTTTAATATATCCCTATTTGAGTTACGGTATTCTTGCTTGGGGATGTGCCAGCAAAACCAGATTAGATTGTCTTCGTATTAAGCATAACAGACGTCTCCGCACCATCTTCTTTGTACATCCTAGAGAGAGTGCTGCTCCCTATTTCAAACTCTTAACAATCCTTAAATTGGATAATAGCGGAGCTCTCGCGCGCGAAGCACCATGGGTAAGAATATCTGGTAAACTATCCGTCCGAGAAAATTTGGTTATGACGTAGAGTACGCCCGCCCGCCCACACACTTCATGTAAGCCGATGTCAAGTGTCACACTTGTCAGGAGCGAGAAATAAATAACAACGGAGACTAATTTCGTTGGAAGAAAAACATGAAAATTATATAGCGGCGGTTAGAAAACGAGAAATGCTAGCGGCTACTAATGTGAAAAAGGAGCGGCAGTGAAAAAGCAGAGTGAACAGGAACACAAACATTTCCTCCAAAAATTCACGTAAATAGGAAGCTAAAAGAAGTTTCACGTTAAAACAAAGGTAAGGAATGTACAAAAAAACTGCTGCACGTGCAAAGTTGTTTTTTTGCTAATTAGATCTATTGTTGTTGTTTTTACCGTTCTCGTGGCTTTCAACTTGTCTTTAGTATTACTCGATTTTATAATTTCTTTGAGGAATCTATAAATATTAAAGAGAGCGTCGCTTTTAGCCGTGGCTAAATCTATATATTATATATAAATTAAAAATATGTTGCTTTATACATCGAATGAGAAATGAGACTGATAGCATTCCAGATATTTTCCTTGATGTCCTGACTCCAGCATCGCGTATACACAATCATAATACAAGATTTGTCAGTAATCTGAACTATTTTAGGCCAAGAGTATTCACCAACTTAGGTAAGACGTCCTTTAAATTCTCCGCTCCAAAAATCTGGGAGACTGTACCGCCTGGTCTCAAGTGTCTGCCATATCATAAGTTTAAGAAAGAATGGAAGTCCTGTCTTCTAACCAACCAAATCTGACCTTGCTTATATGTTCTATCACTGATATTATCTGAGTTTTTATTCCTCTCTTTACTGCTGCCAATTATTTCAACATGATGGTGTCCAACAAGAAAGCTCTTGCTACTTTGGACACTGTACACAAATGAACTTAATGTCTTTTAGTTAATTACACGGGACGAAAAATTGGATTTACTGCACTTTTGACACGCGTCAAAAGTTAAGTCAAATATGGTATTGGTTTTGACTTCACCTTTGACGCGCGTCAAAGATGTCGCCAAATATATAACCTCTTTGCTTACTCCTTTGACCTCGGTAAAGGTGAAGTCAAATTGGTAACAACTTTGACTTCTCCTTTGACGCGCGTCAAAGATGAAGTCAAATGAATCAATTCTTTGCTATTCCTTTAACCCTTATCAAAGTCGTTGTCAAATATGCTGGTAACTTTGACTTTACCTTTGATGCACGTCAAAGATGAAGTCAAAAGTGTAGTTAGCTGTGACCACACCTTTGATACTAGACAAAAATGAAGTCAAATACGACCGCTACACTTTTACAACACTTTTGAATGGTGCTGAAAGGTGAGAGGAAATATGCAATGAATTACGTCTACAAACACTTAGTCGAAACTGATGTTAAGAAAGGAAATTAAAAAGCTGTAATTGAATACTGTTTTAAAGATATTTATACGACAATACCGAACACGGGCGGGTAATCATTGTAATTGTTGTTTTATAATTATTTTTGAAAATGTTCTAGAATATGTACTTTTTCGAAGTGATTTTTTTTTGTCTTATCTTGAGTGGATATTTTCTCCCTGATCGATCAATATTATATACCATGTAACGACAGCGACGCAAAACTATGATTCAACAATTGGACGATGGAAGACTGAACCCAAGCAAGACACCCTGTTTTTGGCGCGAAATTGTCGCGGCTGCAAACTCTCTCCGCCCACGCAAACAAACAAACTACGCAGATCTGAAGAAAACAAAAGCTGCTTTTTTGTACGAAGCAGTCCAGCTTTTGTTAACAAATATTTTCACCCTTATCTTTGATAGAGTTTAGACCACAAACTTGTTCAAAAGGTACGTGTCATTCTTTTCTATGTGTTCGTGCAATAGTTGTTCTTCAAACTTCATAGTTGTTTTACTGTGTTAAGCTTACGGAAACCAACCCCGAACAGGCGTGTATGTCTTGCTTGGGAGCTGTTGGGAGCTTTTCTGATTGTTAAATCTGGTTCAGTAAGCTATAAAAATTTTTCTATATCACAGTAGAGTTTACATTAGATCAAGCTCTTTTTTCTTAATAGAGTTAGTCGGCCATTTCTGCAAAGGTAATAGTTGGCTTATATTTCACAATGCAATTCAAGTCAAAACTCCATGGGAGAACCTACTAACATCAAGATTAACCAACTCTGGTTTTTCTAACAGTTATACTTAACTACAAAAACTACTTCGGGGTAATGAAATAATATAAGACTTACATATTTTTTTTTTCATGGACAGTGTACTGCAATAAAAATGTGTGTACCAGACTTTGATGGGCATAGTACTGAAGCAAGTATATGATGAGCTTATTTGAACAGGATTCAGTGCAGTTTATCAAACAAAGAAGTGTGGTTATTTGAAGACTTCGGATGTTTTAGAGACGTGAGTATCTCTTTCTATTGATTTTTCTGGGTTCTATACGTAATGGGGCTCAGGCTGCATAATTTTTAAAATATTCCATTGAGTTTTGTGCCACCACAGCTAGGTATGTTTCAACATTTAATAACAATCATTCAAGCATACCGAGCTGTCCCTTCTTTATTGTGACTGGACAATAACTTTAAAAATAGCCTGCGTAGCAAGCTTTCCCGCGCGAGTTTTGTGCAAGAGACTAAGTTTGTAGAGGGCAAAAAAGAGGAAGGAGGGGCCGGGAGGGGCTAACTCGCGCAATAACTCTATTGGAAACGCTTGTTATGCAGGCTAGCTATAATATAAAGTGTTTCTTTAGTTTAACTTAAGCTTTGGGCATAGAGGGAAACTTTTATTGAATTTTCCTGGACCTTATTAAGTGATAATAAGGCTCGATTCAAACGTCAAATTTCACAAATGACGAACTTAATGACAATGCACGTACACGAAATGTAAGGTTCCCATTCAAAAGCATTAGGTTCGCTACACATTTTTAACTGGGTCTTTAAGTTTTGATAAAGGTAAAGAGAAAGGGGGATTTTCTGCAGAAAAGGAGCGATAGTAAAAAGGGAGTGGGGCCGAAAATTTTATTTAAAACACTATGACTGAATTTTTTATCTCAAATTGCTATATTCTTTTACAATTATTTCACAGATAAAAGAAACAAGCAAAGTGATAAGTCTCCAGTGGAACGAAACACACAACAGAGGAAGACTGAAGTTAGATACATGGCGTTTGTCTTTCACTTACATCAAGAATCAAAAGCACTCTAGAATGAAAATCTTCGCAAAGATAACATCAAGACAGATGGGCTCCTGATCAAGAACATTTCTTACTTACGATGATTTTTGCACTGGCTTGCGTGAAAGAATTGTTTTAAACTATTTTGCAGGTTGCCGTCCGTGTCAACAGCTTTTATCTAAAACATTTATAGTGCTTCAAAAATTTGCGGCAGTCATTATGATTGTCCATTGACAGACTGCAATGAGTGCTTTAGACAATAAATCGTGAAAAGGTTTTAAAAAATCATTTTTATGCGTTTAAGTTTTAATCGGAATTATTCAGCTTTCTAATCATCTAATGAGGTTTTAGGACAATAAAGTACAAGATTAAGAACTCAGTCTCTTATCTGTCCACCTTTTTAAACGGTATCTAGGTCGCAATTGAATTTAATTGAAATCTCAAGTTGGATTCTAGCCTGTATATCAAGCGCTTATGACTAGCAAGGCAATAACGCGGCATTCGCGCGAAGCGCGAGGCGAACGCGGAATTCAGGCGAAGCGCGAGACGAGCGAGAGGCGCGATGTGAGGGGAGGAAAAAAAACAAACATATTTGGCAACACCTTTGTTAAACCTTTGACTTAAATCTCAGACGCATTTGACGACAGCTTTGTCACAACTTTGACCTGAGGTTCAGACACATTTGACGACACTTTTCACAAGCCTTTGACTTAAATCACAGACATAACTTTGCCGCGCTTTTGTCACACCTTTGGCCTGAATCTCAGACATATTTGAGGACGCCTTTGATGGGGGTACAAATGCTAATGAAATATACCTTTGACGCGCGTCAAAGGTAGGGGTTAAAGGCGTGACAAAAACGGCCTTTATCGCCTGAAGACTCGCCTTTGATCGCGGGCAAAGGTAAACATTTGTCGCGCGTCAAAGTTGTACAAAGGTGTGCAAAGGTGGCCTTTATCGCCCGTTTGACTTCACCTTTGACGTTCTGTAAATCCGTTTTTTCGTCCCGTGTAATTATTTGTCAGCTACTTTATTTTCCTACGCTACAGAAAGGTCCTAATCCTCTCTCTGGGATCCTAATTCCCAGGCCCCCTGGGGACAACCACAACAAGCCATCAAGTCCCTAGGCTACAGAGAAGTCCTAATCCTCTCTCTGGGATCCTAATTCCCATGCCCCCTGGGGACAACCGCAACAAGCCACCATATTTTTTTTTGTTTTGTTTTTTGTTTGTTTCTTTTTTTTAAATCTTTTTATTTTTATTTTTATTGTTTTTTTATTTTTTATTTGTTTTTTGTTTGTTTGTTTTGTTTGTTTTTTGTTTTTGTTTGTCTTTGTTTTTTTGTTTTTTGTTTTTTTGTGTGTGTTTTTGTTTTTTCTTTGTTTTTTGTTTTTTGTTTTTGTTTTTTTTGTTTTTGTTTTGTTTTGTTTATGTTTGTTTGTTTATTTTTTCTTCTTTTTCATCAAGTCCCCAGGCTACAGAGAGGTCCTAATCCTCTCTCTGGGATCCTAATTCCCAGGCCCCCTGGGGACAACCACAACAAGAAAGGTGAGCTCCGAACGAGAGGACTCACCTAATAAAAACATTATCACACAACAACAACCAGGCTAAAGAGAGGTCCTAATCCTCTCTCTGGGGTCCTGATCCCCAGGCCCCGGGAGGTGGTAATCCCTGAAAATTTTAGCTTATAACTCCTCTTTATGATCCAGAGAACGAAGGAAATTTCTGATTTTCGAATACTGTAAAACGCGCTTTTTTAAAGGAGCGGTCTGCACGTGCGAAGCATGAAACCGACCTTGATGATTTTCTGTCATGTATTATTCTCAACTCATAATATGTTAGGTGTGAATAAAGAATTAAAACTGAAAATCAATCCATTATTTGAAAAAAAAAACCTCGAAGACCCAATCGTCACAGATTTGATTTTAACAGTCGGTATTCTTTCTTACTCCATAGTAAGAGCATAATAAAAGCACGGACATGCATACTTGAATCCCCTGGACTTGAATAAAGTGAATTTCAGAGGCCACAGCGCCAAGTCCTTCTTCAAAATACAGTAAGTGAACTCAAAAATAACTTTCCATGTCTCAAAGCTCTCACTACAGTCACATGCACACAATATTGCAAAAACAAGGCACAATATAATAAGAATATTAAGTTAACTATCGATAAACCAGAAAAATACCGCACCTGAATCATGAGAGAGCAACTCTGATCCCAAAGGAAGACACACTGGGCTAAGATGATTTGCTGCAGAGGAACCTTGACTGTGAAGTGCCAGCCGAGAGAGTCGAAACGGCTAGAGTGACGGGACATGCGAGAGGATATCGAAAGTTCAAGAAGTGGAGAAAGCAGTGACATTCGAGACGAGGGTTGCACGAATGTAGATCAATGTTCCAAGGACGAAGTTCGACCAAGAGCGGCGGTGCAAAATCTCTTCGTGGAAAGTCTGTCCAGAAAAACTCAAACGCCTAGGGCTTGCATGCAGTTGGAAGATCAAGGTAGCCCTTCCTAAACGGTGATCTCGTCATTACAGCTTAGCAAAAAATTCCAATTCATGAAGAAAAAATCCAGGCTATAAGTAACAAATATTTTGTTCCACGAAGAGAAGAAGTGCTATTTTGCTGAGCTGGGCGCGAAAATATAGGCATCAACTGTACATGTGATAGCTGGCATCCAATTGGCTGAGCGAAACAATTAGTGTGACAGGGGTCACATGCAGAAAGTGACCCCTGTAAGGAAGTGAGCTGATTCCACTACTGGTAAGGGCGGGTTTATGGTTATCACATTAACTTCAATTTATCCTGTTGTATAAATTACCTTAAATGAATTAAATTAAAAAAAAATAACCGCACACTCGCACAAAACAAACAAAAAACAAGCAACTATAACAGCAACAAAAAGTTAAGCTGTTAGTAATCGTGATCAATAATATTCCTAGAAATTCGACTTCCGCAATACTACATCCCTATTTCAAGGAAAACCGGAAGTTGTCATGCATACTTGATCCAAGCGACTGTCATGTTTAACCTATATTTTGTTATTGTGCACATAGTTATTAGAATGAGCAAAGTTTGTGGTGTTTAATGTCTCAATATTCCTGCTTTCAAAAGGTCATAAACAACAGAACTAATTCAAGTCCACTTAGATATTCGCGTTAACAAATATGGTTTCACGCTTGACATTTAGTTGGCCACAGGCATAATTCTGGGAAATTTCCCTTTTGTCACAGAAGTTGGAAGTTGGAAGATGAGAGCGCAGCGGCCAAAAGACCGCCCTACTAAACAGCGTTGAGGTACCTTTTCTAGGTAAAGTCAAGTCAACATGGCCTCGCCAGTTGCAGGTAACCCTTAACTTTTGGGGCAAGTATTCACGTACATAGTTTTGTTGAAAGTCTGATTTCATTACGTTTGAATGCATTGCAGATTCTGAAACAGTTACGTTAGATCAATTTATCATGATCATAAATGTGCGCCGTAATTAGGGATTAAGGGATCCAGCTGCATAAGAATCGTGCTATCATGCATTATAACCGAAACGTATGCCGCAAGAAATTTTCATTTTGCCACTTAGAAAATGAGCAGTGAAATAAGGTTGATATTCTAACATTTCGACCTGGAGGAATATACTTAATTGTCTAAATGTTTACACTCCGGTTAATTCGAGTATCCGTTCCTCGACCCATCGGTTTTTCGAGTCAGTGAAGGCTCTTGCCCGATTAGTAATTCCGAGCCAAGATGCCGTCCATGTTTGGTGAAGTCATAGGTCTTCAGCAGCGCCTCTGCTCATAAAATATACCATCTTGTCTGGGGGATCAGAGGTTTTCCAATGAACGTCAAATCTTTTCGAAGTACTTCAACATATCAAAAACTCAAGGATTCCACTACCTTCTCCGTCTTGTACCGCTGTGGGTGGGGGAATAACTTTGCGTGTATGTCCAAGGGTTAAAACCCGGAAACCCTCAGTGTGTGGTTGTGTATTTAAAGTAATCATACGACTTTTCTCGTTCAATTTGGAATTTATTTCTACTCGCGTGTTTTTCAAGAAGCTAAAGTTGCATGAGCCCATTTTTTATTATACTTTTTGCAAAACATGCTAGGGCAAATAAATTGCAAATTGAACTCGAAGTCGTATGATTAAGTACATATATACGAAATGACGTTTAGGGGTCGAACGCACAAATTCCATACAGATGACGTACTATAACCTAGATCTGGGTAGTGCTTCTAATTGGTTACTAGGTTGAAGCAAATTTTCCTCGTATAGTAAGATCATTCAGAAGCTGTAACGTTCTCGACTTGTCAAACCGGCAATAAACCGTAAACATATAGCTTGCCATTGTCCAGTAGAAAAAAAAGCATATAGAGAGAAATACTGCTTTACTTTGTTTTAACAGATCTCCCCGAGTCTATATTGCACTGCGAGAAAACCTTCCTTGCAACCGTAGCTATAGACTTTGGTACGACTTACAGTGGATTCGCATTTTCTTTTAACAAGGAGGAAGGGGAAGACGCCATTTTTATGAACAGCGACTGGGAAAATGAGCTGGGTTATCGAACAAGTAAGACACCGACCTGCTTGCTGCTGAAGCCAGACCTTTCTTTTCACTCGTTTGGATATAAAGCAGTTGAGAAGTATGCAAATTTGAGTAGCTTATTAGAGGAAAAAGAATACTGGTTCTTCCAAAATTTCAAGATGTGTTTACACAAAAGTGAGGTAGGTATTATTATTTCGACCACGAGGGAATAGAATGTTTAGAAATACATTTGTACATCCCTTTGGCGTAAAAACTGATATAAAGGGTTTATAACTGAAAGTTGTGACGTATGTAGAGAGCGTCACATGTATTTACGGTCGACTCTCGCCTTGCGGACACCTCGCTATTACGGACACCTAGCTAATGAGAAAATGCCTGATCACTGCCGCTAATGGAGTGATTTTCAGCAACAAATTCTTGATACACTTTTGAGTGTTGTGACTCCAGGTGCTTCGTATATCAGCAAGATAAAGTGGTTACCATCGTGCATACTTACAGGTCTTTCCAATGAAAAAAATGCGGCGACGTAGTTGCAATGGCAGATATATTAGAAGCAAGTGCCAATTTGTACTAACCATGCTTGAAAACATACTGCCACCAAATTGCAAACACCTTTGACGAGGCTCCTGCGTGCGATTCGGTGACTTCAAACAGAGATGTCAGTACCGTTAAGCTCTTTCTTTTAGTTGGTTAACCCTCTCTGATACACTTTCCTTCTTCTATACGACCTCAACCAAATCAGCAATATTTTGAGAGAGACCCTCTTCTCAGGAGTCAAATGTCTTCTTTTGGAACACTTACACGCTCTTGAAGCAATCCATAAATGCAATATTTTTCTCTTATGAGTACGAAAATAGACAACTTAACGTAATAACATGTCGTCTTTTTCTTAACGATCTCTATTTCTTATTAAAAAAAAAAAACTGTCCGTCTGTCACGTTCATAGAGCGACTTTGTAATGTGTCAAGTGCTATAACTAAATGTTAGAAATGTTTTTTTTTAATTTTTTAATCTATCCTTTCCTTGCAAAAATTAACAAAGGAAAGCAACTACTACTAGACAAAGTACAGATATTTAAAAAAACGGTTCTTAGAAAGAAAAAACAAAAACAATAAAAGCGCGATTTTCCTTTATTTCACTGGCAGGCCGCAAATAACTTGTCCTTGTGCGAGTTACACGATCAGTCGCGTGACATTGTTGGCTCAAAAATATATAATCATCTCCTTTGTTATATTGAACATTGAGTAAGTTACCTTTTTTAGTGATTTTTAACAAAGAATTAGGAAGTAAATGGTGATTCAGGCTCCAGCCTCGTTTTCATGCTGGACCGTAAGGTATGTGGCATAAAAAGAACTCCATTTACTCGAAACCTATACTACAAATCGACCTTACAAATTATTAGCCAATGATCAGTAGGTCTTGTTCTACCAAAATGCGGTATCAAACCTTTTCTGGCCGGTGGGTTGAACGAAACAACAGTTTTCCTATCTCGGCTACTGGACTAAACAGAGTTGACGTCCGAATTGTCAATCACAAAAGCAAGCAGTCAACACACTTGAGATGAAATGTCCGTGGTCAACAAAAGAAAGATAGAAAAAGAGAGATGAGAAAACCGTAAAGAATGCTCCTCTACGCTGAAATTATTACTCTGGTTAATGATAATGATAATGATAACGATAACGATGACGATGACGACAATGATAATTGTAATGGTAATGACGATGCTAACAGGATGGAAATATTCAATTGAACCTCAAGGCAAGTTTTGTACTTACCCTGCATGCCACCCACTATAGCACCTGCGATTGGGCTAAACTCATCATTTTCCGTTTACAGAGTCTTGACCTAGATACCGAGATAGAGGCTGCTAATGGAAAGGGCCTACAGGCCATAACGGTGTTTGCACATTCCATTAAATTTCTTAAGGACACAGCTGTCCACGTCATTCGACAAAAGACAGAAGATGATAGCTTTGAAGTCGAAGATGTTCAGTGGGTTTTAACTGTTCCTGCCATTTGGAATCCAAAAGCAAAGCAATTCATGAGAAAGGCAGCTTATGAGGTAAGAAAATACCGTACCAATCTCCTAAAAGACTGAAATATTGGAGTACTGCTGTGAACAAATTAGGCATTGTTTGTTTTCGTTTATGTTTGTTTGATATGTTTTTGTTTTTTTATAATGATTTTTGAAATTACTTTTTTTTAAGTACGCATGAAAAGAAAAAGAACAAAAAGAACAAACAAACAAAACAAGCGTAACAGTTTATTGTAATATCTTTGCTATTATGAATCTCTTTGGGCTGTACATGGCATGCTATTAACACATCTCTATCTTTTCGATTTCTTTTAACAGGCTGGGATTGGCTCACCTAACAATCCAGAACAGTTGTTGATTGCTTTAGAGCCTGAGGCCGCAGCTGTGTTGTGCATGGAGAGGAAACTGCATGACCCTGCATCAAAAGAGGAAATTGAATCTGTGGAAAAGCCGCTAAGTGTCCCTCTTTTGCAGTATATGGTCGTCGATATTGGTGGTAAGTGCGTCGTATATCAATGGCTGTCACTTGAACACAGTGGTACTGAAATTTAGGATGCATCTCCGATCAAATTGAGAAAAGTTCAATCTTACTGCAATTTTGACTACATAAAGTGAAAATATAATCTGGAAAACTATACTATGTTCCTTTATGTAGCATTGCATTTAAAGTTTGATGAAAGACCCATTGCATCATTGTGTCGTTTCTCTGAGTAAACAAAACTCAGGCAGCGTAGCACAAAAAGGGGCTTCAGCTGTTTAGATGCGAGGAGAAGGCATAAATGACGACGAACGGCTTTTAAGTTAACTAAAAGAAAAACAACAACAACAACTTACAACAAGCACAACCGAACTACTTTTTCTTTGTAGGTGGCACTTTTGACGTTACAGTACATGAAAGGCAGGGTAACGGTGCCTTAAAAGAAATTTACAAAGTAACTGGTGGACCTTTTGGCGGGATGAAAGTGAATTGGCAGTTTCAAATTCTCCTGGATGAGGTTTTTGGTGCTCCCAAGCTACGTGATTATCGCGTACAGTTTCCGGGTGATTGGCTAAAGTTAATGAATGATTTTGAGGTGAAGAAAAGAGGGACACGAGCTCTGGATAGAAAAGAAACAAGGATTCGGCTTCCAGCTAGCTTCATTTCTTCCATCAACGATTTTCGTTCCTCTGCTTTGAAGCGCTTCAAATCAGGAGATGTAAAAATACTCAACGATGAATATCTGTGTTTGAGTCCCAGTGTTATGCTGAAACTGTTTGAACCCGTCCTTGAAACCATGAAAGAGCATCTGAATGGTCTTCTCAATTTATCAGAGCTTTCCAAAGTCAACATGATGCTCCTTGTAGGAGGATTTGCAGAATCTCGTATCCTCCAGGAAGACATAAAAACGCAATTTTCAAGGTAGGGATATAGCAACGCTTCTTTGTTTAAAGGGAGATATTTCGGGCTCGAGCTTAATTAAGCAACGCGAAATGATAATTGTGACCATTATGATATAATAGAGTTAAATTTAACAGCACCTGCAAGTTTTTCCTTTTTTGGGGATTACCGTGTAGCACGAAATTTTTGCGGGCTCTAATTTTTGCGATTTTTCCAGCGATCCGCACAAATAAGTTCCGGCAAATAAAAATAACCGGCAAACATTTTTCCTGCAAAAATTTACTCCAGAGTAAATATTCTCCAACTTAAATTCCCTAGACAAAAATACGTTCTAAGAAATCGTGTCTGTTCAACTAAAACTTATCTGTTACGTTCAGAAACAAACTAAGCGGTATACAATAAAATACTGGTTTTACATAGGGTACGCATACCGTAGTACCGTTTGAAAATATATATTTGTGTTGCACGTACTTAACAAAACGAAAATATTATCAAGCAGGGGACTGAGTACTTTCTGAAAATCGCAAAAATTATTTCCCAGCAAGAAAAACCAATCTGTTGTAATCGCAAAAATTAGTTCTCGCAAAACACAAATAGCCAATCCGCAAAAATAAACTCCCGCAAAAATTTCTTGCCACACGGTAGCTGGAAAATTTCAGGATTTGAATCGCGTGCACGGACCACTAATAAAAAGAGTGCACACCCTGAACGCTTCTCGTGGTCACGAAAGTGGGGGCTTTTTGGCCGTTGGTTGTAAATGTGGTCATAATTGCTTAATGAAGGACTCTTAGTAAGTGTACGGTTTTTGTGATCACAGCCATAACAAAAAAGATAAAACAACATTTGCCATCGTACACCGTGCTTGCACGATAATCATGCGTAAGATCAAGTCGATAAACATGCCATCGAGTATAGATGGTGCCTTTATCATGCTTTTAACGAGCCTTCACAGAGCCTTATGTTGTGCCTTTATTGTGCGACCCGTATGTATAACCTAAGATCGTGCCTTTATGGAGCCTTCATTGTACGCAACAGATCGTGCTTTTATCGAGCCTGAGGTCATTCCTTTTTGGTGTGTGCGTGGAGTCTCGGGTTCGAAGCTGTTTGGTAATCGTTTTTGGAAGATTGTTTTGTGATGTTTACTCTGTTCTTTGGGTGCGTTTCGAGGATACTGCGAAAATAATGGAAGAGCCTACCCGTGGAACAGGGGATCGCCCCTGTTTGTCCATTCAATGCTAAGCTTGAACATTGGCCTCAGAAAAAAAATACGCTTTGGGGCAGGAGATGAGCCATGTCCAGCCCTGACCATAAAATCCAGAGTTTCTACAGTTCTTAACTTAGTTCCACACTTCTCAGAGGTGTGGAAGTGGTGAATAGTCCAAATACAAAGTCAGAATATTGTCACACTGCTCCCCTAGTCATGAACCCAGTTTGTCATTCTTTACTTAGTTCTACATTTAGAAGAACTGTAGTGTAGTGTAGAAGTGTAAAATAGTCTGACATCGAAAGGAAGTCAAAGGCAGACCTGCACGGACTCCCATTGTGGTATTTTTGGTTACGTCGTATTATCAACTGCCTTCAAGTTACATTTTTGCTCTTTCAAGCATGTCTTTTAGAGACTTACCTCTTTTGTAAGATATGATCGGAGGTCTTTCAAAAATTGTTTTCAGCAGAGGCCGATTTTCCATTAGACTCTAGTTTGCCATCAATGCCTTTTTAATATCTTGTACTGCTGGGTGATATGTTGTAACCGAGGCAACTAAGTAATATCTTAAGATCAAACCTTTTTGCAAAAATTATGAATTTTCTGCAATGTAAATTGATTGCATAGCAACCGTGCAGATATAAAGTTTCTAAAATGGCAGTTAAGCGAAGCTGTAAAGGTAGGTGCAGCGTTAGATTATATTTTTACAAAAAGGTGGTCACCAACATTGTGCGCATGGCCAAAGCACTTCTGATGAGAAATACAGCTGTAGGTCACAAATGCAATGATGGTTAGGATTATAATGGGAATTAAGAATGTAATGTTAAGGCAATGTTAACCCTCGGACGTACACGCAAATTTATACCCCCACCGTGGTACAAGGAGGATGGAAGGATCCCCCCCCCCCCCACCCCCAGAGGTTTTGATATGTTGCAGTATTTCGAAGCAGTTTTACCTGCAGTGGAAAGTCTTTGATCTTCTCTTTAAGATGAGGTATATCTTATGGTAGGTGTTGCTGCTTGGGGCCTATGACGTCACGAACAGTGTTCGCTATCTTGGCCGCAATCTTGGACTTTTCCAGGAATTAGAAATAAGGTTAAAACCCCGAGAAATAGCGATTTTTTGTGCTTGAGATGAAAAATACCTCATAAATAAGCACTCTGCATGATTTTAGCCACAAGATTTACTTTTATTGTTGAAACTCGAAGTTGAAAAAACATGTACTTTCACTTAAAAATGGCTTGATCACCTCATACTTATGACGTCATATCTCGTAACCACAGAAACTGACCATCACTGAACTTGACTCAAAGTGCGCGCTAGTGATGAACGAACAGCTACTGAAAACATCAGGTGCTGATGTTTTATCCTCTAAGATAAAACTCAGAAAACCTTAGTGGCCCCACCCCCCTCCCCGTCCGCCCATTGTACGTCCGATGGTTAAATTGCTAAAACAGGTCACACTACTTTAGCTTCTTAGGAAGGCGTCGCATAGAATGCTCGATCCGTCAGGGAATTCAACAGGCTAGAGCCGAATTCGAGCCACGATGTGGTCTTTAAAATACTGCATAATAACAGGAATGCAGCAACTTTGAGAGTTTTTTTGTCTCTGATTTCGAGATACTCGTAACCAACTCTCGATGGGTACCACTACCACCTCTAACAACAACAGCATTTTTTCAACTACGCCAGCGACTCACGCCATGCACAACAACAGCTGATTTCCACGTTGGCAAACACACTAAATTTGCAAAAAAATAGGAACAATATGGTGTTCACTATTGGAATGCGAAATGTTACAAAATTTTAGAGAATAAAGAACTGCTGAATGAATGCGTGTGTATTCAGAAATATATTTTACAGATACTGGAGTAAACGTAACTTGTATAACAGACTTAAAAAGTTGAGTTAAGTGTTGAGTGAACTAAAGTGGTTTGATTGCCACGGCTGTTGAACGCAAAATCTTGAACACCGTAGGATTAGTGGAGTTTTGTATAAATAGGTACTTGTGGGATCAAAGTCAATCAACCAAGCGTGCTCCATTGTTTACGTTCGGAAGACGTGTAGTACGTTTACCTAACACCTTCTAGAAAATATAGCGTTTCGATAATACTTCCAAGCATCATGTTAAATCCCAACTTTCGCCACTATTTGGGTTAGAACTTTTCCATCAGGGTGAGCCTTTTAGCGAGTCATTTTTAACCCTCGGACGTACACTCAAAGTCATATCCCCACCGTGGTACAAGGGGGGTTGATGGACCCCCCCGCCCCCCTCCTCTGAGTTTTTTATTTGTTGCAATATTTCGAAACGATTTTCCATTCAGTGGAAAATCTGCGCGAGGGATGAACGGACAGCCACTGAAAACGTCAGGTGCTGATCTTCTCGAAAACATGGGGTATATTTCATGGGTTGTGGCGCTGCTGGAGGTCTGTGACGTCACCAAAAATGGTCAGGTAAGAACAGTGAGAATACATTTTGTTTGCGCTTAACCCTCGGACGTACAAGGGGGTGGATGGGGGGATGCCACCACCCCCCATAAGGTTTTATTGAGTTTTTTTCCTAGAGAACAAAACATCAGCACCTGACGTTTTCAGTGGCTGTCCGTTCATCCCTCGCGCAGATTTTGAGACGAGTTTAGTGATGGTCAGTTGCTATGGTTACGAGATATGACGACATAAGTAGCAGGTGGTCAAGTCAATTTTGGGTGAAATTTCATGTCTTTTCAACTTCTTTCAACAATAAAAGTAAATCTTGTGGCTAAAATCGTGCAAAGTGTTTATTTATATGTTATTTTTCATGTAAAGCACGAAAAGTTACCATTTCTCGCGGTTTTAACCTGATTTCCAATTCTTGGTAAAATCCAAGATGGCGACCATTGTTGGTGACGTCACAGGCCTCTCGCAGTGTCACCACCCATAAAATATACCTGATCTTGTTAAGGAGATCAAAGGCTTTCCGCTAAAGGTAAAATCGTTTCAAAATACTGCAACATATCGAAAACTCCGGAAAGGGGTTCCATCCACCCCTCCCTTGTAGAACGATGGGGGTATGAATTTGCTTGTACGTCCGAGGGTTAACATGTAAAATAACACATAAATAATTTCCTTCTATCATATTATCCACAAGCTTTCCTTTATTCCTGAAATAAGTTTAAAAAGCATGCAGTTCACTCAAAAATGGCTTGACCACCTGCTACTTATGACGTAATATCTCGTACCCATAGTACCTGACCATCACTAAACTTGTCTCAAAATGCGCGCGAGGAGATAAACGAACACCTAAAAAAAAACCCAGGCGCTGATGTTTCATCGTCTAAGAAAAATAATCAGAAAAACCTTAGGGGGTGGCAATCACCTCCCTTCCCCCTCCTTGTACGTCCAAGGGTTAAAAGAAAAAACCTATCCTGAATATCAAGAAAGTGTTTTTCCCATTATGAAAACGGCGAAAAAAACGAATCTTAGAAGGGAAGTGACGATGCTCTTAAATGATTCGACATCTCTTCTGAAAAAGCCACCTTGTTTCGTCATCTCCCCTAATTTTCTTTGCACTTTGGCTCCTTTGTCAGAAGGAAGTTTTTCAAATCTGGCGCTCTAGACCGTAAGAAGGTCCCGGATGTGTCGCAGCATTCTTTGAGAATAATTGATGTAAGTTTTAAAATATTAACATAAAGTAAGGAATCAGAGCGATCCAGAAGAAGGCAAATGAGCCGGTTGGCTTTTAAGTTAGGAAATGGATTGTGTTGTTTTTGCCTCGTAAGAAAGATTGTTCCAGAGCATTGCATCACTTTACTTAAAATTATGTTCGAGGTAATTTAATGTCTTGGCCTTTGAAGTGCTAGATCAGTTTCAAGATTCCTAAGATTATAGTTGTAATATATAACAATTATTCACCGAAGTGGAGGTAGCTAGTGGTGTGGATATTTGCCGAGACCGCGAAGCGACGAAGTAAATATCCACCCCACCGACACTGAGGTGAATAATTGTTTTAGTATAATTGAGAAAAACAAATGATGATACTCATTTACTGTTGCCAACGATTACAACTTTGGCGCGCAATGACCGAACGGCCGCGTTCGTCGCTTTTTGTTGCCAACAAATAAAACTTTTGAAGGCATTTGTTCAGCTCTTGCGGGGAATTGTTTATAAAAGGAGTTGTAAATTCTGTTTGTATTTTAAATCATTATATAAAAAAGATTATTAAATTTAGTTTTATGCTTATTTATGTAAAAGTCAAGTAAATAAAGTAACGCAAGGCTTAAGCTTAATTTGCATTTGTAAACAAGACAAAGCTTTACCTGTTAAAACTTCCAAACCGAACTTCGTCACCTTCTTCGTGTATTTCGGGAACAGCTTGCTTGATTAGTTCTCAGATTTCTTTGTTTGTTTTAGCAGCAAAAGGGGAAGGCATTTTGCTCGCAACTTACGCGAGTTTGGCGTCGCTCGCTCGGAGGAACTGGAGGTGAATCAATGAATAGTGCAGGATATTCACTGATTCTTGGTTTGCAACCACGTGACAAGGCGGCCATGTTGGGGGTCAATACAATAGGACTTTTTCTCGAAGAATTTACATGAAAATAGAGTTTAGTTCCCAGAGGAGAGAAATGCTTTTGTTCTTGACCACCAACATGGCCGCCGTGACGTCACGGGCAAACCAGCGATTGAATAGCCAATCAGAGCGCGCGAAAAACACTATCCTCTGTTTTAGTATATACTAAATAGATTTAGCCAGGGCTAAAAGCGAAGTCCTCGATAATATTTAAAGTTTGTTGAAACAAAATATATAGAATGGTGAATGCTAAGCGTCGAAGGCAACGCCGGAGAACGGTGAAAAACATCAATAGGTCTAATTAGGAAAACTTTGCACGTGCAGCACACTTTTTTTGTACATTCTTTGTTACACGTTTTCTGGAGGAAATGTCGTACGTGTTCTCTTTCACTTTTTTTTCCACTGCTGCTCATTTTCACCTTGCATTGGTGGCCGCTAGCATTTCTGTTGATTGAGTTATTTTTTATTGGTATACCTGTGGTGCGGACGGACGGTCGTTCGGTCGCTCGGTGTACGGTCACGTGATTACCAAATTATCTAGGATGGGTAGATTTACTTAGCTATGGGGCTTTGCACGCGCGGGCTTCGCGCGCGCGTGGAGCTCCGCCGCAAATGAATTGTATAACTTTACAAGAGTGTAATGCGGGACAAAAGGTTTAATTTTTCTTAGAGCTCCTACACTGGCGCACGCCTTTTTACACATATAATCAATGTGAGTCTCGAAAGTAACCTTTTCATCTAATAGTACTCCCAACTAATTATTAGGTTACATTAGAAACTATATTACTGTCAATTTATGACAAGAGGTAAATCTCAAGACTGATTATTCAAGTTATATGTTGATCCAGTGGGCATTTATACTTACTTTTTAAAGGGTGGAATTTTTGCCTGGTAAGAGGCGGTCGACATATTTACTTTTCCCCCGCTTAACGTCAACTGGACGTTTAGGTCAGAGCAAGGAGAGAAATCTTGCATGGTTTCTCATAACAATTTTAACTTCATCGAAAATTTTATATTATTTTGCAAACATTGACTGTTTATAATCCTTATAAGCAAATAAATCTTCGATAGACAAGGGAAAAACAGACCAAAAGAAGCGCCGGAACAGCTACAGCACAAAATGCCCGGAATTTCACCGAAGCTACAGTTGCAGAAATAAACCACAATCTTGTCTGCACGTTCAATGAAGTGAGCGCAGTGTACCGATTTTGTTATAAACCTAACCTCACAGTTTTAAAATCCTGTCTGATGGTGTCTAGATCTTCGATAGTTTTTTTGTGTTTTGGTTGAGATTTATTCCGTCGTGTAAATTTACATGAGGATTTGCATACACATAGCACACACTGCATGCAAATTATTTTAAATACACGCTTTCAGTTTCCCCACTGGGTTATGAAATTTTTTTGTTTCCAAAGGTTATCACAATATTCAAACTTATTTACTTTTCTGGTTTAAAAAGAAATATACTCTTGCTGGATTTTTCGTTATTCGCTTCACGTCGGCTTTCGCTTCTGCAAGTTTCTCAGCCCGTTTCACGGGATTTGTGGTACTTGGCTGACACAATCTCTTCATTCCAAGACACTTTCAACGCCTCATAACAGGGGAACTAACAGGGGTAGACCCGGGTAGACCCCAAAATTTACAAAGAAGAAAAGTTGAAGTAACAAGTTGACCGAAATAATCCGATAAAACCGCTAACAGTAACCAGCAATGAATCCAAGAAGAACGGCGAAAATAACACTCAAATCATCATGGCGGCTTGGACATGACCGAGCAATTCAAACTTGTCACAAACGCTCAAGAAAGCAAAATATTTAAAACTAACAACCTTCCATGGCGGAATAGTGTCGAAATTACCTACACAAGCTTGGAATAAAGCGAAAATTTCACCACATACACTTCTGAAAACGGCTCTTTCCAAGCGCGAAAATCACTCTACAATTGACGCATTCTGATTGGTCGAACCTGGTGACGCACACCGCCTGGCCCCGCACTAACGTCCACTGCCTTATCCCCTTCTTTTACCTCATGCATGCTTCATTTAGAAGTGTAGTTGCTAAAAACAGCAAAACGCTAACCCCCACCCGGACAGCAAACTTTTTGCTGGCCTCCATAAACTGGGAATTCTGCGCGATGACTTGGTTACTATTACTGGATATTATCATAGAATAGATATTTGAAAATTTTGTTCAGTGCTGCATTATATGTAAAGCAAAAGTAAGAGAATATCAAAGACCAGGACATTAAACAAAGGAAAATGAATAATGCGGGAATATAACATGGCAGAACAGGTAACGATAGGCAAAGGACCCGATAGACTGGCACCAATATTGATCAGAACAGCTACTAAAAGGAAGAAATTCAACAAAATACCCACCCAAATTTTATGCACCTGAGAAATAAGACAAAGTAACTTTAGAGTTAAGGAAAAAAAAATCATTATCTCTTCTAGTGTCTCTAAGAGAACATTTATTAGAACTCTATGTGATTTTAACCGGCGAGTTGAAAGACGAGTCTGCATGACTTAGAAATTGACATAAGCTCTTTACACACTGAGTAAACACGACACTTTAATAACTGTAACTTATTTATTTACTACCGTTCGACCCTTAATGCAATTGTGACCCTTGCTGCACTTGTAACTAATTCTTTTGAAATTTGAGACCTACCACGCATCATATTCTTGTAACCTCAATAGACGCTTGTTAACTGGAATTGTCTTAGTTAAGAATGTTTGGTTATTGATAATAGGATTATTTTCAGGAGGTGTCGTGTGGTTATTCCTAATGATGCTGGCATAGCTGTTGTCCAGGGAGCAGTAATCTTTGGCAAGAGGCCGACCAAAATAACCCAGAGAGTGGTTAGCAAGACCTATGGCGTTGACTGCTGTAGGGATTTTATCAAAGGCGTTCATCCCGAAGAAAGCAAGTTCATAGCCAATGGAAAAGAGATGTGCAGCGATGTCTTTAACTGCTTTGTAAAGGAAAACGAAGTAGTTCAACTTGGGCAGAGAATACGAACAATGTATCGACCACTTTATCCAAATGAAAAGAAAATCAAATACTCATTTTATGCCTCAAGAAACCCTAACACCCTTATGGTCACAGACGAAGGAGTTACCAGGATTGGAAGTGTCGTGCTTCTGTCTCCTGAGACTTGGAGAGGATTGGACAGAGAATTGGAGGTCAGCTTGTTCTTTGGGGGGACAGAAATAACGGCGACAGCGCGCGATGTTACTAGTGGGAACAGAGCGCAAACCACGCTAGACTTTTTCCATAATAATTAACCAAAATAAACCTTTAAAGGAGAATCCTGAATACCAAGAATGAGTAGTTACTCTCAAGAGTCAGATCACATGAGCCTTTTCCTGAGGAATTAACGGGATCTCATATCATATTAAAATTTTGAGTTGGTCACATTTAGCTTCGTTTTGAAATCATCAGTGTTATCAGGCAGTCCCGTTTCTAAATTATCTTAATAAACGGTCGAATACCTCGAGTTGATCCAGATAAAAAGTGCACAAGACCACCAACTTGTGCACATCAAAGAAATCTGGGTATCAAATAAGAAGGCTGCCTCCGAGAAGGCAAAAAATATCGCCAAGTATTTTTGGACCACCACATTTAAAATATAACTGACTGTTGTGAATGAAAGATTTTATAAATAATTGAATTTACATGTCTATATGTGGAACAGTTAGGCGCATTTAAGTATATCAGGATTTTATTGCAACAAAAACAGAAATCAATACATACTTGAGTAGATTAAACGACAAAATGGAATCGGAACTAGAATATCCGATTTGCAAACGTTTGTTGTCTTTCTATGGCTACATTATTTGCTCTTTTGGCTAATGAATAAACGTTTACATTCTTATGTGTTTAATTATACACGTATGTCTAAGCGTGAACAATAATATTTCGTTCATGAATCAAGTTACCTTCCTTGAACACCTTAGCGTTTTAAAGCAGTGAAAGCATAGGTTTGTATTCTTTCACCTCACTGGCGTAGCCAACAAACAATAAATCTTTATGTTTCATTATTTTATTACGATAAATTTTAAGTTGGAAATTCGAGCAGATATTATATTTGTAGCTAGTACGCACATTTTTTTGGCTTTTTAATTGATATATCAGCGTATTATGAAATTTATCCCGTTAGAGGGTTAAGCTATTCTTTTACACAGCTGCGTTTTTCCAGTCTCCAAGAAATTTTATATCTAGCGGGTGTCTCTAGGTCATGTAGGTAAAACAAAGAAGTTAATTAAAACAGAACACGAATAACTATTAAAAGAGAGGTATTTTTGCAAAATGAAAAAGAGGCATTAGTCGTGCCCTGTATTGTATCAGGCCTATAAGCTTTGGCCTAGCGCACTGATAACGAAGCATACAAAGATCACTAACAATGAGAGGCATTGGTGTCAATATTACTCAGTTCTACACTCGAAAACCTAGGAAGTTAACACAGTACATTTCTCTCCATGAAGTTTTAAGCGGTCTTGCAGAGCACCTCTGCTTTACGGACCAACCTATTCCCACCATCAAAAAGTGCAGGCCACAGATAGTACGCAATCTCTTCCTTGGGGTCTCCACCTTTGGAGGGCATCCCTCTGTAACAGCCCGTTTGTGTATGGAAGCTTCTTAGCTGACTTGACTGGTACTCAATTTTCATAGCTGGAACCTGGGTTATCATGCGCCACACAATCTTGATGCACTCCCTGATGTACCAAAGGACTTTAGGATGATCCAAAACGCTTTTATTTTTAATATGGTTATAGTGGTATATCGTAACCGCTTTATCCTTAGATCTCCACGATTCCCATTTTTGTTGGATGATAGCTTTTACGTCCTGCAGAAACAAGAAAGTATTTTACTTTAGATTGATTGAATGCATTTAGGTGGATAATACCTTGGGCAAAACAATTCAGATGTGACTTTTTGATCCTCTAACAGAAAAGAGGCGAGACTATACATGAGCGTATTGAGTGTTTAATTCAAATGTTATGGAACAGTTTAACCCCTGGACGTATTCGCAAGTCATACCACCACCGTGGCACATGTTGGAGTTGATAGAACCACTCCCTAGAGGTTTTGATATGTTGTAGTATTTCGAAACGATTTTGCCTTTGATCTTCTCTACAAGATGAGGTATATTTTATGGGTGGTGGCGCTGCTGGAGGTCTGTGACGTCACCAAACTTGGTCGCCATCTTGGTGACCATTTTGGATTTTACCAAGAATTAGAAATCAGGTAAAAAAACCTCGAGAATGGGTAGTTTTTTGAGTGCTTAACATGTAAAATAACACGTAAAATAAGTACTTCGCATCATTTTATCCACAAGCTTTATTTTTATTGTTGAAAGAGGTTGAAAAAACATTCATTTCCACTCAAAAATGGCTTGACCACCTGCTACTTATGACGTCCTATCTCGTAAGAGGGTGTGAATTCGGGGCGGGGGGGCGGCAGGGGAGGGGTGATCCTTTTGTCGGTTGTCGATTAAAATTCAGTTACTTTGACGTTAGTCAGTTAAAATTTTCGATCTTTTTATGTTGGCGGTAAATCTCAATTAATATGTAAAGACGTTTGATAAATGCTTGATTAATATTTGTTATGTATTTCACCCAGTTTCAAGACTTTGATCCCTAAAAAAAGACTAAAACTTGTAAGAATGCATTATTTGATTGTAGCCAGCAACATGATCGTTTATTTCACCTTTGTTTGCCAATTTAGTGCTGATAAAATCATTAAAGCTTTTATTGCAAAAGCCAACTTGGCTTCCCTATTGATTACAGGGCAAATTATTTCTTATTGGAAAACTGCAACGGGCCGGGTGACAGACTGCACATCTATACCTTTAATATTTTGGCTATAACAAGCATGCCCTTTGCCATATTTTTTCCTTTCTCAAGGAAATAATAGGTGGTTTTTTAGATATTTGGCAAAAAGTAGTGGCTGGCTTGTATGAGATTCCACTTTTTCATTAATAAAAGCTTTTTTTATAGTGGACACTAAGGGCTGGTAATGTGTCACGAAAGGCAATATTTCTTTTTCTTCCTTTTTTTTTTGCATCAGGAGAGCAGCCCTGTGAGTTTTACTTCTGGTAGCAATTTTTCTTTCAAAATTGTGAGGCTAGCGTCTGTCCATCAAGCGCTTTTTGAAATCTCAAACTTTCAGAGGAGTTTCTTCGTAGGATTCTCAAGGCTTTCCCTTTGACAAATCCATTTTAACACTTGGTGGGTGACAAGAGATGAAAATGTATAAACTGGAAGTTTTCCGTTTAAAAATGCATCTTTACATCAAGGATACCTTTTTCGTTGAATGTTGTGTCTTGGTATACAACCGTGTCTAAACAGATTGTCTCCCAGTGTCAGATATTTTGGCCGTGAATTTCATAGCAGGGTGATGTAAGTTTACTTGTTCGAACAAAACTACGATGTCTGGCAAAAAATGTCATTTATGTAGCGTTTTCAAAAAGTTGGTTTAAAGAAGGCTTTGGTTAAACTTTTCGTTTCAATATATGCCATGAAAGTGTTGGGAAAGGAAACTGCTGTCTTTGTGCCCATCGCGGTACCGTGAGTTTGTACTGATAGTGCTTTCCATTACACTGGAAAGAATTTTCTTTGTGGAGCATTTCTCGAACCGAAAAAAGAAACGTTCAGCTACGTTAGGTTTTTCCACCTTTATCTTTTCAATCCAAAAATGTATAAAGTCGGTAGTATCTTGAAGGTGTGACTTCTGTGCTTTTGATATTGGTTGTAGCAATGTAACTGTACCAATAGAAGAGGAAATTCTTTCCCTTGGACCATCCGGTGGGTCATAAATTTAAAGAGGTTTCTTCCTATCAATAACGGCTAGAGATGGACTTTTTTCTGAAAACAAATATCCATAATCTTGGTCCATGTCGGTGGTCGGTTAATATTTTTCCTGTCGGTAGTCGGTATTTTTTTCTCGTTTTGTCGGTAGTCAGTAATATTTTTCACCCTTAGTTTGTCGCCAGTCGGTTAACCCCATTCACACCCTCTCGTAACCATAGTGACTGACCATCACTAAACGAGGGAGCCAATGGGGTTGACAGTTAAAATAACTGATATTTGGCCCACAAAATCAGTAGTTAACTGAGAAATGAAAAGTTAACAGTTAAGTGACATTCTATTGATTATACTGAGTACTATCGATGTTAATGAAAGAAATAAAGTTTTGCAAACAGAAATACTATTTTCTGACTTTTTTTCTGTCCCGCTTAAGACCTGGTGGCACATTGACTGATATTACTACCTGCAAAAGGCACCAGGGCAGTGCCTGGAAAACGGAAAGCGTCAGTCATAGAGCTGGTTGTAGACAACTCAACAAATAATTCGTCTTCTAATATTAACAAGATTTCTGTGTTTGGGAAAGGAAAATACTGTTTTCACGGATCTAAAAGATCGTCAAGTTAAACGTTACTACCCAAGGAAAAAACGCTGTGACTATTGGCATTGCATCTGGCCGAAAAGAAATTCCGATGGCTAAAAAAGTCCCTCAATGTTGCCTTTTTTGCAGACGTACCTTTTTCAGACGTCATAAGGTATCGAAAGGTTTTAAGAACTGAAACTGTTCCAGAAAGACCAGTTTAAACACGAGCTTAATAGTCTCAATAGTTAGAACTGCAACATAGTTACAAATTAAAATGATTTCTGGTAAGTACAAATTCCATGTACTTTATAAAGAAAGATGCGCTGATTTTTTTTAGCCATCGGAATTTCTTTTCGGCCAGATCCAATGCCAATAGTCACAGCTCTTTTTCCTTGGGTAGTAACGTTTAACTTGACGATCTTTTAGACACAGAAATCTTGTTCATATTAGAAGACGAATTATTTGTTGAGTTGTCTACAACCAGCTCTATGACTGACGCTTTCCGTTGCGAATTTTTTAGAATACACTTCCGCCAAACTTTCTAGAATCATCTCCGCTCGTAGAACAGTGTATGGCAGATAGCATCAGCAATGGGTCTGAAAGTGAAGAAGTGGCTAATTCTCAGTTTGAATTACGAGAAGAATATTACTTTTTTAAAAAAAATCTATCGAGCGGTTTAAAAATTATTCACTAATTTGTAAAAGTAGACTGAGATGTTTACAAAACCGCAACCAAGAGCGCCATGATCCATACTAATCAAATCCTTTTTTGTAGCAATTGGCCGGAGCTATCTCCCAGATCTTTCAACCACTTTTTTAAAAAGATTGAAACTACTATGAGGTGAAATTGCATGTCAAAAGCGCATCGTTTTCTACAAATAACATTTTCCTTTTTTTACCGTATTTCCAACGATAAAAACTTTATCCCAAAATATCTCGATAACGCACTTACAGATTCTGCTTTAACTTCACGAACATCGAGGCGACTATTGGAGGAAAAGCTCCTGTGATCGATTTTGGAAGTCAACAGTTCCCAGGGAGAAATATTGCTGCAAGCATAATAAGTAATGGCTTCATTTCGTTGCTATGACAACTCCGATGTTATTGCAACCCTGATCACAACAAATTTTTATCTTTATCTAATACAACTGTGGTGGCAATTTTTCCAAATGATTGTTTCTGGCGACGTAGTTTATGCTCAAACTTGGCAGGTATTGACTCTGAAAAACTGTATCGAGCCATTTTCATATGCCAGTACTGCCTCCGTTGTTGCATCGGCCCTCGTTTTTGTTCGACTGTTTTGTAAATTTTGAGCAACTTGCAAAAATGTTTTGGGCAAATGGTTCCTATGTTGAGAAACTCAGTCAAACACTGAATACACAAATTTAATAAAACAAGCTCCACCAGCAGGTAGAATGAAGAAAAAACCCTGGCAACGCTTTAACCTGCTTGGATTAAAGGAGTTTTTATAACATATTATGCATGCAATACCAAAAAAAAAGGCCCAAAATAGACCACACCCATCAATGACAAAGACCTTATTTATTTTTAAAAATAAGAACCAGTTTAAGAACCTGTAGTAAGTAGCCTCACTGTCCAATTAGCACTATTTAGGTTAGCCTGAAATTCATCCGATTGCTTCGAGTCGTTTTCTCCTCTCTACAACGTCTGAATCGAGCGGCCGTTAATGCCGTCCAGTGACGTCACTCACTACCCGAAAACCGGGTAGTGATGTTGATTGGTTGATTGTCTAAACATTCGCATAATTATGTATAATTATGAAAAATTTTAGCGGGATTTTCGCTTGGTATTCAGCGGATCGCATCCCTGGTATTCTTTCGTTTAGTTCAAACATTTCGATAAGTTTAATCTTTATCTTAAACAACAAAATTGCCCTTGTCTTCGAAACTGAAATGCTAAATTGAACTGCGAATGAATATTCATTGCAGAGAGTCGGTAGGTTTTTCATTTAGAGCCGCTTTGTGGTTTCGGCGGCCGGTGATTTTGTTTACGCGAAGTTTTCTGAGTCTTCTTTCTTGCTATTTTTACCGTCAAGTGTAATGATTAAGTTAGCTTTTCTTTCTTGTCTCTTCGTTAAGGACTAAATAGCTTCTTTTCAATTAAAGCAAATCCTTGTGTTTTTGAACTAAGTGTTCCGTGTGTGTGTTTATTTCATTGCGTGATTGCGACCGAGTTTGATTATAGAATTTAGTACAAACGGTTCAGAGTTGTACTGTACGCATTTGATAGTTTGAACGTTAAACATGAATTACGATCGAAAAAATAAAGCAGTTCTGTATCATGTTGACATTTCCAAACGATATTTCTCGGTTTGCCACTTAAAAATCGTGTTTTACTTTTTGCATGAATTAATTAAAGCAAAGGTCAAGGATTAGTGACGTCACTGGACGGCATTAACGGCCGGTCGATTCAGAAGTTACTGAGGGAGTAATAACGACTCGAAGTAATCGGATGAAATTCAGGCTATTTAGGTTCTTATACGCGGGTTTTTACTGTGTTAATGGTGATACGACTTAATCCATTTTGTGCATGCAGCAAAAATGGGTTAATAGGAGGTGTTTTAATAGCTATCGCTCTCCCGTTTTTACTACTTCGGTTAGATAATTATGTTCTTTTCTTTATTTTTAGTTTCTTATAAACAGTACTAGTGGCTGAGTTTATGTGAATTCATGTACATTTATACCCTGATCTTTGCAGGGCCAACCCCCAAAGGTGATTGACGTGCTGAAGTAAAGAAACTCGGGTTATGACGGAATAATATTCGCTGTAGGAAAGGGAAAGTTTAATAGCTAACCAAAATTAGTAGTTAACTGAGAATTGGTCCCAAAAAATATTAGTTAACCGATATTTGGCCGAAAAAATAGTAGTTAACGAGGAATTGGTACCCCCATTAGCAACCTCCTAAACTTGTCTCAAAATACGCGTGAGGGATAAACGAACAGCTACTGAAAACGTCAGGTGCTAAAGTTTTATCGTGTAGGAATAAACTCATAAAAACCTCAGAGGGGGTGACAACCCCTCTTGTACGTCCGAGGGTTAAATTAAGGATAGTAAACGTGGAAGGGATAACGATGCTTGCAACGGTTTAACAATATAAGTGCAAGCAACCTTAATGAAGATCGCATTCTCGGTCAGTGGGTATTTTCAAAGGTTCGATTTCGATATTAAGCCTGCGCATGGGAGCTAAACTACTCGTGCCCGATGATGAATCCGAACGAGTTTGTGGCGCTTGCAGAAGGAAGTAGGTAAAATAGGAATGCGTTTCCCCACATTGAAGAGAGAATTTTTTTTATATACAAGCGAACATGTGGAATTTCAGTCTCCTCAGGAAATTAAACCCATTGCAATGATTAAGAACACTGTTTCAAAACATTTAGCTATCATCAAAGTGTCGTACAAGCAGTTATAGAAACGTCGCTTACGAAAAAGGCATTTACCGGTAGTTAAGAGTTTGATTTAGAACCAGTCTCTATAATATATAGATTTAGCCAGGGCTAAAAGCGAGGCTCCCATTAATAAATTTATAATTTAAATTAAACAATAAACTTGTATTCGAATTCCACAATTCAGTTAACTTTAGAGCACATTTATGTGACTTTAGAGGGAAGGGATACCTGATTTTAGAGAAAAATAATTTGCAAACAGCCCAAGAGTGAACCAAATCTTACATCGAGTTGATAGCCTCATATGTACACCCAAAAACTGGTAATCATCTTCGATCACATTTAAGAGCCATAATGGCTCTTGATCACCGTAGATTAATTAGTGGAAAAAAAAATCAGGCCAACTTTTTTGCGTTCGACAAGTTTACTTTGCAAAATCTTGTCAACAAATCTGGGTGCGTGTAAACCAACCTTTTATACCATTTATACATCACATCTGAGGTGAAACAGTAGTATGAGGCACTGTTTTTATCATACAGGCAGACCTCGGACAGAAAGCAGTATTTCACAATACAAATTGCACTCATTCAATATTCATAAACTGTTAAAAAAATTTCCAAAATCACCTATACGGCCATCCGGTTCATCACTTTTGTAGTGCGAGCTGTGGCGTGTGTTTGAATGAACATTAACAGAGTTACGCTCCAACATTATAAAGAATTTATTCTCTTTATTTTTTATTTAATGGTTTATTAACGCGCGGCATTTTGAGTACTCCTGCAAGCGATGTCGGCACAGCGATTAAAATTACAAGAGAGACTACTAACAATCAATAAAAGAAACATAATTCGGTGAAACATATACAGAAACAACAATTTTCATTCAGGAAGACAAGTATATATTTAAGTATCCCTAAAAATCCTGAGTCTTCAAACTTCAGGCTTAAGTTTATGTTTTAAGCCGGCTTCCCGGTGTTTGCTTTTTTCAAAGACGAACTCGAGGCAAGAAAATCGCTCAAAGCTTTCTTTTCCGGCCAGAATTATAACTAAATATTCTTTGGAACGTTTTCTTTCTATTTGCGGTGAGAAACTGTCTAAAGGCTTTTTAAAGTTCTGTAAGTTTATATCAAACCTGATACTCGGTCAGATCATTTTCTCAAATCTTACAAACGTGCATAAACTAATTGACCGCATAAACTCCGCTCGACTTCATTAAACTAGATCCAAAAAAACAAACATCAAATACAATAATTTCTCTGGCTTACCATTCGAGATGCAGCTCCTGAAAGGTATCAAGAAAGGCCAGTATCGCTTCAGACTTTGCAATCCTCTTACGCATGAAGTAAGGTGAAAACGAAAACGATGCCATCCGAAATCGGATTTCCGACTCTGACAAGCGACGTATTCCTCAACCATAAACCCAATAAACAAACTAGCCATGAATAACACTAGAGGACTCCTGATAGCAGCTGTATTTCATTTTGCACATCCAGTGAAAAAAGACAGTTAAAAACATCACAAGTTGACACAAAACACTGTCAGCTTCAGCTGTCAAAGTAAACAAGATTCAAGATGCTGCATAAATTTTCCGCATGAACTCACGTGTCAAATTTTGACCAATCAGAGCATAAAAATTGGACGTAGAGCGTGACCAACGCGTGACCATGGTGAGAAAAGTCAAAAGCAACTGTCTTCCCTGCCTGTAACAGCCGGCTGAATTTTCGCGTCCGAGGTCAGTTTGCAATCAAAATTTTAATTGTGTAGCACATAAACACAACATATTTCATATGAATTTAGAAAAACCTTGAACTTGAGCCTGCGATCACTTGAAAACTAGTAACTTGTCAGCGGATAACTTCAAAAAATACTTGACCTCGATGGGTCGACACCTGAGCCCGCGATACGGTCAAGTGATACTGGTCAGCGGGTACCCTGCTTTTTACAGCTGTCAATTGATCAAAACATTGATGTCCAATATGTGTGCATTATCAGTTTAACTAGTAAAAGTATGAGATTGAACATTGTTCGCGATCTAGTAAAACAATTAACTGGTCAGCGGACAGGTTCCAAACAAATCACGTCACGTCGATGAGTTGACACATGAGCCCGCGATATGGTCATGGGATACTGGTCAGTGGCTATCCTTTTTTGACAGCTGTCAATTGACCATATTTTGAATGTCCTAAAATCCTATATTAAAGATGTGGACTTGCCAAGACACGCCTGAGACACCCCTCCCTTCCTTTTGATAGTCTCCCGTACCCCACCCGTACAATCTGTAGACGCGTACGTACGAATGTACGTACGTACGCTCGGTCAATCACGTGACAACCAAACGAAAAGAGGTTGACCATATTCCATGAGTATGGGGCTCTGTCCCACGCGCGCTTCGCGCGCGCGGGAGCCCCGCTATTAAAAGAACAATTCTTAAAATAAACAAATGGCCACCACTGATCGATCATTTCTGATCACATCTCTGCGTGCCACTTTCTCATGTTAAAATAGGTGAAAACAATGAGGTAAAAACAGATCAAATTCTAATTCCGTCGCCTAAAAGACCGGGCCTTACCCTGTTGGAAGAGATCAAGACCGAAGTGCAATTCTTATCACATAATCCGGTTTTACTAAAGCTAAAATATCTGAGGAGAATTTGTTGTTGTTGTTGTTTGTTTTCTTTTCTCTTTACTTTCAGTTCTGGTGCTCTGAAACTTATAAACGAAAAGATTTTATTGAAATGTTTTAAAACACATAAAACACATAACACATAACACATAAACACATAACACTATTACATACGGAACAGACGGAAATCAAAACGTGAGTGCGATATAACCTTTTTTTAGGTAAAAGCTATTTCACAGTTCATCTTTTAGGCAACCACACTTTCTGGAATCTCTAAACTTCACCCACATAACCAAGGAGTAAGCTTAGTTTGTGACGTTGTGCTGAATGAAAAGAACAGTTATTTATTATTATTATTATTATTATTCATTCAAAATATTTCCCCAATTCTGATCGGCTAAAAGCACACGCATAACTCACCATAACCAGTTACTGATGACCAAATTTGGAAGAATTTTGACTTTAACGAGAGAATGACATCAAAAATGCAGCGTTCTTACATGTTAAGGCACCGTGGGAACGAGACTGAGTTGTTTTGGTTGGTGAAAATAAAAATGGCGGACACTTCACTCGTCTCAAGAGTAAAAACTACAGCTGGAACTAGGCGTAATAATAGCAAAAAACATAGCAAAAACAGCAAGAAGACAACTCGGAGGGCGACATCTGCTATTTGGAGAATATTTGCGGAGCTGAACAAACCTAAACGTAAACTATCGAAGATAAACCGGCTTAACATCGATGCAGGTAAGCTTGTTTTTGCTATGTTTTTAAACTAGGAATTATTTTGAATGAATAATCAAACAATTATTGAATTCGACTTTCGTATCATATGAAGAGTTATGGAGATCTCGGAGGGTGTTATCCGCCTCGGCCTACCGCCTCGACGGATAACACCCTCCTCGATCTCCATAATTCTTCATAAGATACTCAGCCTCATTCATTAATTGTTAATTACTGACATGCAGTTGGACTTAATTACACAGTATAATGACAGTAATATCAACATACTCTTTCATTTTTTACGTTAGTATATGTGGGATATGGGGCATATCAGTCACACGACAAGGCAATCCAGGCATCCAGCCTCGTTTACATGTTGCGTCTAGGGTTGTTAAAAAAAACCCTGTTTTTGTCAACTTCCCCCAATTGGAATTGCCGCGACCTTTGATATATCGAAGGTAGTTTCTCTGGACCAAATGTATTAAAGAAAGTTTTCTGTTGCAACTAGTAACAGGCTGACCTGTTTTTATTTATTTATTTATTTATTTATATTTTTTTTTTGCCTGGACTGGTAGTCCCAGGAAGCGCCAAAAATTCCCGGTACAAAGAGGATTAACAGTAACTTTGAAAAAAGTTTTAAGCGTAAGACAAAATACCTCAACAAAACAGTCAAGTTTGCAGTCGTGAGCAGTTTCTTTTACAGCCAGCATTAAAGCATCAACAACATCTCTTGGGTAATTCGAGTTCTGCCTCATGAGGCTCACAGAAAATCGCACTTCGAAAGGCTTTGGGTACCGGTACTCTCCTTTGGCCTGGAATAAAAATCGGTGATATCAACTCATATAAAATAAAACAAAGATCATTTAAAACGTTGTCGAAAAGGACAATACTGATTGTTATCCTGTCTATCTTTTTCTTTAAACGTATAAAAAAATAACATTATAGACTTTACGGCCCCCACATTAGTGTTCCCAAACCTATCCAAATATATTGATTTAGCCAGAGCTAAATGCGAAGCCTCCGTTTCTTATATAGTCATAATAAAAGCAATTAACTTTTTTATGTAATAAACTCTTTGCCACCAAAAAGAAATATTCAGCTCTCTTCCACTTACGTTTTGAGAGAGAGGTTGGTAATTAAGAAAAAATATTCTGCAAACACACCTGAAATTAGAGTGCGCATTGGATCGGTAACTAGCTCATGAAGAAATGTGGAACGAGGTTGCCCTCAGGGATCGGTACTAGGACCGCTTCTATGGAACATATTTCAGAACGATCATATAACTTAGATTCATATAACTTAGATTCTGGGCTATCAATGTACGCGGACGATCACCAGATCTACATGAAAGGAAATTACATGTGCACTATTGTCGCGAAACTTCAAGAGAGTGCCACTCTGGCAACTAATTGGTACGATTCGAATCTTCTTCAGGGAAACCTGAAAAAATATTAAACGATGAACATTCGGAATAAAAGTGTGAACTATGATGACAAGACAAGTATATCTGTCAATGGCAAAGATATAATGGAATCAGACAATTTAGAACTCCTAGTAGTCAGGTCTCTTAATGCAAAATATAGGCCGGATCGTTACAGACGTGACAAAAGCGTCAAATTTGGCACAGAGCTTCCTTAGCACCTGCCGATTAACACTGGAGGGGGTGTCCGTCACAAATGGTCCTAATAACAGATAAAAGGGTGGGTTAACTTTCACCTATAATGGCAGATTGGGTTTCCTGTGGTGTGTACTCTTCTTGTTTGATTTGACTAAAAAACATTTGTTTCAAATTTTTAACTTTTTAATTTGGTAATGTTTAGTTGTTGTTACACTATTATTAAAAATAGTTTTACATGTACATAACACTGACTAGTGCCCAGTCTCCACACGGTAAATTTGGCCATGTTCACTGTGTGGCTATCAGTGTCACTGCTAAGACTTGCCAGTGATAATATCATTACATATCAATTTAAACAGATCACAAAGCCAGTCTTCAAAGATGTCATACAATAACGTAAAACCCAAATGTATCATATCCTAAACGACAGAATCGTTAAATTTTGACATGCCACATGAATGACCTCATGAACCATGACTCACTACGCGCCCAAATTTGTAATTGTGCAGCTAAGATAAGATTATAATTTGCTTTGTTGGTAGCCCTGTCATTAAAACATGTCAACCTCGTCCTCACGGGGAAAAGGAGGAGAAAGGGTGGCACAGTTGGCTAGTGCGCAGCCTTCAGTGCGCGAGGTCCCGAGTTCGATCCCCGTTGTCAACACATCCTTATTTCAGCTTCTCTCATTTCTGTGTAGCTTTGACTAGCTTTAAATACCCTTAAAACGGAGCATTAATGGAGAGAGGAGGGTAAAAGGAGCGCACCGTCCACCTGGTTTGCCAGTTATTATTACCTTTACGAGTTATAGACATAAAATATGGTCGCTTTACCTTTTTCTACCTTTTTATTAAGACCTGGGGACGAGGATTTAAAACATGCCTCTCCAGGAATTTTCAAAACTCTTTATTTTTTTTCACACATTTACATTTAAAAAGAAGTGTATGAGTTCCTTTCATGCCTAGACACCTGTAAAGAGCTCATTCACTTCAGAGCCCTCGCACCAGAGTGTTGATGGTAGCTAGGTCTATACAATCTTCCAAAAAAAAGGAAGGTCGTCGTGTTTGTTACAATTTACAAACAAACTAACTTCAGAAGAGCTGAAAGTTACAGGAACAAGGCCTCGTTTAGCCAACCAATGATGCATCATTTATGAAAATGAATGTATTATTTTTTTAATGCAATTAGGGGAATACCCCGTGGTTACGAAATCTTACGATCATGAATTCCTCAAGAGCAATTCAGTTACCACCTTTCCCAAATATTGCTGGGGTAAATTACAGAAAATACCAAAAAAAGCAAGGGTCAACAATAATTATGGCCTGGTCCCTTATAATAATGGAGTGGTCATGGTAAAAAAACCATCAGCCCCAACTTTGACCACTCAAACAGATTTCTGACAGATTACATACTGCAAAACTTTGCATTCACTTATGCCTATGTTGCCACACCAGGAGCCTAGAAATCGACTCCTGGTCACACCTTGTTTTTATTGCTGAATATCATTCTAAAGAGATTTACAAAATATTTTGTTAGTAAGGGTAGGATGTAGGGTGTTTTGAACATGATTGAAATTTAGGGATGGTGATAAAAATGAAGACAAAAAAGTCAAAAAACGAGACGCATGAAACCACCGCAATCTTATATTCGTGTTACACCGATGTAATGACTCCTTTGGCTGCTATGCTGACGTTTTTGAAGATGGAAGTAGTATCACAGCTAGTCCCGCGTTAGGTATACCGTTTATTACCAGTTCCACGGTTCCTGAGACTTAGGGCCTGTTAACATAAAGGTGGAGGACCCCGGTAGGTGAGGTAAAAAATAATCCTCCTTTACATGCAATCTTACAACCCCGCCCTCCTGGGGTGCACTTCCTCAAGATTACTGAATGGTCCCTAAGCATGTAAACAAGAAAAATGCTGGCAAAATGTTGTGGCTTTCTATTGTTACCTTCAATAATTATGTGAAGTCACCCGGCACCAAAGTGAATTTTGCGCGAATTTGATATATCAGGAATCCGACCCCGAATAGCCTGGGTTAGCTCACCTTGAAACGTGAGAGGGTTACCTGGTGTGGCAGACCAGGCTACCCACCTTGAAGGGTCACCCCACCTATCATGTGAACGTGATCAACTTAAAATGAGAGATTACATGGACAGGAGGGTTACCCCACCTAAGTGGGTTACCATGCCTACCTGGGGTCCCCCTCCTCCATGTAAACAGGCCCTAAAAGTTAGCCCGGCCCCCCTTCTACAGTTTCAGCATTTAAACCATTCACCATTTTTCATTTTAGTCAATCTTGAACCATTTGATTCTCACTTTTACGACTTGATTAGCTGTTATTATTTTTGGACATTAGTGCTTCAGTGCCAAATGTAGAGGCTTCATGATAAAATGTGCTGTTTCTTGAAGCTTGGGCTAACTTGTTTCTTTTTTTCGTTTATGAGACCAGATTCTTTTTTGTTTGTTTTTGCTTTGTAAAGCTTAGGCAAACTGCGGGAGTTATAAATGATATGACTTGTGCCACGATGCTTGCTTCTCTGTCAAAACATGCACGTGCGTCCAGCAGATAAAGAAAGACTGTAAGGCATCCAGGCCTATGTTAAGCTGAAAAATTAATTACCCCCTTAAGAAAGAACTACTTTGGGTTCTGTCATTTCGTTATTTGGTGTTCATGAGCAGCTGTCATATATCCCTGACAATATGTGATACAACAGACTCTTTTACAATTTCTTTTTTTCTGAAAAATTGGGTGTATAAGCTTTCTTTAGCTTAAAGTGACATGTAATGACAAATAATACTTGATAAATAAGGCTTAAGCCACACAATAAAGCTTCCTCTAATTGAAATACATTAGAAAAGGAGAAGAGAATCTTAGAAATGACTTACTAAAATGGGGCGGACTGTGGACTTGCTTTAAAGGCACAGTAATAATCAACTTAATCATACAATCAATAAGCTAATAATGTTCGAGTGATTGTTGTTTACAACATGAGAAGAGTACTCTGAGTGATTTAAGGTATTAAATAACAATTTTCAATCAAAACATCACAGGGACCCCAGCAGGTGAAATTTACAATAACTAAATCCTGTTTAGCACGCTTCAGTGGCATATTTGCATTGGGCACCCCCTCTAATATTCATGGTACTGCAATAAGCTATCACTGTGCAAAATTTGGTGATTTTGTCAACTCTGAAACGATCCTGATCCTAACAGACCTGACTATAGGCGTAACTATTGATTGTGGTCTGAATTTTAATTTGCATATTAGTAATGTTTGTAAGAAAGCTAGCCAGAGAATAGGTGTGATAATGAGGCTGAGGAATCTAATACCAACTGAGGCCAAATTACATCTCTTTAAGGCAGCTATTCTCCCACATTGAACATACTGCCACTTGGTACCACAGTTACGCACGGAAAACACTCAGTTCGATACCTAGGTCCAAGACTTTGCAGCAAGATACCAAGCAAGAACAGATTAGCTGCCAGTCTTAAGCAGTTTAAGACCCGGATACCCAGTCTTGATTTAAGTAATATTTTAGATGGATGTAGTGGCTGCTACCTTTGCAATTCGTAATTTTAACTTTTCTTAATTACGATTTTAATTACAAGATTTTAGAATTTTGATAAGTATAAATGGAGTTTTTGTAGTATGTATGTTCGTGAGATGTCATTAGTAGTTTCAATTCTAACTCTTAGTAGATTCTAGTTTCGACTCTATATGGATTCGTTTTGTATTTTGAGATTGTATGTTTTGAAAGTTAGGTTTCCCCTATTAGCAGTGGGGAATCCCCTCCGCTAGATTTTTGTTTGACACGTTAATAAAGTGTTATTATTATTATTATTATTATTATTATTGTCTATTATCACAGTCTTTGCTGGTGTTCTTTTTGCGCATCAGCCGGGCGCAAACCATGCACCTAGAGCGTCAGTCACTCAAGTCAATCATTCTGTTCATACACTGAGCACCTTTCTGAGGATTCGTGCAGATCCCAGCATGCAGATCTTTTGAATCTCTGTCATATTAGCTCTTTCTGATACTTTCTTGATGTTTTTTATTATTATTATTATTATTATTATTATTATTATTATTATTAACAAAAAAAAGCTAAAATAACAAGCTAAAAGTCTCGATCTCGTTTTGGAGAAAGACCTTCCGAGAAACGGTTTTCTTAGAGTTCAGAGTCGTAGCAGAACTGTGTATTTCAGCGGGCTGTCAAACGGGTGTCAAACTTACGTCACGAATCATTTTTTGGCGCCAACAAGTCGACTCGCGACTTACGTCGCTCGCACTCGCTCGCGCCTTCAGCGCCTACGCAGTCGACTTGTGGCAAGGCTATTCGTACATTTGCACATTTTTTTTTTAAAGATGGCAGCAGCGCCAAAAAGGAAAGAATTGGCTGCACTTGAAGCTTCAAAGAGTTTATGCAGCTAGGAAAAGAGGCACCTCTAACTGATTTTTGAACTTTGGGAAAGTTTAACGAGGATCTCAGTGTAGGTTCTTTTACAGAAGAAAGATGCCTTAACTATAAGATGCCGTTTCTGTTCTTGGTTAAGTCAGAGTTCACCTAAGAGGTGCCAGAAGTAAATAAAAATCCTTGTTTTTATAAAATCAACGGTAAGAAAGGAATAAAAGGGCTCAGCAAAGAAATAGAAGAACTGAAACAACTCTAACTATGAACACTGTCTAGCCAAACACGTGACAGCTATAATATGAAGCTGTGGCAAGAACTTGAAAACTGAAAGGATTTAATTATGTTAAGAGAAAGTTCATTTGCAGCATTTTTCATCTTTATTAGGTGTCTTGCCCCGAGAAAACAACGAAGAATTCCCCCACCCCACTCTTCCTCTTAAAGTACAGCGAGCTCTAATTATAATGCTTTTTCCAACGGAGAGTTGTTACTTACGGCTGCCGAAACTGGGCTGAACTCAGAACCGTTTATGGCTAAAACTTACCTTCTCCAAATTTTCGTTGCTAGTAAACATGAAACTGATGTTTGGAGCGCATTCTATCATGCCTTTAGATACTTCCTTAAAGGACTCAACTAAGGCTTCTTTTGCTCCATTCATTCGTTCATATGACGCCTGTTATGACAATTAGAACACAAATTTTAATAAAAAAGCATTGATTAATAAGGTTAATAAAGTCATACAAACAATGTAGCTTTCGACTCTTTCTTATAATCTTTAGCAAACAGGCCACTTCCGAGTTCCCCCAGGCCTCTGTATCAAAACGAGCTTAAGTGCTCAGCCTTTGATATGGACATTATTTTTCATTCTCATGCAAATAAAACGCATTTCCACAAGAAAGGTTGTGCTCTTGGCCTCATTTTGAAAGTGAGGGTTTTTGGAACTCGGAAGTGGCCTATTAGCTGGCTTAGATTTATCACGTGACAATAATTTCATTTAGCCACATGAAGACAAACTGTTGGATATTTCGCGTGGATTAGAATTACAAGAGTCTCGGATCTGTATCAGTTTCTGTGATTCCAACACACCTCTGTTGGGTTATAATGCCATGCAGGCAATTATATTCAATGAAAGTTTCAGTCACAGAGTGGACATTAGTTTTCTTTTTTTTCTTTTTATTACTGAGGTCAATATAGAGACACGAATTACTACACACCTCGAATATAAGACAGGCCAATCGCTGGCAGTGAACGTCAGTAATTTGGTCCTTAGTTTTATATATCTCACGAAACCTGTCGCATGCATCCACCCTAGTTCCGTCAACAAAGGATGAGAATTCCTCCTCTAATTTTGACTGTTGGTTCTCGCTATAGGTGTCCTCGCATTGCGACTGATCTTGTTTAACGCGCTTGTCACCAAGAAAGGCGATCCTACAAAATGAAGCCACCATATTTGAACGTTCTTTACCAAAGTATGTTTTGAAGCTTGCATTTCTGTACATTTCTTTGCCAGCACCTATTTGAAAGATTGTTTGTGATTTGCTGGGAAAACAATAGGGATGGTCACATAACAATGCCCCTATCACTGAAAACAATGGAAGTGCAAAATTGAAGGGGACCAGTGAAATAAGAGGTTTAGAACGGTGCAGGTCTACTGATTTCTTTTTCTATAAACATCATGCTAATTATTTCTTGACGAGAATTTCCAGATATGTGGGGTATGTGACATCAGGGCTCGTTATATACATGTGATGTGATAGTCACATATTTAGCATAAAGCGCATCAGGCATTTTAAATCGTCAGACAGAGGATCAGATAATAATCAATTAATTGCAAACCCTGATTTTGCACTTTTTCATCAGCAAAGAAGACAGGTTCGCGTAGGGAAAGGAGATGGGGGCTTGAGGAAAGCTGCGGCAGTAAGGTGCGGGGGGTAGACGGGGGCCAGGTGTGCAAACAACCTCATACTGGGAGCACGGTCACATTGAAAAGCACCGGAAGAACACACTCCATCAACGGTGAGCTTGATTGTAACTCCAGCAATGTTGTGTATTTTCCTTCTTGTATAGTATGACGCTTTCAGTACTAGGGTCTAGCAACACGAGGTTTAGGCTACGCCTCAACGATCACAAGAGTGGTATGAGAGCGCATATGAGACTCTATGAGACTCTCACAAAGTTTCAAACTTAGGGATTATTCAATAGCGGAGCACCATGGGTAAATAAATCTACCAATCCCAGAAAATTTGGTAATCACGTGACCGACCGAGCGACCGAGCGACCGTCCGTCCGCACCACAGGCATACCAATGTTTACTCACACTTTCTAGCCACTTTGGGAGCCCAGGAGAAAGCTGATTGCACATCAATGTTGTCATCAATTGACAGCTGTCAAAACAGGGTATCCGTTGACCAGTATCAACTGACCGTATCGCGGGCTCAGGTGTCGACCCATCAAGGTCGAGTATTTTTGAAGTTATCCGCTGACAATTTATTCGTTTTCAAATGATCGCAGGCTTACGTTTACTTTTTTTTAAATTCATATCAAATATGTTGTGCTTATATGTCAGTATCGCCCCGCATTATTACGATTTTGATGTCAAACTGACCTCAGACGCAAAAATTCAGCCAGTTTTTTTTAAAATACAGGCGGGGAAGGGAAGACCTTTTCTTAACATGGTCACGTGTTGGTCACGCTCCACATCCAATTTTTTATGCTCTGATTGGTTAAAATTTGACAGGTGAGTTCATGCGTAAAATTTATGCAGCATCTTGAAAGTTGTTTACTTTGACACCTGAAGCTGACAGAGTTTTGAGTCAACTTGTGATGTTTTTAACTGTCTTTTTCCACTGGATGCACAAAATAAAATACAGCTGCTATAAAGAGTGTTCTCTTATTTATTGGGTTTTTGGTTGAGAAATGCGTCACTTGTCAAAGCCGATAATCCGATTTCGGATGGCATCAGTTTTGTTTTTCAACTTGCTGGATGAGTGCGAGATATATAAAGGCTCAAGCGATCCTTGCCTTACTTGATAGCTTTCAGGAGCTGCATCTCGAAATATGGTAAGCCTGAGTAATTATTTTATTTATATCTAATTTCATGAAGTCCAGCGGCGCAGTTTAGGAAGCTAGTTTATGCACGTTTGTATTAAGATTTGACTGAGACACTGATCTAACCTAGTATGAGGTTTGATATAAGCTCAAGCTTACAGAACTTTAAAAAGCCTTTAGTCGATATTAATTCACCGTAAATAGAAAGAAAAGACTTTCCGAAGAATATTTAGTTATAATTTTGGCTGTAGAAAGAAAGCTTTGAGCGATTTTCTTGTCGTGAGTTCATCTTGAAAACAGCAAACAGGCCCGGGAAACTGGCGGCTTAAAACATAAACCTAATCTTTAAGCTTACTAGTAAAGACTTGAGGATTCTTAGAGACACTTAAATACTCATTTGTTTTCGTGAATGAAAATTGTTGTCTCTGTAAATGTTCTACCGAATTATATTTCTTTATTGATTGTTGGTAGTCTCAAAAATGTAATTTTCATTGCTTTGCCGTTTGTTTTCAGCCGTTCATAAACATCGCTTGCAGGAGTACTCAAAATGCCGAGCGTGTCAAACGCTTTTTAAGGTTACACATCGTTATAAAACCATTAATAAAAAATAGACTCAATAAATTCTTTATCACGTTGAAGCGTAACTTTTTTAAAATTTCTTCGCAAATTTGGCGCTTGTCAAAAGTTAGAATTGGCTGGCCGTATAGGTGATTTTGGAAATTTTTTGAACGGTTTCGCTAATTAAAAGTCCACGCGTGCTTCGATGTTCCTGAATATTGAATGAATGCAATTTGTCTTGAAAAATTGTGAAATACTGCATTTTGTACGAGGTCTGTATGATAAAAACAGCGCCTCATAGTACTCTTTCTCCTCAGATGTGGACGCACCCAGATTTATTGGCAAGAATTTGTATACTTGTCGAACGCAAAAAAATTCGGCCTGATTTGTTTTCCAAGAATTTGTTTTCCACGCCTTATCTACTGTGATCAAGAGCCATCATTGCTCTTAAATGTGACCGTACACCTTTTTGGGTGTACATATAGGGCCATATCAACTCGATACAAGATTTGTTTCACTCCAAAATCACTGAGCTTTTCCCTCAAAAGTCACATGAATGTGCTCTTAAGTTAACTGATTTGTGGAATACAAAATTATTGTTTGATTTAAGTTATAAATTTATCAATGGGACTTCGCTTTTAGCCGTGGCTAAATCTATATATTATATCAACATTTTCATAGTGAGGGTCACAATGGTCTGGAGGATTTGACTTTACAATTAATAGGTAGGGTGAGCATGAAAGTTATTTGGTAAACAAGGAGGGACAGTGGGAGTACAGTTTCAGCTAAAACAGGAACCTCATGTACGGAGGAGATGACGTTTTAACACTAGGTTATATTCGTTAATCTTACTCTTACTGTTTCTTTATACACACTATATAAGGCATTTACAAAAGTGTGCGTAAGAAGGAGAACAGAATAGCTGATAAATAATCATTAAAAGACATTAAGTTCATTTGTGTACAATGTCCAAAGTAGCAGGAGCTTTCTTGTTGGACACCGTCTTGTTCAGATAATCGGTAGCAGCAAGAGAGGAAAAAAATTTCAAATAATATTAGTGATAGAACATATAAGCAAGGCTAGCTAAGATCAGATTTGATTGGTAGATAGGACTTCCATTCTTTCTTAAACTTATGATATGGCAGACCCTTGAGGCCAAGCGGTAAAGTCTCCCAGATTTTTGGAGCAGAGAATTTAAAGGACATCTTACGTAAGTTGGTGGATACCCTTGGCCTAAAATAATTAAGTTTACTGACAAATCTTGTATTATAATTATGTATATGCGATGCTGGATTTAGGACATCAAGGAAGATATGGGGAATGCTATCAATTTCATTTCTCATTCTATGTATAACGCAGCATATTTTTAATTTATGTATATTATCTAATTAAAGGGTTGTTAGAAGTTTGAAATAGGATGTATAAAGAAGATGGTGCGGAGACATTTGTTCTGCTTAATACGAAGACAATCTAACTTAGTTTTTCTGGCACATCCCCAAGCAGCTGGACAACGTAACTCAAATAGGGATATATTAAAGCATAATAAATTTGTTTCAGTATATTGAAATCTATGTACTGTGTATATCTTAGTTTTGAAAGGATTCGTATACTTCTAGCTAATTCATTATTTACGTGTTGTATCTGTGGTTGCCAATTGAGATGTTTATCTGTATAAAGTCCCAAATTCCGCGAGTATTTTTTCTTAAGCGCAGCGCAAGGTACGTTCTTAAAGTCCTTACTCTGTGTAGCATGTGACATGCATTTAAATTTAAATTGTAACTTTCATTAAGTGGCTTGTAACGCGTTATCAGGCCATTCACTCTGATTAAGGTCGATATATTCGGTATGTAATGAGTATATTTTCACTAAGAAGAAGTCTTATTTTGAATGCCTCTGATAGACTCCATTTATATTGAAGTTCAGAAATAGCGCGCTCTCTGATTGGTTAAGAAAGCGTGGTTTATGACATTATAAAACACGTAACAAAAGTTGTCATGCCATCTGCTAATATTTATGAAATGGCAGACGAACTCGCGATTTTTTCTCTCGGGTTTTCATTTTAGCTTCAATGTTAGCTTCAATGGATATAGAATATACTGTCAATGATAGTGCGAACAACTCGTGGATCGTTTATTGAAAGTGGAGTTTCCGATGAAGTTACCAACAGAAACACCGAGCGAAGTGGTGACAAAAACCAACAAAAACTTGCAAGTCCAGCGCCTCAGTAGAAGAACTTATCACGAGAGCAGAAACAAAAAAATACCATTGACAACACCAAAGGGGTTGCCCAAGTTTTTGAGGGTAAGTGTTTGGTTGTAAAAGTAAAATAAATACAGTTTTAACACCATAAATATGGAAACCCTCGCTTGATACATATATATATATATATATATTTTTTTTTTGCAAAAACAATTAATGAAAGTGTATAGTTTATAATTAGTTTGCGGACTCACATTGATAAATAAGAGGAATTCTATTACAAAAGACACCGAGTTTCAATCGTCTAAGAAGCTCCTACATAGTCAGATAAAGCGAAATAAACGCGAGAACTATGAAAACGCTTTAAACACAAACCTTCAATTACAGCAGCTGACCTAAAAAAGTTAAAGTCATCAAATGCAATCCGGGGAGACAATCCTTGGGGTCTTCTGCGAAATGTCTGGCTCCATATTAGCTTGTACTGGTGTCGCCGAGGCCGCGAAGGTCAACGAGAATTGTCGAAGGAAAGCTTCCAGTTCTTGATAGACGAAAGCGGACAAGAATATGTTCCAATGACCCACGACGAGGCCACTGAGAACCATCCAGGAAGGATTGAAGATATAAACAAACAGTGTAGAAAAGGAGGCCAGAATGTTACTATCGCTGCTGTGAACACGGCTTTTGTTCATTCTTAGCTCAACACTGCGCAGCAGTTTGTCAAGTTCCAACAACAAGCTTTGAGCAGTTTGTTTTCCAGTTGCCAAGTTGATGATGTCTAGATTTTAACTGGACATAATTAAGCCGGATTCAATTGAACAAGGTACTTTCCGTCTGAGTTCAAATTCACATAACGCTAACTTCGCTCGTTTCACTTTGTAATAGCTTTTGCTTTGACAGCTTTTGTCTAATTCAACCATCCAAATCATTTGGCCCATTCTAGAAAGGATTGTTATTGGCTAATTTAAGTAATTGTTTCATGAGAGTGTAGAACATGCTGACGAGTAGTGTTGTTGTTAATGTTTGCTGTAGAAACTAGATTCTGGCCCGCGGTGTCACGGTTAGGTCCCGACGTTTGGAAGCAACATCGGCGCTGTTCTTCACATGACGATGTGTACGTGTTAGCGACCATTGGACTCAGGATGTCCGCCAAGTACCTAGCCGTGGGGTGTGAAATACTATCGATGTTTGACACTATGGGATCCATAAGCCTTTATGCGTTCCTGGCGGGGTATAATAAGGAGATCCAACACTCAGACACGTTGTGATCAAAAGATCGGCAACAACGGCAGTGGCGGTCCACCACAAGCGTTCAGGGCACTCTTTGGATATCGCATCATCGATATCCTCGATGCCTCGAGAGAGAAGACGATATGATTATTCTTGATCTTCATCAACGATATACATGGTAACATTGACACTCAAATGGGACTCTTTGCAGATGACTGTCTTGTCTACAGAATAACCAGTTCCCCAAATGACTGCCTTAAACTACAAGAAGATCTGTCACTTTTATGTGACTGTGAGAGCGACTGGCAGATGGAATTTAATAAATCCAAGTTTTATAATAATAATAATAATAATAATAACTTTATTTGAGTCTCAAATCATTCTAGCCGAGCACGAGTGCTGTACTAATTGGGGAGACTGTAAATCAAATAAATCAAATCAAATCAAATGTTGGTTTTTGAGGAGAGGGGAAAACCGGAGTTCCCGGAGAAAAACCTCTCGGAGCAGAGTAGAGAACCAACAAACTCAGCCCACATATGACGCCGGGTCCGGGAATCGAACCCGGGACACATTGGTGGAAGGCGAGCGCTCTCACCACTACACCAACCCTGCTCCCCGAGCACATGTCCCGCAAGAAACATTCTATAGGAACTTTATACTACTTACAAGACACACCCCTGGAGATATCTACCAAACAGAGTTATTTAGGAGTTGATTTGTCTAACGATTTAAACTGGAGTCACCCTATCAACTCAATTACCACCAAATACGACTCTTAGCTTTCTGCGCCGTAACCTGAAATCATGTTCTGGTAAGACCGCAGCTTGAACACTGTAACCCGATTTGGGATCCTTACAAGAAGGGTGACATCGTATCACTTGAGAAGGTACAACGACGAGCAGCTCGCTTTGTTAGTGGAGACTAGCGTGGAGAGTCAAGCGTGACGAATATAATTAGTAACATCGGTTGGCAGTCGCTTGAGGAGCGTAGGGCGATAGCCCGCCCGACGCTTATGTACAAAATTGTCCACGGTGTTGTCGATATCTCCACTTCACCCCTACTGCCAAGTGCCATATCTTCGACTACAATCAAATACCAACTGTTACCGGTCTTCCTTTTTCCCACGCATAATCACCGAATGGAACTCATTACCACTTACGTTGCGCTGTGCAACCTCAACTC
>CALNXK010000015.1:2000000-2050000 GCA_942486035.1 Porites lobata
CTATCCCGTCTTTCTATTATCCTTGGAATTACACAGTCCCATAATACCGTTTACGCTTTGTTATGTATCCTTGTGGGAAAATTTTAGTTCTTTAATGTTATCGATAGCATTAAAAAGCGTTTACGGTTTGACGTCAGCGGTTCGCACAAACGACCCGTGACCTTTTTCTAAATGGTGACAAACATCGAAACAAAGTAGCTCAGAGGAATAACTTCTCACTTCTTTACCTCGAATTAAACAAAATTCGGTGAACTAAAAAACTTCCCCAGAGTTGATTTTATCATTTAGCGGACACATTTCTACTCTCCTAACAGCCGCACGAATGCCAAAATTCGACACCGCTTACACAGAAAAATTGGAAATTTTTTACCTTCCCACATTGATTTTTTGTTCATTTTTTCACAATCTATCGAAAAGTGGAAGAGAAAGTGGTCTACCGAAAAAAAATGGGGTGTCACTGACCATCTAAGAAAGTAAATTGCAAGCGAAGTTAACGCAACGGCTACCAGCCCTATATGTGCTTAGACAGTTTTCTCAGCGCGCGCGCTCGATGCATGACGTGGCGTGATATTGCGCTATGAATTACGTGCGCAGTAGGGGTGCGCAGAAACAATTAGCGCGAACGACCTTAATTTAAGGAGCAACTTTTTAGAGCAGTAACTTCGGGCAACTTTTAAGAAATTTTGAAGCAAATTGGGGCTGCGGCTATTAGTGGCGCACAGGGGTAAATGGTTTAGGAGGAAGGCAAGGGAAGGAGAGTCTTCTTCTTTTCTCCCTGCCCAACAGCCCCTGCTACCGCTGTCATCCATGGCCACGAACGTTGCGAAGGTGACTTGGAATGAGTAAGTATCGGGCTCCCAAATTGAACCTGGACGCCGGTTACGAGCTCTCCGCGAACTACCAGGACGTTTTTCACGTGATTCACAGTATAAATAAAAAAAAAAGAAGAGGAAGAAGACAAGGACAAAGAAAAGAAAACAACAACAACAACGTCCAACTCCATCTCTTGATAAAGATTCGAAGGTGGAATCGAAAGCTTGAGAGTCCTAAAAAATGTTTCATCCTGGATTTTAAGATCACGTTTGTGCTCAAATTGGGATGTGACTGGATCAAGTAACACTTTCCTAGCTAACTACATTCTCTATTATTTATCATTTTTATTTTACGGTACCTCCTTTTCAGCTGTTTAATTTCATCATCCTTAACAGATAAAATACCCAATTCTTCTTCCATTTGGTGAATTCTGAAAAGTAATAATAATAAAAAAGAAGATGAAAGAAAAAAAAAAGACACTGCAAAAACCCAAACCTGGTAGGAAGTGACATCTTATAATGATGTTATATAATGTCGAAAAGTGATGGTGATGGAAAGGAAACACTCCCACGAGAAAGAACAGAAAATTAAAAATCTCGAGCTCAAACTGAAATTTAGTCATTTAAGCACAAGAGACAGTTCAGCCTAACAAATGAAGCCGGTTCTTAAACCTAAAATTACTCCAGATCTGACAATACTGGATCACTTGTAATACATAAGAGCAGCGATTACACGGAACACTTTTGCTGTAGTTAGTGACACTCTTACCATAGCGAAATTTGAGGGTGTGTTGCGTGTGACCAGAATTTCCCGAGATAAATGTTCCTTTGAAACTTTTGATTCACGTTAATACATGTACATAAAGTCTACGACCTTTTACTGAAGATTGCATAGCTTTATACCTGGTTGCTGCATCTTGATTGCGGTTCTGTAGCTCAATCAGCCTCACTTCTTTTTCACTTAGGCTATAAGAAAAATACAATATCGAAACACCCAGTGGAAACCGTAAGGACGACGTTCTCGTGACAATTCAAGGCATTGTATTTTCTTAGGATTGCACAAAGCTTTGCCCAAACTGAAAAAATGCATATAATTATACAATTTCCGACGACTTGTATTGAATTTAATTGTAAATTTTGGAATGATTCGTTATCCGGGTAGATTTAAGCTAATGCTACCCGCGAATTTGCCTCTTGGTGTTGTCATCTTGCTCACTACAAAATTATTTTATTAAAAATAAAGTTGACTTGACTTTTAATTTACTCCACTTCCCAGCTACCACAGGTGCTACTTGAGTGATTTCACTTGAAGGAATGCTTTAATTTACATTGGCCCTGGCAGTGGAGAGCTAATAAGCGGGGCTTTTAGCCTCTCGTGTGTCCTAAGAATAAGGATATGCCGCGCTGAGCCCAAACAAGGACAAAACATGTGTCCATGACTACCACAGTGGTTAACCCGTGGAGTCTTTTTTACATAAAAATACTGACGCATGCTTAAATCAAAATATTTCGTCTTTATTTTTTTTTTGACTTTGCAAGGGTATTGACTTAGTGGATATAGCTGGCAAAAGATGAAACCCTCTACATGTAAAGTCGCTGAAAAATTAAAAGGCGGGCAACGTTTACTCTCACCTTTCAGTCTGTTCTTTAATTTGTGAATCCTTAGCTTCAATATCATGAATCAAATTGTCATTTCTATTAAAATACATCAAATGTGACAATACATTTTACAAACTGTGGTATCACTAACTACCTAAATAATCTCTTTTTTCACTCTAATTGATCTCCTTCATACTAAAAGCCTGTTTTTTGCAATCGGTCCGACAGTACTGTTTGGTCTTTACTGGTATGCCTTGCAAGAGAACTTCACAGTAACAAAAAGAACAAGTTTAAAACAGGCGAGGGTAAGCCGTAGGTAATGGTTACTTCCTAGCCTCGGATCGCGGTTAACTCTTTATGTAGACATTAATTTTTAGTTATTTTCTGTACAATACCGAACTAAGCTGCAAAACAAGAAAAAAATGTAGCACATTATAGAACTCAATTATGGAAAAAAGCTCAAGGTCATAGACTGTTTAGATAAATCTGAAACTTTTGCAATGTATATTTTTTTCTAAAACATGTAATATTCTGATGTTAGATGAATGGTATTTACTGAAAATGCCAAATTCAGAACGTTTACAGTCATTTAAAATCTGTTACTTTTCTGCACATCGTACAGTTTCTTACCTGCAAAGTAATTCATTTATCTTCATACGTGGCAACTTGACATTTACAACCCAACAGGCTAAGGGTGTTAGAAAGTCCGACCCAGAAAAAATGCGTGGTTTCACCGGCGTCGAGTTTAGCCCCGGAGAGAGGCACACGCAAACGGTTAGAAAATAACCGCGGAACCAAGAAACGGCCGTTCCCCCACACACTTTCCACGGTCGGTGGTTCGGAAAAAGTAACCCTCGGACAGTTGAACCCCCAACGTCCGGCACGCACGGACTTAGTGATCTAGCCAAAACACGGGGCAAACGTCCAAGTCACGAAAAGGGACGAGGATGAATTCGCGGGGCACGCCTTTACGAACGGTTGTTGTGAGAGACAACCTAATCAAAAACCAGTTGCGATCCTCAAGCCTGAAAACCTGGTTACAAGAGATCCGCCCGAAATCCGAAACTCTGTCTCAAGTAAAATTTTAGGGTGGCTTCTCTAACAAGGATGCACTTATTGACAACGGAGAACGACGCGCTGGCTGCATATTTCCAACTAAAGTGGGATACTAGTCTCTTAAACTTCGGGAACAACAGACGATCGGAACCGCCTGCTTTGGGTCTGGTCTTGACAGTCGCAAACGAATAAGCATTAGGTTAGGTTCGTAGTAATTAATTTTCTCTTGAAGATGTTTTGGCATTTCGTTTTTTAACTCTGTTTAGAAAGGAATTGGAACAGTAAAAAACAAAGCGGCAAGGCTGAAACTACATAGAAAATTAGTTTTCGAACCGACATCAACATAACACCCGTAGTTATCCAGCAGAGCATATCGAAACCGGAAGACAATTTCAACAACAAACAAAACAAACCCGAACCAACGTTTAAAAGGTTCATATAATGTGAACTGCGTGTTAGGCGAATACTGTAGGTGAACAGTTTGCAATGGCAAGCGCGCACTGCACCGGCTAAACGGTAAGTGGATTGGATTCTTTTGAGTCTTGGAGGCCCCCTCTATAACCTCAAAAGTGTTTATGTTCGCCAACAAAAATTACAAAGAACAATGTACTCATCATTTACAACTTCTGGGCTTAACTTGATTAACAAAATTACGTAGTCTGACGTCATTATATTGTTAAATTTATTAGTAGAATCCAAAGTTGTCTCAAAGTAGCCATAAAGCGAGAAATACTTTTTAAATTAATAGTAAGGTGTTTGATAAAATCAAGAATTTGTCAAACGCACAAATAACCTTTAACAATAGCAATGATGTCATGACGTAATTTATTTCTAAAAAGGAACTGGATACATCCGCCATTTTGGATCCGCCATTTTGAATTATTTACATGTAATCCATTTTACTCAAAACCTGTATAAATCGAGGTATTCCTGACAGAAAACTTGTTCTGGGTATTAAAAGGATAAAAATCTGCAAATATAAAATTCCGAGACAAATGAACACTACTGAAAATTAAACTCAGCAGCTGCCGTTTGGTCATATAAAACTCATGTTTGTTTCTCAAACTAGTCACTAAAAAGCCTTGATCTCTTTTGCTTGATACAAAAATGCTAAATTAAGTGTAATATAAGGATTTAATTTGTAAAAATAGAAATAAGACCTATTTTATTTAGAATAAATGCAAATTTTGAAAAACATGGCTGCCAGAAATTGGTTGCCATATTAACGTTAATGCTTAAGTGACGACGATTTTAAAATGTTTCGAGATAAATTTTAGTAAAAGTCGCTACGTTTGGTGCTCATAGCTTAAATTTTTTTGCAGATATTCAACTGTCTAGCCAGGAGGGCCTCAAAAGTCCCCACGGTCTGAATAGGGTTTATGTTGGAGGACTGGGGGGATGGGGAGAAACTAGCGATGGTATAGCATCAAATCTCGGGGGAGTATTATTCAATACATTTCTCTCTTACAACTTAATGTGATAAGTACCTTATTTTCATGTGCTCGATCTCTTTTTCTTTGCTTGACAGTTCTGCTCTAAGCTGTTCAGTTACCTTCTTGAAGCTGTAGATAACAAGCCCAAATAGAGAACTAAAGTGTGACGTCATAAAATGAAATTATGGGATTTGTCAGGATATTCTGAAAGAACAATGTCCAAGAGGCCTATTTGCCAAAAATGAGCTTTTCGGGGCAAATTGTCTCTTATGCTTAGAAAACTCCATACAAACCCTTCTAAATTTTTCTTTGGCCGATTCAAAAAAAAATTTCTCAATACGTACACCCTCAAAGCTCGTTTGAGTTCTTGCTAGTTCTAGATTCTATTCGATAACATGAAGAATGATAAGTAGATCTGCAGCTTACAAAATTCATTTTCGAAAACAGTCTCCATTCAGAGGAATCTTTTTCCCTTGTCGATGTGATATCTTTCGTTTCTTTGAATTCATACTGCTTGGTAATTCGTCCACGGCTCTCGTGTTTTTATACAATCAAATAAATAAACAACCTGGAAACCTTTACGTTAACTATTACGTTTCAGCTATTTCATTCAGCTCGCAGAGACCTCGTTGTTTTAACAATGTAATCCTTCATCTTAATGAAATGTAAATTAAAAACGCCGTCGTCATTCGAAATTATCCTAGTAAATCTTCGCCCTTCATTCAGCGATGAGGGAACCTTCTCTGTCAGTACGCCTGGAAAACCATGGAAATAGTTGATTAACGTCCACGAAAAGTCAGGTTCAACAGGGAGTAAAAACCCTTCGAAGACGCGTGTTCGTGGTAACCGTTGTAACGTTCCTTTCGCAATTCACTGCACTAGTCCTTATAAAAATTCCAAAAACTACAAATGTTTCGAATCAAATATGGGCGCTGTTTGTAAATTTGTTATTTAGGCCAAATTCATGCCGTTTTTTTTTTCCCCTTATTCATTAATAATCCCTTTTATATTTTATTAAATTCATTGTAAATGAGGAACAAATAATCAATGAGTGATAAGTAAAGCATTATTTCCTGACAAACCTCATATACCTATAATTACGGATCCCAAAAGACATTTTATATAAATATTGCATTTTAAAGACAACATCTTTTATTTATGGTCAGGCAATCGAAGTTCAGTTGGAGCGTAAATTCATTATTTATAAAAAATTAAGTTTATATGAGTGCAAATCAATTACTTATAAATATTGAATTTCACATCACCTACTGTAAATATGGATTTCATCTCGCCGGACTTAAACTAACCTAAGACAAACCTGCGCGCCCAAACAGTAATTAATTGGAAGGAAATGGCGGGAATTCTTCGCTTTCGGAGAGAGTCATCGTTCGACATGTTAGTTATCCCATGAGAAACAGTCTGCATACCTCATAGTCTATTACAAGGACAGACACAGACTACGGAAAGGGGAGCGGGGGAACGTGCCAGCTAGAAAGACAATACTGAAAAATAATGCAACATTTATCAGAAAAAAAAAAAAAACAACAAAAACAAAAAAAACATGGCACCGGTGTCCTCGGTCCACCCTGGGATGGAAAGCCAAAATTTGTACCCATGTTGAGGGCATGACGCTCGCCCTGTTTGATCTCTTTCTAATTTTCCGTCCAGCATGACCATCATATCCATACGAAAGCCTCCTTCCCACCCCCCACCCCCGGGTGGCGGATAACAAACGTGTCAAATCCATGAGGCATGATGACTTGTCTCCGAAAGCTAAGAATTGTCGCCATTCCCTTTGAGTAAATTACCGTGTTGATCGTCTGTTGCAAATAAGCACTGAATGTTCCTGAAAAGATCCCTCAAAAAAAGACATTTGCCCACCTCACATCTTTATCACAACTGTCGCCTCCCTTTAACTCCGCATTGTGTAATATTTCTGGTGGCGATTTCCTTCCTTGGTGTGTTGTCTCGAAATACTCGTCGTCACGTCTGTAAGTGTAAAGGTATAATTGACCAGCTTTGTATTTTTCCCAAGGAACTGATCGAGGAAAACGACGCTTTGAGATCAAGAATGAATGGATCTAGTCTTTGTCATTGATCATTGATCTTTCTCATAAGGCAAAGACTTAGTGAGAATTCAGCGATTTCGAATCTTTTTTATTCTTTTACTACTACTACTACTACTACTACTACTACTACTACTACTACTACTACTACTACTACTACTACTACTACTACTACTACTACTACTACTACTACTACTACTACTACTACTACTACTGCTACTGCTACTGCTGCTGCTGCTGCTGCTGCTGCTGCTGCTGCTGCTGCTGCTGCTGCTACTGCTACTGCTACTGCTGCTGCTGCTGCTGCTGCTGCTGCTACTACTACTGCTACTGCTACTACTACTACTACTACTACTACTACTATTATTATTATTATTATTATTATTAATTACAATTTATCATATTTTTTTAATCCATGACTACTGCGCAAGACGCATATGAAGAAATATGGCCAGCACGCAGACTATGTAGACTATCAGAGATTTAATTCAAGCAATAAACATAAGAGACTAGAGTTGCTCAAAGCCCCGTTAGTTAAAGTCCTGAGTTAAATAAAAGCAAAGCGTATGAGACGGTCTTCGTAACTAATCTAGGATTTGCGCTAATCGTCGCTCGAACAACTTGGCTCATGCAGAAGACAATTTTAAATCGGTATCGTGAAATACCTGTGAAGAGTTACGCAAAGCATTTGTTTTATATCATAATTACATTCACCTTGCATCCAGTTGCGTTCCCGTCGATTTTTCCTCTTTTACTTCCAGCATCATGATCACTTCATTAAGCATGTCAGGATGCTCTTTGACCACCTCATTAATAGACCTCAGCGATTTTATGAGATCTGCCTTCCTAGCTCGATCTTGCTCCATAATCTCTCGGACTTGTTACTTTTTGAGATTGCCTTGTGAAACCCAAGTGCACATAGCCACTTACAACAATGGATGAACATTTAATGTGTTGTCATTGTTTTGTTCTTATGACTTCTGGGAAAAACCGGAATTTTAACATCACGTGGGTTGGAAATTCCATATGTCAGTTCGACCCTTAAATAATTCCATTGTTTTGTTTTTAGTATTAAATGGGAACATCGATGAAAATGAACAAAGATGTCGTTATTTCAATATGGACGCTGTTGTAAATTAGGGGGTAGTTTATGGTAAGAAAACTTAATTCATGTGACTCTCCATCTTGCACTTTAAATTAACGTCACGTTTCTGAGAAAGAGAGCTGCAACCTTCAGGGGTCAGCTTTGTTTAGTTTTCTGAGAATTAAAGGATGTTTTGATGTAGTAAATGCTTCTCAGAATTTAGTAACTGACACGTAATTTGTCATGTTATTTTAATTATGCAAATCGTGATTAGTCCAGTGATGGAATCACTGTGCATTGACATCGGAATATTCTGGTTGAGTTTCTGCATTGATCGGTAGATTGATTGCGAAGACAGTCGCCCAGGGACTGGAAAAAATGTATTTTTATTAAGATTAGCACGACCAATTGATCTTACTCAGCATTATAAACCTGCCTAAGCCACGCAATTTTTATAAACTGTTAAGTGTGTTGTGAACTAATGAGTTAAGGGCGCACACGGGAAGGTTGCTGCTGACACGAAATCGCTGGTATAACCTCGTTCCCAGGTTCCCAGCGCTGTCTCCTATTCGTCCCTCACTCCCTCTCACACCTAGGGACGAGTAGGAGTGAAACCCTAGAAACAAGGTTGGCGCCGGTACCTGGTCACTTGGGGAGGTAGCAGAGAGTAAATCCTAGTTAATTGTGATGGCTATTTAGTGATTGCGATTTAGCGATCAGAAAACGGTAGCCATAACTTAGCTGAAAATAGAAGGGGGGTTGCTGCGATAGTTGAGAGTGGTGAGCGTACGCAACAGGACGGTAGAAAGAAGAGGGCGGAAATGAAACGTTTGTGTGACAAATGTGACAGTGCTGTCACTTGTGAGTTTTGTCGTGATCTTCAGTTAACATTTCTGTGTTCTGGTCTTTTACAAAAAAGACTGATTAAGGGAAAGTGAAGGTGCAAATTTTCAAACATAATCATCGTCACGCTTGTCATACAACGTTTGCTGTCTTTTTTTTTTTTTTTTTTTTTTAGCCGTCCTTTTGTGTAGTTCACCGCGTTCGTGACATCATTGAACCAAAAGCCGAGGACCAATTAAAGAAATGAGTGTCAATTGTGATCTTTAAAATTCTGCTCTTATTACTTGCAAATTGTCCATTTTACTTTGATATCTTTTAAACTCTATCCTAAAGTATGAAATTTCTACCACGTTTTAACACAGGCGGCCCAGACGTAGTGTGTGTCAATATATTAATATTCACATGGACAAAATGGGATGAGTCGTCGAAACTCCCATAAACTAAAATAGTCCAAAAGTCAAAATATAACAAACTAAAAAAAAAACAAGATAAGATACCTTTAACTGAACGCCTCCTTCTAATTCCTGGCCGGTTAAAGTGGCATTTTGTTGAGTCTTGCAATCGTAGGTACTATCCACTAAAGAAAAATTAAAGGTTGGCTACAAAACAAACGGACCATCTCCACGCGCCTTCACGCGAAGAGCTATAAATTCGAGAATAATCGACGAATCCGCTCCAAATTGCCATCGGCTAATCTGCAGGTAACGTGTGCTCCTCCTTCTTGCTCGCTGGTTCCTCAAAACCCATCCCAACTGTACAATAATCGCTCGCTCATCAACAAACACTGTTGACCTTTACGCTTCGATACGACCGCAAACTGCTAATACGCGACGTGAATATTCAAGCTTAGCGACCGCGTCCGCGTTACAATGGAGCACTTGCTATAGGAGGGATGGTACTACTGCTTCTAGGTCAATCGATCGGGAAAATAATATTGAAGCCCTTGTTATTTTCAAAGAGATCCAATTTGCCCTATGATCACCGAACAGATACGGAACAGATATTTATAGCGGGGCTAAACAAAAGTGAACAAGAACATGTACCACATTTCCTCCATAAAACGTGAAAACCAGGAAGTTTCTGGACGTTTCGCGTTGTAATCATGCAAATCAACGGCAAGGAAATGTACAAAAAAGTGTGCTGCAATTAGACCTATTGTTGTTTTACCCAGTTCTGGTCAAGGACATTCAAGGACAGTTTTCTATAAAATATCTGTTCGGATAAGCAAATTTTGCCGACAATTTTCTTTCACTTGGCTAAAAATTTCTGGATGACCACAAGAGAGAATGATCTTGATTCATGTACAATTTTCGAAGCTCATCTAATCACGCTAATAAATTCCCTACAATTTTCTGAAGTTTAATTTTTCACATTTCACTCCCCGGGTTAAGCTATTTTTTGTGGATAAAGAGGAATCCTAAAATGTTCGGACTCAAAAATGTGATGAAAGAAGTAATCTGAAAAATTATCTCCTTCGTAATACGTTAAATTGCATCTAAAATTTTCGGGAAAATAATTCTGATTTCCTCGTAATTTCGAAAAGACTCAAGTTCCCCTAGATTGGCCGAACACTGAGATTTATAGCGCCGCTCAGAATGCGTTTTTAAATATCTAAAGTACTCTGGACAGCCTTAAAAGTGTTTTCAATGCATTTAGGGGGAAGTCGTCGTTGGGTGCGTTTTGAAAATAATAATAGGGACGTCTTTACGATCCAACGACGATTCTTCTTTAGTGGATAGTACCTATGATTGTAAAACTCAACAAAATGCCACTTTAACCGGCCAGGAATTAGAAGGAGGCGTTCAGTTAAAGGTAAAGGCTTTGTGTTGTTATATTTTGACTTTTGGACTATTTTAGTTCATGGGAATTTCGACGACTCATCCCCTTTCGTCCACGTGAATATTAATATATTAGGGAGTTTTAGATCCCACTTTACCGCGAACCTATAACCGCTGGAGGTCACGTGACAATCTTTCGCGTCACGTTTGAGGTTTACGACGTGCGTTTCCAACGTGGGAAGGCAGGTTTTCAAGTATGTCATTTACTTGAAACATTTTAGCTTATCATTCTTGTTTTATTCCACGTAATGATACGAAAATCTTGTGGAGCAAGTCTTTATCCATTAACAGAGGCACAAATTCGGGCGAAATGCTAATTTTGATAAATCCTATTTGATCTTGAAAACAAGTGCCATTCATGGCTGATGATTCAAAATGGAGGCCGTAATCTAATCCACCGCCAATCTAAATCGAATTATGTTTGAACGCCAAACCGCAAACGGGTAACCGCAAATCGCGGTTAGAGGTTCGCGGTAAACTCGGTAAACCTCTCTATTGACACACACAACGTGTGGGCCGCCTGTGGTTTTAAAAGCAGTAAATCGAGTGTTGATATCATTGACATCTTCACATGGATGTCAGTATTCCTTCTGGAATGCAGTGGACGTTAAGTAAGGGGTAAACGGGGGGGTCTGACATAAACGTCCAGTTAACGGCAACAAAATTTTAGCACTTCTCGCCTGATCTCAGGTTACCGCGCATCAAATAATTAGTGGATAAAATGGGAGGAGGTAATGCTGCAGTGAAAACAACAAGAAAATGCAGGTTATGACACAAAAAAATATTTGTTAGTGAACTACAGCAAGATTTGTACTTGCAGAAGTACGTAATCACACTTGACAACTTTTGTTTGTAACAGTAAGGTGCAAACATAATCAGTGAAATAGAATTACATGTAGCAATGTCATTAAGGATGTTCAAGAGAATTATGAAAGTGATCATGACTTATGATTATTTCATATGCAGGCCTTCGTTAGCACTGAAGGACTGTAAAAAGCACCAATCGTTTATGCAAGTGTGCATAGTTATTTGTGTACTGTGCATGAGAAACATAGACCCATACAAGAGTGTATTTGTATGAAATGTCCGTATACAAGTCATGTAGAGGTGATAGGTTTCTCGAATCTCAAAATGCATGAGCACTTCAAACATGGTTACAACAACCATAGTAGTTTTTGAAATTCCCAGACTCTTTCAAGTGTACACTCTTTCCCTGACCAAATGAAGTGACAAATGTTTCTCATAATGGCTTCCAAATTTCCATCGCAGCCATCCTCTCCACCCATTTATTACACGAATTTATCCTTAAAGTAAAGGGCAGATTGATTTGACCCTGTCGTTTAATTTCTTGAAAAAAATATTCTACCAATCGAACACGTTTAACTTCTGTAAATATCTATGTACCAAAAAATTTTTAATATAAGGCAACAATGAAAGAAGAAAAAAAAGGAGAAATACATGATCGTTAAATTTCACTTCCATCTGACTACTTTGAAATAATTCAATTTACCCTGAGTCTAAACTACAAAACAGTCCGTATTTTTGCGTATTCAGGCACGCTCGAGCAGTCAAACAAAAGTTTGGAGCGAGACTGAAAGCGGAGAGCGAGAATGGGGAGAGACGCAAAAAAGCACGTTTTCCCAAGCTGGCACTACTGTGGCTCAAAGCATTGTCGTAGAGGACGATCTACCAAAAAAAAAGAAAACAATCCTCCAAAACTTCCATCATTCCTTAATGTCTCTAAAATATTCTATCTAGATCGCCGCGCGCTTTACTTTTGTTATGTTATAAGAGTATACATGTATTACTTTATAGCGGGGCTCCCGCGCGCGCGAAGCGCGCGTGGGACAGAGCCCCATACCCATGGAATATGGTCAACCTCTTTTCGTTTGGTTGTCACGTGATTGACCGAGCGTACGTACGTACGTACGTACGTACGCGTCTACAGATTGTATGGGTGGGGTAGGGGAGACTATCAAAAGGAAGGGAGGGGTGTCTCAGGCGTGTCTTGGCAAGCCCACATCTTTAATATAGGACATTAACAATATGGTCAATTGACAGCTGTCCAAACAGGATAGCCACTGACCAGTATCCCATGACCATATCGCGGGCTCATGTGTCAACTCATCGAGGTGACGTGATTTATTTGGAAGCTGTCCGCTGACCAGTTAACTCTTTTACTAGATCGCGAACAACGTTCAATCTCATACTTTTACTAGTTTGGGAGCACAGGAAAACTGATAATGCACACATATTGGACATCAATGTTTTGATCAATTGACAGCTGTCAAAACAGAGTACCCGCTGACCAGTATCACTTGACCGTATCGCGGGCTCAGGTGTCGACCCGTCGAGGTCAAGTATTTTTTGAAGTTATCCGCTGACAAGTAAACTAGTTTTCAAGTGATCGCAGGCTCAAGTTCAATTTTTTTTTCTTAATTCATATGAAATATGTTGTGTTTATGTGCTGCACAATTAAAATTTTGATTACAAACTGACCTCGGACGGGAAAATTCAGCCAGCTGTTACAGGCAGGAAGACAGTTGCTTTTGTTTTTTTCTCTCACAATAGTCACGCGTTGGTCACGCTCTACGTCCAATTTTTATGCTCTGATTGGTCAAAATTTGACATGTGAGTTCATGCGCAAAATTTATGCAGCATCTTGAATCTTGTTTACTTTAACAGCTGAAGCTGACAGAGTTTTGTGTCAACTTGTGATGTTTTTAACTGTCTTTTTCCACTGGATGTACAAAATGAAATTCAGCTGCTATCAGGAGTCTTCTGTTACTCATGGCTAGTTTGTTTATTGGGTTTTTGGTTGAGAAAACGTCGCTTGTCAAAGTCGGAAATCCGATTTCGGATGGCATCGTTTTCGTTTTCACCTTACTTGATGCGTAAGAGGATTGCCAAGTCTGAAGCGATACTGGCTTTACCTGATAACTTTCAGGAGCTGCATCTCGAATGGTAAGCCAGAGAAATTATTGTATTTCATGTTTGTTTTTTGTATCTAATTTAATGAAGTGGAGCGTAGTTTATGCGGGAATTTAGTTTATGCGCGTTTGTAAGATTTGAGACAACGATCTCACCGAGTATCTGGTTTGATATAATCTTACAGAACTTTAAAAAGCCTTTAGACAGTTTCTCACCGCAAATAGAAAGAAAATGTTCCAAAGAATCTTTAGTTATAATTCTAGCCGGAAAAGAAAGCTTTGAGCGATTTTCTTGCCTCGAGTTCGTCTTTGAAAAAACAAACACCGGGAAGCTGGCTTAAAACATAAACTTTAGCAAACTTAAGCTTGAAGCTTGAAGATTCAGGATATTTAGGGACACTTTAATACTTGTCTTCCTGAATGAAAATTGTTGTCTCTGTTTATGTTTCACCGAATTATATTTCTTTTATTGATTGTTGGTAGTCTCTCTTGCAATTTTAATCGCTATGCCGATTGTTTTCAGTCGTTCAGTGAACATCGCTTGCAGGAGTTCTCAAAATGCCGCGCGTTAAACCATCAAATAAAAAATAAACATGATAAATTCTTTATTATCTTGGAGCGTAACTCTGTTAATGTTCATTCAAACACTCGCTACAGCTCGCACTACAAAAGTGAGAACCGGACGGCCGTATAGGTGATTTTGGAAAATTTTTTTAACAGTTTATGAATATTGAATGAGAGCAATTTGTATTGTGAAATACTGCTTTCTGTCCATGGTATAAAAGGTTGGTTTACACGCACCCAGATTTGTTGGCAAGATTTTGCAAAGTAAACTTGTCGAACGCCAAAACGTTGGCCTGATTTTTTTTCCTAAGCCTAATTGATCTACGGTGATCAATAGCCATTACGGCTCTTAAATGTGATAAAAGATGATTACCAGTTTTTGAGTGTACATATGAGGCTATCAACTCGATGTAAGATTTGGTTCACTCTTGGGCTGTTTGCAAATTATTTTTCTCTAAAATCAGGTAGCCTTTCCCTCAAAAGTCACATAAATGTGTTCTAAAGTTAACTGAATTGTGGAATTCGAATACAAGTTTACTGTTTAATTTAAATTATAAATTTACTAATGGGAGCCTCGCTTTTAGCCCTGGCTAAATCTATATATTATACAGAAAGTGCATGCTGTTAAAGCATTCTACTGGTTGTATATTCCTGAAAGTCTGTCTTATATAATATGTAATGTCTGACAAAAATGCTGTTCTCTTTTTATCTTCATGCAGTAAATATAAGTGACAACTGAACTCAGTTAATGCTTGTAAAAAAAGAATTAGTTGAATTTCAGTTCACTTAATTCATCGTTTCCTAGTTTTGACTTGCATACTCAGCTTAAAACGTATCTTGTTTTTTTTTTATTATTTTCGCTCAAAAGCCTAATTGTGCAAAAAATCAATGGCAGTTTGAGCCATGTTTCCACTTGAAACATCCCGAGCTCTCGCGGTGATTTCCGTTCCACCGAATTCCATGCTGACTTCGATTTTTCTATCTTTCCCTCTCCACGTGTCAGGCGAAAGAACGGTGACACTCCCGAGCTTTCTCATACCAGGGTCTGTAACAAACATGGAATCGGGATCGGTGGTGGAATAAAAGTTAAAGCGTATTTCTGTGTTGTCTGCCCGTAGAGGGTTGTAAATACTCGTAATTTTTTGGCCAAATCGCACCGTAGCGTCTTCGCGTACAAACAGCTCAAACAAATTGTTGCACTTCTCAACGCCATCTACAATAAATTTCTTCTCCTCGGGATGCACACCAGGAATGAAATTACTTGAGTAGCCTGCGCCGTAAGTTGTAGAAACCACCCTCTCAGTAATTCTTCCTGGCTTTTTTCCGAAGAGCACTGCGCCCTGAACCACTGCTATGCTGGCATTGTTGGGAACGAGCACCTTGATTCTTCCTGAAAAAGCACTCTTTATCCCTTGCTGAAGAAGTGCAGAATCAGCAAATCCTCCTACGAGCAACATGATTTTCACCTTCGAAAGCTTCGGCTGTTGCAACAGGTTTTTCAGATGGTCTTTAATGAGCTCAACCGTGGGTTCAAACAATTTCTTCATCATTTTTGAGCTAAGAGCAAGGTATTCTCCATTCTTAAGAGTTACATTGCTGCTTCCATAGTTGTGCATGGCTCTAGTTTGATTATTGCTCGCCAGGGACACAAAACTGCGTGGCAGGCGAATGTTTGTCATCAGTTCACTGTCTAACATCCGGTCTCCACGTTTTTTGGCTTCAAAATCGTTTTTCAGGTTTAACCAATCAGAAGGATATTCATGGCGGTACTTTCCAACATTCTGCTCGCCAAACAGCTTCTCGAGAAGGCTCTCAAATTGTTGGTTCACTCTAATACCGCCATGTGGACCTCCTGAGACTTTCGAGACTTCCTTGATAGAACCGTCCGTCTGTAACTCGTGTACAGTCACGTCAAGGGTACCCCCTGATTACAAAGAAGTATAATAATAAAACAAAATAAAAAAGGGAACTTTTTAATATTCTTCAAGCCCAAAATACGTCCTTACAAAATAGCATAAGGAGTTGTTCTATTAACCACAGGTAACCAGGAGTGTTAGCACTGTTCGGTAATATATTTCTCCGTGGAAAATCCGTCTCGTGCTAGTCTCACGAGTGGTAAGGAAGGAAGAATTCCTTGCCCTTCCCGGCAATGTTTGGCATCAATGAGGTGAATCAGGTACTTTCGAAAACGAAGCACTCGAAAACGAAGACCGAAGCACGAAGCACCCAAAACTCGAAAACGAAGCACCCTAGATCGAAAACGAAGAGCCCTAAATCTCGAAAACGAAGCACCCAAAACACGAAAACCTTTTCGAAACTACCGGTGAATCAATAGGGAATCTAAACTTGCCTACAAGTCCAGCTCAAGTTTTTTCATCAGCGCGCAGCGCGAGCGGTAGATTTTTTAAGTTTTCTGCGGCAAAAGCGAGCGAGAGGGCGAGAGCTTGACTTGTTTCCCCTGCGAAAACTCGCATCAAGTGACGCTATTTTGTCGCGAACTTTTTGCGTCCCTGTGGCATTTGTTGTCGCGAGCTGTCAAAGTATGTCAAAACAAACAAATAACGGAAAAAAAATTCCGGTTAGAGAAAGTAAATAAAGGAATCTTTAATACAGAAATGGGGTAATGAAAAAAAGGGCCGTCTTGTAACATTTGTGAGTTCAGTCTCCAGACGTTTCTGGCTCATAAGCCATAAAAGAAAACGTAAAAAAATCAAAATAATTTTCTAGTGCGCGCGTTCAAAACAAAAGGTAATGCTTTTTCGCTCCATGGCTCCCAGGAAAATCCGACCTTTGTAAAGTACTCAAATGGAGGAAGATAAAACGCCCACTAAAGCTTTGTATTTGAATACAGGCGATAAAATGACATCGAAATACAGCTCGCAAAAAATACAGAGTTCAATTGAATTTGGATCAAAGCAGTGATCAAGTAACGTTTCATGTGGCGTGATCGTGCCGGGGTTGATTGACAGCGCATCAATAAAAACCGTTCGTGATAGGATTAAACCCACAGGAGGAAAATTCCTCCTGTAAATTTGACGCGCTGCAAGGAATAAGTCCTTCGCGCTGGGGTCTATAACTACTACCGGAAACGAGAAGCGAAGGACTTTGAGAAAGTCTATAGGGTATCAATCAATCAATGAATCAATAATTTATTTACCCAAGTTATCGTCTAAGAGCACAAGTGCTCGTTGAAAATACGAACGCACAACTTTTACTTGCAGCTGATAAAGAGCTTTGAAATACTCTTTGTAAAGATACATAAATTTTGGTAACAAGGAATGCTGAGCTGTCTTTCAAACGTTGTTTTGTTCGAGTGCAAAATTCATTCGTCTTCTTTTATATTTTTCAAACCTTGTATGAAGTAATGATGTTAATTATCAAATTATTTAAAATAAATTTATTCTCAGTATCACCCGGGCTCGGAACAAGCAATGCATTCTAAATAATCCTACACAAAGTCCTTTTTGCGGCCGAAGAATGAAATAGGCTCCACGCGGGCAGCGCAATAACAAATTCTCTTACGATATGATTAACTACGAACTATACAACCTTACTGATTCAGAGGCGTAGCTAGAAATTTTCCAGAGGTAAGCACAGTTTTCAAATCAACTTCGGCCCATCTTCCAAATCGTTTTCAAAGGGGCGAGATCACAGTTCTTCGTGATAAGGCCGTCTTCTTTAACCAACAGTTTCTGACTTAAGCGTGAGGCAAAATTGCGGAAACTGTCACATTCATTTGATTACTACGTTTTTAACAATCCTTAGAATCCCTTTGGCCAAAAAATAATTGAAGGTGGCTTCAACTCTGTTTATTTCAAGTTGGACGCTCCTCAAACAAATGTTTCTTTTGTTTATTTTCTACGGATTATTGGTGCACGTTTTTGAAATAATACGTCGACAACTTACCTCCGATATCCACTACCATGTAATGAGTGTCAGGTTGTGCCAGCAATCCGTACACGGATCCACTGCCAGTTTCAGACCGGAAGGCGTCCAAGTTTTTCTCCAAACAGGAAAGTGCAGCAGCTTCCGGTTCAAGAGCAATCATTATTTGTTCGGGTTTGTCCGAGGATCCCAAGCCAGCCTAATATACAAAATTTACATTTTTTTAAAAAAGCAGTCTCGTATTCAACCACAGTTCTCTGGGCGCTTCTGTTTTCCATAATGTTCAATTTCAACAGTGACCCAACAGTGGTACTGCCAAAATTCTTCAAGTGGACTAAGGTTCGTATCAGGATATAATACATGACGATGATATTTCTGGCTGTGGTGAATCAAGTACCAGAAATCTCATCACCAAGAAACAAAAAACATCGCATTAAATCAAATTCTGTGCTACTACTCTGATGTTTACAGCCAAATATTACTTTAATTTAGTCTTTTGCCCCTTCGTTTCAGTTCAGTTTAGATCGTTCTATTTTTGAAAAATGTTTGTCGTTGTTCGTCGTTGCAAATTCGTTCTGGAATGCCAAGTAATACAAACAGCCAATCAAGAGCTTACGAATATCTAATAACATATTTAACAGTTACAATGTGTAGCGTTTCGATACATTCCCACTCTTGATAGTCACTGAATAACTTCGCAAAAATCAAAGCAAAAATGACCCGATCAAAGTTAGCATACGCTAAGAATTTCCGTAAGGGCATATAGTTGAAATGGATAATAAGTGAGCCTCTTTGTAAGGATTTACAATTTAGTCTAGAAAATTTTGTAGCGAAAGCATGAACGGCAGTTGATTAAATTTACAACCGTTTAGTCAGTGGTGAGCTCCCCGTGTTAATTAAAATTAAAGTGACAATGCGCTTATATAGTAATCCCATTTGCAAATACCTAACCTCATATGCAGCTTCTCTCATGAACTGTTTTGCCACTGGAGTCCATATGGCTGGCACAGTGAGGACCCACTGGATATCGCTCACGCTGAAGTATGTATCTCCGGTCCTTTCACAGAGCACTTTAAGAGCTTCATCCTTTAAAAACTTGATCGAGTGAGAGAAAACGTCCAACGCCTTGACCCTTTGTCCGTTGGCTGCTTTAATAGAAGTATGAACGTTGACAGTCTGTGATAAAACAGTAGTTTTTTGAAAAATCGGTTTAGCAAATAGAAAAAAAAACACAAACGGTCATGACTTTTCGTAAATGCACGGTATTAATTGGACATAGTAGATGAAGTCCCCAAAGTTGTTTTCTTATTTATTGTAAAGGAGACCTTTATTACGCGGAGTAGCTTCAATTGGAATTTCTATTGTTACAAACTGTATTTGGCGAACACTTGTAATTATACTCCACTTCCCAACATGCTGCCAAAGATTATCACCCACAAATTCGTCATTTTTTTTAATAAACACTGAAAGCTAATGGCGAGCGGAGGGCTAAGAGAAAACCCAGGGCTTTCTAGGAATAGGCTTCCTCCACTAATTATTAAAACAAAGCATAAACATAAGTATCCAAGCAAAATCGATGGCACAGCGACCTAAAGTAAATATTATAATATATTAGATAACTGTGTTAATCATAGTTATGCTAAAAAATGTAAAGCGAAAGTTAAAAATAAGTGGAAAATGAAAATGAAAAGCAGAGGTAAAGAAAAAAAAGAACGTTTCTTTCTTTCTTTCTTTTTTTTTTTTTTTATTGTGAGAAGAGGAGTGTTTTCAGCTTAACTCTCCCAAAGCCAAGAACTGATTACTTGAAGCGTAGCTTTAGTTAAAGTGCCGTTCTTCTGTGGAACAATCTTCCTGAGGAAATACGTTCATCAATTCCATAGGTCTCTTTAAAAGAAGTTCCCATAGATGGTTTTCTGATGAATACTCCTACACGGCAAATATGTAAAACAGTTTTGAGAATTTTTAATTACTTCGCTATGTCTGTCTAATGTTTTTAACCGTGAGATGATAGATAGCCAACGAGGCGCATAGCGCCGAGTTGGCTATAATCATTTCATATCCAACAAGCCCGAGTGGAATAATTGTTTTATTAAAAACGCCCACAAAATCTCGTTGAATCGCCCCGACTAGAACAAACCGGAAAAGACAAGGGACTTCCGCTATTCACATGTCACACGTCTATCAAAACTGTCAACGCGCGAACGGACTCACGGCTAGACTGCATGAATGAAAAATCAAAACAATGTAGCAATGAACATTAGTTTTTTAAAAACTCACCGTGATTCTAGGATTTTACACAGCAGAACAGCTTAAAAAACCTGGCAGATAATGTGAAGGAAAGGAATTTTTAAGTGACAGCCGTCGAAATTACTATGAATTTGGATTTTCGGTGCAGCTATAAAAGTAAGAACAACGGAGAAAAACTACCGGTATTACCTCGGTCGCTTGTTGTGAAGTTGTTTGAAGCCACAAGCTGGTTTTGCTGAACGAGAAAAGAAGCTATACTGCCGCCTCGATTGCTCTAGTGAATGGCTGCATAGCCTGTATTTGTAGCTGGTTACCTGTGATTTATATTCTTGATGTCGGATAAACAAGCTGCAGTTATATATCGGCGAGTGACTCGATCGGCGAATGGCTTCGCGATCATGAAGAAACAACACTTGTCTTCTTTCGTAGCTGGTCAAGGTACTTTAGTTCCATGTGTTTTCATGTGTTTTTCGACAAACTTTCAAACAAGCTCTTGTGGCTTTTTTGTTTGTTTTCGTCGTTTTTCTTTCGCTGAAATTGCATTTCTAGTATTCTAAAAAATGAATTAAAACGATTTGCTTCGGGCGCCGTTCTATCCTTCGCGAAAAAAAATCTCAGCTAGCTTCCAATTTTAAACTGACGCGTACACCGACCATATATGGAGAACGTGGTATATTAGCTCATATACCATAACGGCTAAGCCAATCAAAATGCTAGAATTGCATTATCCAATGATTCAGTTTTTAATAAATATATATATATATATATATATAACTTGCACAGAAGAGAATCGTCTTCCAACAAATAAAAACTTTATTCAGACCCAACGCGTTTCGGCGTCTGCCTTCATCAGGGGTCTTTTCATTGGGTTCATTAATCAATTAATGATCTCTTATTGTAACGTAATAAAGAAGTGTTCCTTAGTTGATTAGTTCCAACCAGTAATCCTGTTCTAATAGGTTAATTACACTCGTGTGGGCGTAGAGTGGAATGACCCCTATAATTTACGTTCTAAAACGTTATTTATGTACTGAATACTTTATAAAGGTATATTCGACTCTGAGTTCTAGCCCATTCTCTTATTGAGACCGTTCGGTTGCAGTGTGTTCAGCCGACTTTGCCAAAATATTTCTCTAGCTCGAAGTATTTCTTTTTTTCCGTTCAATTGTCATGTTACTCCGTTTGATTTGTTCAATAATCGTAATTGTGACGTCTTTGCCAAAGTCATGAGACCTGCTGTTGTGAAGAAAGTGCTCTGATAGTTCACAGCTGTTGACTCCTTTCTTAATATGCTTCCTACGATTATTAAGGCGCAGGTTGAAATATATATATATAAATGAACACAAGTGAAACTCTAAAAATTGCCTTGAACGGGATTTGAACCCGCGTCCTCGACTTTCTAGCGCCGATGTGTTAACCACTACACCACCAAGACAACCACGCTAACGCGCAGTCGAATTGAAGGCTTTATGGCTCACGGGACTCCCCAATTTTTTAGAGTTCACAGTGGCCTCTGTGACCTCGAAAAAATTGTTTCACTTGTGTTCATTTATTTCTTTCTTTCACTGGTTTCAGTTCATTTGTGTTAATGTATATATATAACTAATATATATATATATATATATATATATATATGGTTTCAGTTCATTTGTGTTAATGTATATATATAAATATATATATATATATATATATATATATATATATATATATATATATATATATATATATATATATATAATATATATAATATATATATATATTGATGAGGCCCAGAAGGCCGAAACAGTACTGTCTGCAGTTATATATATATATATATATATATATAAGTTATCATCCATTCTTTTAACGGCCTTTAGTCAATGAACACGGATTGAATAGAGGAGTTCACGCTTGTAGTTGCCTCATGGGTAATCAGGACAAGATGGCGGGAAATTCAGAGGTTTCTATTAGAATCCTGGCAAAGCCAGCTAATTCTTCCTGAATTCATATATTTGATGCTTTCTCTTTGAAAAGACTAACGTACCAGTTCAAAAAAGCATTACACTAAATCTGGAGTGCAAAGAAGTCCGTGATCAATTTTAAGAAAACCTTTAGATCTTCCCATACATTTTCTGTTATTTGACAGTATCAAAATTACAGAAAATGTATGGAAAACAAACTACCCGACAAATCGAGTCCTCGGACGCTTTCAAGACAAAAAAGGTAGCTGCCCTGTGCGGGCCGCAATGAGTCTTGTTTACTGTGTTGTTCAATCCAGTTTTCATGCTTTTGTTGACACTATACCTAAAGAGCATTCACATTCATATGAAAGCGGTTTCGCCCGCACTTCCTAGCCAACGGCTACTGCTAATTATATTTAAATACATTTAGTCCTGCAATGGGGTAAATGAAAGAGCTCCGATCCTCTAGTGCCGTAAAAATGCACCCATCGTGTTGCCAAAAACATCAGTATTGAAGCTACCCTGTTTCCTTCTTAACAGAGAGCTTAGTAAGACAAACAAGTAAGCAAAGTTTTCAAAGATTTGAGGTGATTTCGTGCGCAATGGTCAAGAAAATAGGTTTGGGAATTATCTCAACAGAAGAGTGTATCTGAATTTCAATAATGTTGATGTTAAGTACGGTTCCAAAAAATGTTTTATAAAACGCGCATAGATTCAATTCAATCACATTGAATTTTGCCTTGTTCTAAGCCATTTTAGTTGAGATGAAAAACTGTCCCATGAAATATATTCTTCAGAAAATGTCCTCTGTGTCCATTCATTTATATTGCGTTTGTTCCATCTGGTTTTCTCTTGGCCAGGTGCACGATGTTGGTGACCACCTCTTTGTAAAAGATGGTATTGCACTACATTTACTGTTACAGTTCCGCTAAACGCGTCTATAGAAACTTAATTCTTTGCACGGTTGCTGTGCAATCAATGTGCATTATAACGAGTGCATATGTGCATAACGCTTTCATACAGTGTATGAAGAAATAAATTCGCTGTCAACGAAATGTGGTGTAGTTAAAAGACTCCATTTTGCCCTACTTTTCACCAAAAATCTTACGATCTCACTTACCTCTACAATAAAACTGCATTGATCGAAATGCACAGAGGTTTTTTTATGTGTGCATTTGTGCTTCAGTTTTCTAAACAGTTTTGCTAAAAATTCAAAACATGAGCATTTTGGGGCTATATTATGATCTAACCTATACCTCGTCGTTGTGAAGAGCCATCTTAAAATGCTGGAAAAAGTAATATCTCTTTTCACTGGACTGATCCTGAAGTTGTGCATACTTTTCAACTGCCTTGTATCCGAAGGAGTCAAATGATTGGTCTGGTTTGAGCAGCAGGGAAGTTGGTGTCTTACTTGTGCGAATACCTTGTTCATTTATCCACTCTCTGTTAATGAATATGGACTTCGTTCCGTGGTCTTTTAGGAATGAAAAAGCAAATCCGCTGTAGGTTGTGCCAAAGTCGATTGCGACAACAGCCACATATGACGTCTTCGGTGAATAAAGCACTTAAAAAAGAAAAGTAATGGAAACACGACATTAACGCCATCATCCTATATTGCTGCTGCATTACAAGATGTATGGCTCAGTAAAACCGAATTGGTGGGTAAACTAACTGAAATTTGGATTTTTATGTTTACTGTGGGTACCGCGCTACTTGGAGTGTGAAAAGAACCGTTAGAGACGATATGGAACTTCACAAATAAACAAAGTCCTAAAAAAAAAATAGATGTGTCCAAATCGGTCCTATTGTAAGAGGCTTCTTATGGCTCGATTCCTGTAGGCGACAACAATCTAAACTCCAGCTTTATACTGAACAATAAAGCTCCGTAAAGTTGGACACTTACCATGACTTACGCGTCAACGTCAACCTCCGTATAGTTAACCTTTACAAATTCGGAAAGATGCGTAACGGTGGATAAAGCGTGTCTTCAAGGTAGTATTTCTCCAGTTGTATCGAACAGTAAAGTTAGCATTTCGTGCTGTGATTCCTTAAGCTAAATTTTCACTTCTTGGGTGGCCGCTTACGGGAGTTCGACTAACTTCTTAGCAGCTCAACACAGAGCACGATTACCTACTCTGATCTGGGGAAATGAGAGAAATCGCGCGCTTAGCACTAGGCTCGATTTCCACCATTTTCTCGGTCCTCCCCGAGAAGAGACGGCTGTACGCGTGAGTGGCCAATCGTATCTGTGACGAAAATTCAAAATTTTCTTTATGTGTCGTTAAGAAACATTGCGAATGGGAAATGTCATTAAATACCGAACACATGTTGTGCTTTGAATTGCCTCGTCGTCGCTTTGGTATTGGACATCAACAGAAACAGGTACTAAATCTTGCATTACCGATGGACTTGAGTGTCGTCTCTTTCACTTTAGCTGTCAAAAAGCATATAGTTCCGGTCGGCTGAATTTCAAAAACATGTCTACCATTTGACCGCTTCTCTAAGCTAATACTTTTCTTTGTAAATATTTTAGGTTTTTAAACTTAAAACGCTCAAAAACAGGATCGCAGGCCACATCAAACAACACCTTTGCATCCGCCGTTCGAAATCTGCTCTAGGAAAATAAATTCATGCTACCTGTTCGATTTGAGCAGGTAACGATCTGATTGGTGGTAATTGATAATAGCAAGCCCATGCGTCCAACCTGTCTGTTCGGGAGAAGAGCGTGGGCTCATTTCCCAAAAAGCGGCTGGTAATCGAGCCTACAATAGCTTAGCACCCGCGCTTTAAGATTCGAAAAGAGCGCTCCGTTACCAAGACTTAATGAATACCGACTGATATCTAAATCAAAACAATGCGCACTTTCATGCTTTTTTTCTGGACAAGAAATATGTGGAAAGAATTGACCAAACAAAACAACTTGAAAAGACTACTTCAGTGTAAGTAATTGCGTTCGACGAAGGAGAAAGCTTGCTATTCATGTACCGTACATGAGATGGTAACCGTTCTGTTTGCCATGCGATTACGCGGTTTACGGTTGGTCGCGGCTAGATGGACTCCCTCAGAAGGAGGTGATCGAGAAGGACTAGAAACGAGGGTTGCTTTGGCAATCTTCGTCTCGTGAGACAAGATGGCGCATCTCGCGATCTACTGACGTCGTCGGACTTACAATTTCTAACACAATTTAAGAATAAAGAACTTTGAACGGCAAGGGAAATGTTATTGAAATTACTTTAAACTCTTCTGTTCCGTAAACACAGGGAATCTTTCGATAATAAGAGTATAAGAGAGCTTAACCTCAGAATAGCTAACATGGAATCCCTCAGAAGGAGGTTGGCATCACTCAGAAAGAAGTGTTATGTATAACCTGTAAATGGAATCCTTCAGGTATTTTTGTGTAACTTGTAAATGGAATCCTTCAGAAGGAGTTTGAAATCCCTTAGAGGGAGGTGTTTGTGTCTAACTTGTAAATGGAATTCCCCTAAAGGATTTTGATATTACAGGATTTTTGTATCCCTTATGGAAATCTCTCAGAAGGAGATGCCTTTTGCTGAGATATGGTTTCAAAATTAAATAACAAGGAAAAGTAAGTACAACTAAATATTGCAAGTGTAGCTGCTAGCCAGCCCAGGACCGCGCGGTAGTGTAATTTTCGCGCCCTTTTGGGGTCAGGTGACCAAGCCGTTATTTTTAAGTTGCATGATCGTTAGCTCGGCGGTCAGAGATTACTTCGCTCGCTAGTTCAGCGATGGATTTTGGTTTTTCTGGACAAATTTATAATAGGATCACAAGGTATTAGTCTTTCTTTCGTTTCCTTTTTTATTTGGTTTATTATTTCGCCCGTTGTAATTTTCTAGTTAAGTTTGTATTCGTATTTGTTTGCTCGTGTCTACATACCCGGCAGCCGGGAACTGTTTTCAAAAAACTAGATACCCGGCAGTCAGAAATTTTGACCAATTTTCTCGAAATGGCTCGTTTAATTCCTCTAAGAACATAAGATATTTGTTTAGAAATGTCAAGCGATTATAAATATTGCCTTGGGTTAAAAGTAGAAGCGACTGTCGAGCTTGGGCATAGAGTGAAATCTCAATGTTTTCGACACTTAGAAAATATTCAAGTTCTGACACACTAAGTCAACTCCCGATGAATATCCACAGAAATTATCAACGAAACCTCACCAGAGTATTTAGTGTTTGTTCAGAAATGCCAAGTGATTCTAAATAAAGGTTTTCGTATTGTTGTGGACAAATTCTCCGCGCTTGCATCAAGCATATTCTTTAGAATCTTGACTCACGGGTACGGTTTTCAAAATACTAGATGCCCGGCAGTCGGAAACTCACCACCAATTTACACGAAATATTTCATTGAATTTGTGTAAAAACATCAGGAAGTTGTTTAGAAAACTCAAGCGATTTCAAACACTGCTTTGGGCTTGAAGTAGGGGCAACCGTCGAGCCTGGGCATTGCATGCAATCTTCAAAAGGAGAGGCCGTTCAATGGGTAATTTCTGTTCTTGAGATCTTGGAGATTGCAGCATGGCGTCTGCAAGCGGACCTGAGTCTAGGTCTGTTTTCCCGTGACTGCGAAATTAGAATAACATCTTGAAATAATTCTCGCTCTAACCTTCGTAAATGAATCAGCTTTGCAGTGCCTTACCTGAGATAAAAAGTGGGCCGAATAGGAAAACATTTCTAGCGCAATTTGGATCCTTTGCAGCACGTAGTGTTTTGTTAAGTGGCGATGGTATCAATGACTTTTAACTAGTTACTCACCTCCGATTGCGTGACCAGGCAATTATCGATTGTCTCCTGCGAAAAATAAGTGCACGGGAAACGAATGCTTTCGGGATACAGTAAATTTATTTTCCTGTATGACCAGCTGTCCTTTTGTCCTATTTTAAAAGTGGTTAACTAAGACGGTTAGCAAACATACCGTCCCACTTTAAAAATGGTACAGTAACTGAATGTTCTGTTTTCTGATTTTACCCCCAACCGCGGAGTGTTCAGAAGATATATTTGCAAAACGCATGAAAGGCAAATGAATTAATTTTTTAAGGTTCAAGGCGGTTTTAAGGCACGGGCTATCAGTGGATTAGTCATGACTTGTCATAAGGTGCATTGAACAGAAAATTGCAGTGATGATATCTCTGCTATTGTATGTCCGTTAAGTGATTTTCCGGCAAACATTATTTTTCGACTTTTTTACCCCAAAAGTTTTTTCCGTTCAAGTCTTATCTATGAGATCTAAACTTAAATAAATTTCTGTCATTTGTTGTTAAATGCAATTCTGCAAACAACTAAGTATTTAATTCTGCGTAAAAGCTGCATGAAATTGTCTTGTTTAGCCGTAAATCATTAAAAAGAGAAAGCATTAGACTTTCTCTTTTCAAGTCTAGTAGGACTTGAGCAATGGCATTGCTTAAGTCCTCCGGGTAGTTGTTCTCCTTGTCTGCTAAGGAGGAAACAGTTTGCTCTTTTCAAGAAATTGTTCTTGCCCATTGCGGTTTCAAACCAAGGATAGCAGCAGGTCTGTCGTGGTCATATACCGCTACTTCAGTGCAAACGAAGCATAGGCGCACAAGTCAGCGCTTGCGTTTAGTCAGGTGCCGAAAATGAAGTGGAAACGTAACCCCAAGGGCGTCCATGTTCGCTACGGCTCGAAAAGGTAGAATACAAGATAGTAAAGCAGTTGTGCAGTAAAAAGTAATGCGAAAAACCTTCGGGGGCTGGGGAAAGAAAGGTGTCTTATTTTTCTTTGGCTTGTTCTATTTTTGCGACGTGGTACAGGCTACGAAATACTGACAAGCTCACATATGTCTTCACCACCGAGAGTCACTTGCCCTTAGCCGGACACGCCCCTCACGTATCGTGTCTCGTTCTTAAAGTTATTTCAAAGCACAGAACCAAACCTAATCAGCGGCCGAAGGCAGAAAGGGGGATGAGCAAACGGATGTCACAGCATATTTTGCAAGAAACCGGTATCCTTGTGCCTATCGACTCAGGAACGATTGATTACTACTAGAATTAATATCAGGTCAGAACTTGAGTGCTACAATGGGAGGGAAGGAAGAAAAGGAAACCGCCGCGCACACCTGTTAAGACTTTTATAAACTTTCTCGTCCTGGCGGTTTCAAAGAAGGGCATTGTGGCTGCTATTTAATTTACAGTGTTTGTTGCAGGTGTTGAATTAATCTTACAGCAACTGGAAACGTGGCCACGCCTGCTGAAACTGATATTGCTTATAGGATGAACGGCTATAGTTTGGTATATTCACGAGCGCGTTTTGTCCAGTGAACTGAGTGCGTAGTTTTCTTAACGAAGGCATGGGTGGGTCAAGTGAATAGTTCGGGGAAAGTTTGCTTTCTTTAGGGGGGAGGGGGGTTATATTTGTTGATATCAGGAGTTCTGGCCTGGATAGAGTCGTTGTAAAGCTATCTTTTCTTCGCAGTATCGGTTTACCGGAAGCTGAACAAGGAAAAGTCAATGGTGCATTTATGAAATAATTATAGAGATTCTCACGGTCTAACAGTACGACGATTAGACTTCTGGGAAGGTGGCAACCATCAAGGCCCGCATTATAATTCATGATAATTGAAGGTCATGATGTGGAAAAAGCGACTCAAATGGTGGATGCCATGCAATTCTCAGTCGCGGGTGGGGGCGGCGTACCTGGCCTTAACGGTTGCCCCTGCGACAGAAGGCAAGCATGTCCAGATTGTCCACGGGTTGCTAACGAGACCGTCCCTTTCTTAGTACCCGTTCCCTGTCTTATGATTAGACCCGGGCAAATTTCTCGGGATTGCACCATCATTTTGGGCTTAAAGCTTCCAAAGTCCAACAATTATAATAGCGCATGTTCGCGACGGTTTTTTAAGTCAGTCAAGTTCTTAAACCAGACCTTAAACGCCCAGTTTTAAGTGTCGATAACAGTAAAAAAGGCATACAAGCCTTATGCAAAAGACAGTGGGAAGGAAGTGCACATCGGTGATGGGGAAAAAGGAGTAGCCCACAGTTATTTAGGGGTGGATCTTTCGAAACATTCTTATACTCTTGGACAGATATGCATTGTTTATGCATTCCCAGGTTTGTTTACTCACCTCAGCAATACACTGCGTTCCCTTGCTTTTTTTCCACGAAGGATACAAATTGCGCAAGAAATGTTTTCCTGTTCGGCCCACTTTTTATCTCAGGTAAGGCACTGCAAAGCTTATTCACTTACGAAGATTCGAGGGAGAATTATTTCTTGATGTTATTCTGGTTTCGCAGTCACGGGAGAACAGACCTAGACTCAGGTCCACTTGCAGACGCCATGCTGCAATCTACAAGATCTCAAGAATAGAAATTACCCATTGAACGGCCTCTCCTTTTGAAGATTGCATGCATTTCATTAAAACAGGTACATATAAAAAGAATCTTGTTAGTTTCTCCCTTTTAACAAGCTCAAATCGACGCATAAAACTAAGGTGACGTGCACATGTCAACTGACCCTGGGGTCAATTAGCGGTTGTTTGGGGCAAAATAACCTCAAAATAATCAATCTATTTTACAAGCGTTCGCAAGAACACCAGACTAACTTTCAGATAATGTTGAAGTACTATATCTCATTGGGTAGTAACCGGCATTTGGGGTGATTTGGAGAATTCCCCCATATAAAAAATTCGATTTTGGTTTTAGCGGTAAATTGTTGTATTTATAAGCATTATGCAAATTATGTTTCAAAATTGTGCTCGTTGGCGATATTTTATTCTCTACATCTAAAAGAATGTGCTGTTTAGAAATTGTTAGATATCTGTTTTTTGAGATTTAAGTGGAAGATTGCCAATATATTCGCTCGTTTATGAAAGTCAGCTCAATTCTGTCACTGGGCTATTTTCCCGAGTTCGGCGGCGGATTTTAGGCCCGCAGGCCGTTGAAATCGAAAATCTCATATAATTCCCAAACTCGGCCGCCTTTTGAAATTTAAACCTCAGCAGTGTTATAAGCTCATTAAAACCTTATTACAGACTGAAAATGAGGGTAAGTTAGGTTTTGAGCTGTGGCCACGATTTGCCGATTTTGCTCGATTTTTCTGTGCATTTGCTCTTAAAATATTACCTTTGTCTCCTAGCCCTTCTTATGATTATGGCAGCTATATTGAGGATCATTAACCAGAAATTATTTTTGACCTACAACAGATATATGCAAACCCTTAAATAAATGCAATTTAGCCACGTGTGTTAATGACATCAGGCAAAAGTGCATCCAGAAATTCCAATGCCAAAAAATTAAAACAGATGGGTTCTATTTACAAGTTATACATAAACAGAGTGTACCCCCTTCTGAGGGATGCCAATCTCCTTCTAAGGGATTCCATTTACAAGTTATAAGTAAACACCTCCTTCTTTAGGGATTCCATGTTAGCAATAGCCCTTTGCACTAATGACGTCACAAATTTTTGGTCCCTGCTGTGACACAGACATTGAACTTGACCAATACGGTATAAGAGTTTTGTATGGGAAAGTCAGGTTCTCCAACAAATTTTCGTTGTCTTTGAAAGTTTTTATCGTCAAAAGAAACAAAATCCAGCTTGGTTTCGATAACATATATCGTGATAATAATCAACGTGTGCCAAGACAACGTTAAACGTGGAAAAAAGTGTACAGATGAGTGATTTCATTTCCTATGTGGTGTCATCACTGTGGGTGAAAGTATGTTTCGGCATTTTACTAAGAAATGTATGGAGAGCAGGCCTTCAAAGCTGTTCATAGAACGGTGCATTAGGTTAAATTCATACGCAAAGGCTGTTCAGTTATTATTATTATTATTATTATTACTATTATTATTATTGAGTGCTTATATTACGCTGCTTAGTACTACAGGATATAAAGTACTCTATGGTGTCTACCTGGCCGCACAACAACAGAGAAAACTTATACAATTTCTGGTTTGTTCTAATGTTGGTGTGCTTTCCAGCTTAGAAATTCCGCCACAGGCTTGGGAGAAGCACATATACAAACTCGATTTTCTCTCTTTAGCAATTTTGGTTTTAGAGTATTACACGGCCAGAATTTCGATGTATAGAGTGCTATCTGACTAAGACAGAGCAAGGGATGCGATTTTAGTAGCCTTTTTTGATCAGCTCGCTTTATTTCTGATTTTAACCGTTTATTTGAATTACTTGGACCAGTTTTTTGCTCCCAGTAATGCCTTTTATGTATTAGAATAAAGCTCTAAAAACATTTTTAAAACGCTCATTGCGAATTTTATGAACAATTTTCATGTCAGAAACGCATGTTGCTCATACAAAGCCTATGAGTAGAATGCAAAGTTTGTCTGAGTCACGCAGGGGGTCTAAGGTGACAAAACCTATTTTTAGTAATAGTGCAAAGCGCTATTCTGAGGTGTTTGCTCCCTTATGCTCTTATTATCAAAGGATTCCTCATTTTTAAGGAACAGTGGAGTTTAAAATAATCTCATCTACATTTCCCGTAACGTTCGAAGTTCTTTATTCGTAAATTCTGCTAGTCCGACGAAGTAAGTTGATCGCTAGGTGCGCTATCTTCTCTCACCAGCCGAAGATCGCCGAAGCAACTCTCGCTTCTAGTCCTCCTTGATCACTTCCTTCTGAGGGATTCCATCGCGACCTTTACGGTTTGGACGCCATCATGGACAGGCTGGCACATTTTGCCTCGATTTCATGTGTTCAGTTCGCCCGGGAACTGGTATCTACTTGTCACACTCGCATTGGCTATTTCCTGTTTACTACAGGTTTGTTTACCGTTTTTTTTTTCCCAGTTTTCAATTACGTTATATATATATATATATAGAAAAAACTCCAGTCTTAAGATAATCGGATATGTAGATATTATGTTAGTAATGTGCTCTGCAAATAGACCTTGTCACGGTTTTCGACGCCATCTTGACGAGTAGGCAAACGCGTGAGAAATTACAGTATGAGAATCTAATTTCAATAAATTTCCGTAGAACAGCTGTTCTGAAAAAAATATGATTTGAAAACTAAATCTTCACACCTAAGGATTCTACTGGAAAAATTTTGAGGGCGTTACATGCAATAGAAGACCTAGAACCACTTTTTAAATTTCCTATACATTTGTCTCTAGGAAAGTCCCGGGAAAATTACAGACAAACATATGGAAAATCTAAAGCAAGCCTCTGGAGAAATTTAAGCACAGGTACGCCTCCAAAATTTTTCAGGGCAATCCTTTGCTTTGTAGCTTTAGTTTACAATTGATATTTTTTTTTAGAACAGCCGTTTTAGGGAAATCATTCGACATTAGATTCTCATACAAACACTGTAAGTTCTCACACGTTTGCCTATTCGTCAAGATGGCGTCGAAAACCGTGACAAGGTCTATTGTATTTGTTTTTATCGATTGTACAAAGCAAAATCAGCTAAAATACAGATCGGCCATATTTAATTCTATTACAAAATACATATTTTCGCTTTTAAAAGCCATTTACAGCATTATTCGCTTTCGTCTGTCACCATTTTTGAAAAACATACAAGAAGTTGAACGGTGTAGCGAACGTTGACCTTGTCATCTTACTAATTCCTGATGCGTGTATTTGTAAGACAGCACTGAGTTAGTGAGTCGTGTTAGCGCAGTGTCACGCAAGAAGGGTGTACTCTGGACTTCAGGTGACAGGGATGATCGTATGGGGGCAAAAATCAAAACCAAAAAAAATCGCTGGACCAACATTTAACCACCCCCCCCCCCCCTTCACCCCCGTCTAAAGCCCATGCCGAATTTTTCGAGCCATAACAATTTCCAGAGGAAATACGCGGCCGGGATACTCGGGAACTATCACGAATCTTCAGATTGTTTGGAATACCCTAAAAAATCCGTACTTCGATCATCCCTGTCACTTGAAATCCGGAGTACCCCCCGTCTAGGATTTTGGCCAAGGTACTATGTTGTTTCTTGCAAATTAAATGTCGCACTGGTGACAGTAATACAGTGTAGTGCCAATTCCATCAGAGGCGTTACGCGTTGTCGTTATCGACGGGAAATTACGATTGCTGTGTGCGACGAGTAGTTAGATAATACTATTTTGTCTTAAAAATAACAAGTAGTTTTTGTATCATATATACCGTCGACATGCCGGGCTTGTTCGCATAGTGAAGCTTTTTCCAACATTTTGCCCCTTGAAATAATATTATTAAAAAATGTATTTCATACCTTCTGATGCCATAATCCTCTGCTATGCTCGTTAAATGCCAGCCGTCAGCCAGTAAATAAAAAATGCGTTTTGCAGTGTAGCTTCTTAAGCTCCAACTACGACCAACTAAGCCTATCTTCCGAGAAACAAAATCTTAATTTGATGTCCATCGTACCCATCGACAATTAAGGGGCGGGTGTTGCCATATGATTGACAGAAACTTCCTCTATTTCCTAGAATTGAGGGTAATAATAAATTGACGTACTTACGGTTTATTGGAAACAATCAGATCTTTCAAACTCTAAAACGATTTTAGAATACTAGAAGATCTGTTACAACACCATGTCCGTGAATCAAACAAGAGTAGTTAAAGGTCGAATCATATAACAGGATCTCCAGTGTTTTTGAGAACAGACCAGTTTCGATACATGAAAATTCACACTTAGTTTCGAGGCTTGGGGGAATAAAACAAGAACAAAAATATATTATTCATTAATAAACAGGAAGGTGATTTCTTTTTTTTTATTTCCCTAAGCCTCGCAGCCAAATATGAATTTCAATATATTTGGAAACTGGCATGGTCTATTACTGAGTCACGCACATTTTTTCAGGTTTGTCGCTCTCCATTTCTGAGAAACCCTTCGACTGTAAACATATGACGTCGTTGTAATCGGACACAATAGAGCTGATATTCCGAGAAACTGCCTACGGCTAAATCAGGGCTCAACAACACAATACTGATAAATCGTTGAAAAACTTTCATGTCTGATGCCTAACAATACCCCACAATCCTGCACAAGGATCAGAAAGTGTATTCTAGGTGGCGTATTCACTGATTTCATCCTCGGCGAAATATAACGTTTTTGAAATACTAAGACTTTGCGCATGTATATCCCATAGTCCCGATGAACTGCCCCTGGGATTCTGAGGACGTCCGATTGGCTGCATATGTCATAACATCAGTCATATCATGGGATATATTGCAATGTATTTAAAGTTTACGAGCGGGGATGGGGAGACTCTCGAGTCATGCATTTTTAACTTCCGGTCCTCCTTCCAGGAATCTGAGCCCGGTGTGATTTCATGCAAATAATGCCAAAGATCTTAACTAAGAATGCTGATTATTATTATTATCATTAGTATTATTATAATTTTCGCGTCGATCGCAATGTCCTCGTCTCGTCCAGGCAGAGCGATTCGTATGGATGGAGATACTCTTGTCCAACAGGCGAAAGATTTAACACATGCAATTGAGGAACTCCTACAGGAAAACAAAGACCTTAAAGAGACCTTACAGAAGTTTCAAGGAAATGAACCTCTCCTTACTACTGATTTAGGGTAAATGAATCATGCCAATCAACCTACACCTTGATGTAATCGGCCAGCATTAGTAGAATTCAAGTCATTCTTATGCCTACGATGACTAGGAAGGTTTCTTACGAAAGCACTATTGCGTTTTTAGCCGTGCAAGAAACATGTGGCATCAGTATCATTAAGAAGATCAGAGTTCTTAGGTTATCGGAAAGACTTCTTTTCGTGACAAAAACCATACTCTTTGGCCTTAAATAGTTCACAAATGAAACGCGATATTTGTGCGACGTTTCACAGGTGACCATAAATTAATTATCCAGAGTGTTAGCCGGCCGAGATAAGCTGCACTATTTTCGCTATTTGTGAGCTACAAAAAGTGTTTGTTATTTTATTATTATTTTTTTCTTGAAGAGAACAAGACCAAACACATAACATTAACCTTTCCAAGATGAAAGAACTTTTAACAGAGAAACAGTGCGAGGTGGAAAGTCTACAAAAAAGGTAACATATATGAAATGAGTTAATAACTTGCAAACACTCGTATACCCCATAACATTTAAACCCTATTTAGACCGAAGGGGCTTTTGGATTTGGGTTTTGCAAATAAATTTAACAATATGACGTCACAAGGACGTTAAGATACGTCGTTATATCAGTCAAGTTATGGCTTAGTGTCGGAAACAATAAGGAAATTACTCTGTGTAATTTTGGTGGCCGTGTCATGAGCGGGTTTTAAAGATTTAGAGGGAGGGAGGGAGGGGTTCCCTCCCTTCGATCGATCGTAGCAAAACATGATTAATCGTCACAACGTTTAAAGGCCCATCCTTGATGCAACGCGGTCGTTTGTTTTTGTTTTGAAAACGCGCTTTTGTAAATGGCGCGCTCTTATTGGTCAACACTTTTGCCATGCAAAAGGACAAAATAGTCAAAGCTAGTCAGCTGTGGTCGCGTCGGGATGTTACTAGGGACTTTAAGATCTGGGACGCGACGACTTCTAGAACGCGGTGGCTGATAAAGGACTGGACCTGTAGAACGCCGTCGTTTGCGCGCGAAAAGTAAAGTTAAGATCTCGGTCGCGATGCAAGACGACGCAGCTGCAAACCGCTCTTTATCAGTCTGATTCTTCGGCGATTCTTTCGCAGAAATAGCCATGGCATCATTTAAGAAAGTCCAAGAAATGCTTTGTTTGTGCTTTGTTCGATACCATCACCTCCACTTCTTGGTTGACGCTTCGGTTTGTCATCGCTTTCATCCTCTGATGAACCTCTTTTCTTCGTCTCTGACAGCTTCTCCATCGCTTTTAGTCTAACATCTTTCACTTTAGCCCGATCGTATTGACGTTTTTTGCTAGCTGTTCCCTGTGTTTCCTGTAATTCCGCTTCGCCACTTTCCTCCAACGCGATGATCATATCCAAGAGGTTTTCTAGTTCCGTTGGCTCATCGGGAGTTATCCCAGTTGCTTTTTACTCCGCTAGAAGTTTCTTCTTATGCTTGTAAACAAGGATTCCCACGTGGTCTCGGACTGATCGCTTATCAACCCTGAATTTCGGCACAGTGAATTTGTTCAAGTTGTCTGCTATTTTTTCCCACATTCTACTTCTTTGTGTTGACCCTTTCTTAGTTGTGTAGGAATTTACATTGACGACTTCTCTGCATAGAATGGCTTCATGATCATGAGTCCAAAACATTACTGAACTAAAGAGAAGCATCAAAACACACGCAGTTTAATAAAATTAAATTAAATAATACAGGCTTAAAATTGGCTTTTAGCCGCAGATGAACGCAATAAATCGAGAATTGCAACGGTACAAGAGACGAGAAGAGTATGCAGAAGACTCCAGCATTCACTATTTCCAGTTTTAGCTCGTGACTTACTTGCAAGCCTCGCTCGAAGTCGAAGTCGAAGGCGCTGCCATTTTATAAGCTTCGTACACCTGAAAGAAATTTAAAAATGATCAAAATCCTTCCATCTCTGCGATCTAAAATGTCGCCAGACATTACGTCCAATGATCCTAGGAGGCTGATGTTACATGTTTAGAGGAATATACCATCATTTAATTCAAGCACAGGAACAAATATACTCACGTTTTGTGCAGAACGTCAAACTCGCAAAACCCACGTTCTCGACGCGACGTGGTGACACCAGGACAACGGCTTGAGCATGCGCAACATGTCTCCTCTTTGAAAATCTACTTCCTGTCGCGTCTTACAGCCGTCGCGTCTCGGATCTTAAAGTCCCTACTAAAACGGGGAACGGGGAGCGGGGAGCGGGGAACGGGGAACGGAAGTCTGGGAACGAGTTGTCAGCGGAAACCTCCATAAAAATCTAATATGGCCGATGATCGATGATAGAGAACCGTCGAAACAAACTTAACCGATAACGGCGTTATTTTACTTGAACTATATGCTCATGAGGTGCTTGAAATAATACGGAGGTAATAACTTCATGACGTTTTTCACCTTTTTGCGTTTTACTAAACAATTATCCCTATAGGAAACAAAATATGCTCCAACAGCAGTTGAAAGAAGCCAATCGGGACAACTCAAAGCACAGCCATATTTGGAACTCAAGCGAATCTATACTGAGTCTAGCCCACAAAGCAATGAACTACTTTTCCATGATAGATAACATACATCGAAGTAGTCAAGTAGCTTGTGTGCAGACTTCTTCTATTTCCTTTGATAGAGATGACTGCTTTGAAAAATGTTCTTGACCACGTCATCACATAATTAGTAAGACTACTTTAACAATCTGGTTCAGCTTTTAATATTATTAGATCGACTACACTGCACGCATTCACGATATTGAAGTGTTTCACTGATCCATGAAAATAAAATAATATCATGTTATTATTTTGTGAAACAATTTGTTTCAGGTCAGTTTGCCCTGTGTAGACCAGTATAATGACCCTAATGGAACCTAATTCACTCATTTTCCTCACCCTAATCAGTAACTGCTTCAAAGTCGTACAGTGGCCATTTGTCTCTCTGCGAAATACCCCAGACGACCCTTTCCTGAATAAAAACCATTGGATTACATTGAATGCAACATTCTCACTCACTGCAGATCCTCAATTAACCCCCCGCCCCCCTAAGAATGAGATCCCAAACCCCTCCCTTTTGAAGAAAAATGTCGTAAAATAATCAAAGTACCTCTTCATGGGCACGAAACGTTTGGTGCAATTCATACCATACAATATCGCTGTATCAAGTACTGTTCTCGGTGCAGGAGGAGGGGGATCTATAATGGCCTAAACAGAGCCTGAAGCCTTTTTCAGGCTTCAGGTACATGAAAGGGAAGGGGTTTTTATAGTTGAAGTATATGAAAGGGACCAAAATGAGATCAGTCACAGATGCATTTTATGGATGTGAGAGACAAGAAAACCTGTTTTAGCTATTTATTCATATTGTAAAGATGGTGTATTTACAGGAGTTAAAAAGGGATGCAGCGTTCAAAATTAGGTATGTGAAAGGGGTACCATTTGTCACTAGAGGGTAAACAAAAGGGGTACGTTTTCTGTCTAAAATGGTACATACAAAGGGTAAAGGGTTGGTCCCTGGGGCAGAGCCTCTTTGGTGAGTACCCCCCCCCTCTGGGTTACTGTTACTCTAGTCTGATTCTTCTCTTTAATTTCTTCGATACTGTGCTTCATTAAATGAATTAAAAACCCCGATATGTTAAAAGAAATTATGTCCCCTGGAGGGGAAATAAAATCAGGGAAAATGGGTAGCAAGATCTATTGTGTTATTTTACATGCATTGAGTAAGCGTAATGTAGCCACTATACACATACAGTTGTGCGTGTTTACTGAAAAACATATCGGCAATCCAATCTTTTGCCTCCCATCACTTGTGTGAGACCTTAGACTCTTTATTTCCAAAACTACAGACAGCTTGCTTGAAGACTTATCAACCACCTTCTAATAAGCTGCCAACCTCTGCAACATTGATGATGTGATGCTTGATGGTAGGTGCACTGCAATATTACTGAGTCAAGCCAATAAAGCAGCTTGACAATATTAACTGGTTTAAGTCACTGATATTCAGTTTTACACTGAGCTTGAAATATTTTTCTCCACAGTAAAAGTAATGTTCATTAAAGAGAAGCAGAGCTCCCCCCCTAGAAAAAAAAAAGCATCCAGAGGGCTAAACAGAGGAAGTATACTTACCATGCATATTTTAACAGCTAGCCTTTAGAAAGTACCTTCCAACCAAAGACTTTAAAGTACTTCTCCCACGTATACTTGCAACACTTATTATTGCAGCTCAGTTGTGGTTCACTTTTATCCTAAGTTTGAATTTTATTCTCTTTGTTTTGAACTCGTAATCATAAAATTCATATTACCGTACCCCAAACAAAGGGAAGCAAAATTTAAACCTAGGTTATAATAAAATAAAACCACAGCATAGCCATTTGCTTTGAAACAACTGACATCTTTAAGACCAAGGTATGATTGATGTTCCTGGCACATTGCCCGTTAATATGTTTAAAGTTGCCTTTTATTGATGTATTAAATAACCTGATCCATCTTATCTTTTCAAATAGTACAATTGCACTTACTTCTCATCATAGGTTTGTAAATATAATATTATTAGACTTACAGTTTTATCTCATCGCCAACATGTTTTAATTTGGGCTTGAAAAAACGCTACAGCTAGGAAGGAGCTCCACTGCTACACTATTACTGTCCAGGAAATACACCTGGCTGCTTCGATCTACGTTATCTTTCACCATGTATTTAAGCCAAAACCCTACGAAAAGCGTCAAGCAAAAGTAATTCATTGCTTTGTGAGTTAGACCCAGTATTGATTCGCTTGAGTTCCAAATATGGCTGTGCTTTGAGAGTCTTTGTCCCGACTGTAGCTTCTTTCAACTGCTGTTGGAGCATATTTTGTTGTTTAGTAAAACGCAAAAAGGTGAGAAATGTCATGAAATTATTACCTCCGTATTATTTCAAGCACCTCATGAGCATATAGTTCATTAGTAAAATAGCGACCTTAAGTGTTGTTTCGACGCTTCTCTATCATCTTATCTATCATCGATCTTACCGGGTTCTTGATCCTTACCGGCCATTTTGGATTTTTATGGAGGTTTCCGCTGACAACTCGTTCCCAGACTTCCGTTCCCCGTTCCCCGCTCCCCGCTCCCCGCTCCCCGCTCCCCGCTCCCCGTTCCCCGTTTTAGTAACATCCGGTCGCGTCGGCGTTGAGTGTTTGCTCATCTGACAGCTTGCCTGCAAAGTCAGTAAATAAGTATTATTTGTCGCGAAAGTGGATGAGTCCATTGAAATTTCAGGCTTACCTGAAAGAAACGTGTACGGCTCCGCGAGATGCCGACGTAATGTGATAAAATATGCACGGGCACATTCAAGTTTATAACATGTAAGCCGTCGTGAAGTCCCGGAAATGATGAATGAAGATGATGGATGATACTTTGAACAGGCAAAGTTTATTGAATGCATTCTCACGGCTACCAAAAGCGTTTGATATTCGCATACTATGCGAAAAGGTCCAAACATAACTTGTTAGGGAAATTTGTTGAATATTATACCTTAGTCTTTAATTAAACTTGAAACGATAATCGCATGTTATGAAAGCAAACAAGGCTATTCAGCAGAAAATGTATACCGCAAAAATCCATGAGATGATGGTAACAACGCTTAGAAGATTTAAGCAAGCTTACATTAATTGTTTTGACAGGTTCCTCGCCAACTCGGATGGAAGTGGTTTGGAACAGTAGCGAGGATGACAATTATTTTGCAATAATTTAACGGATAGCGCGAGCAGTTTTGAATGGATGACAATTTTCGTCGAGCGGATAGCCTGAGCAGTTCGAACGGATACCAAATCTTTGGAAAAGCCTTTCATTTCGTGTAACACAAAATTCGCGGGATCGATTTGTGTTCGCGGGGCGCAATGTATCAAGGTTGGCAATTGGTCTTTAAAAAGTTTGCACCGATTACATATTAAGAAGGCATCATAAGACTGAAATGTCTTGTTTTAGCTGGAGCAATAGGCTCCTGGTTTTAGTCGATTCTATAGGTGATGGTGGTGGAGGGGGAAAATGGTATTTTGCCCACAGTTATTGGTTATTAGCTAGTAAAATAACAACGATGGGAGGGAGGGCTTAGAACTACATATATTGAACTGTAAAGAAAATCACCTTACCCCAACCTCCTCCCCACCATCAGATGAGCTAAGAATTTTCTCTTATTCGCCTTTTTTTACTACGACCGTTAACTCCCTGTTGAAATTTAGAAATTTTTTTAGAATGCTGGTTCCTAAACTGATACAGCTGCTAGAATTTTAAACTCTTTCTAAGGCCTACAAATCAAAGTAAGCGTGTGCATTTTCCTCTGTCGAACCTTTCGTATAATTACCTTCGTTTCCATGTTTTTTCCTAGACTGGCTGCCATGTCAGGGAAGAAAATTAATCAGGATCAACGACTGACTGAGAACACCGTAAGTGACAACAAGCCGTCGGACCTGGAGGCAGAATTCACCCACTCGTTTAAAGACGGAGAACGTGTTGACTTCATAGAATTTATTCAGCGTAAGAGTCAACGAGCGGGACCCTCATCTGCGACAGAGAGCCTTGTTGGAGCGTCCAGGTTGGCCTGCTTTATTTTTGAGGTACAGATTTCAATTTTATTACCGCGAGTTTTAAGTAAACTGGAATACATTAAAGTCATTCTATATGGCGGATCCAAGATGGCAGATGCTTCCAGTTTTTTAAAGTCATAAAAGACGTCGTCATGACATCATTGCTATTCTTAATTAGCAATTAATGAATGAGGCTGAGTAGGATATGAAGAATTAAGCAGATCGAGGAGGGTATTATCTACCGAGGCCGAAGGCCGATGTGGATAACACCCTCCGAGATCTGCTTAATTCTTCGTATCCTACGAAAGCCGAATTCATTAATTGCTTTATTAATGATTCAAAATAATTCCTAATTTAAAAACATAGCTGAAACTTGCTTACCTGTATCGACGTTAAGTTTATCTTCGATAGTGGACGTTTAGGTTTGTCCAGCTCCGCAAATATTCTCCAAATAGCAGATCTCTCCCTCCGAGTTGTCTTCCTTCTGTTTTTGCTGTTTTTAGCCATTATTTCGCCTAGTTCCAGCTGTAGTTCTTACTCTTGAAACGAGTGAAGTGTCTGCCATTTTAGTTTTCACAACGAAAACAACTCAACCTCGTCCCTAGGTCTTCTCTGTTAACTGTGCATTAACCTGTAGAGGGCTGCATTTTTAACTTCATTTCCTCGTTAAACACAAAAGTTCTTCCAAATTTGGTCATCAGTAAGTGGTTATGGTGAATTATGCGTGTGCTTTTCGCCAATCAGAATTTGAATGAATAATAAAGGTTATTTATATGTTAGCCACCTTCTTAATTTTATTTAACACCTTGCTGTTTAAGTACTTTTCGCTTAATGTGTACTTTGAGGGAATTCGGATTCTGCTAAAAAATTCAATAATATGAAGTCATTGTGTCAATCAAGTTATCCCCAGAAGTTGGAAATGATAAGTACATTTTTCTGTGCAATTTTGGGGGCCATAGCATGAGCAGTTTTGAAGTTATAGCTGGAGGCCTCTGAAGCCCCCAACCGGTTGCATGAAGCGAAAAAAAAAGCCCGGTCTATATAGGGTTGAATATAAATATTTATTCACAACTGTACATTGCAAACCTCCTTTATGCATGGTTCCTGAAGACAATTACAATCTGACTTTATACGAACTACAGTAATACTTTTGTGAAAATTTTGATCCCAGGAGTCATCGTCCGGGTGAGCGCAGACCTGAGTAGGACGCTGTCAACAACCGTCCTATTAAGGACTTCGCTCACCCAGACAATCATGCCCCTCACACTTAATTAATACTTTTTTTGTACCGTAAGTTTGGTACAGCATTTCTTGTAATATCAATTTGCTGTCTCAAAGTCAAACTTCTTGATTAAAATGTGTGTACCATAATTTAACTGTAACCAAACTATGTTGATGGGAACTTGCTTGATTCTGCTTGGCTAAACTGGTTCTTATATTTCTGGTTATCAAAGTGGTATATTTCTTCCAGCAGGTTCTTAAACCACTAGGTTCTTACACGTAGGTTTTAAGCGTACTTCCTTTGTTTCGCCTTCTGCGATAATTTCTTAACTGATTACAACCTTACTTTAGCCCAGCTAGCTCGTTTCAGAGTGTTTCGTTTATCTCATTAGGTGTCTTATGAGTGTGCCTTGACGACAAGAAATAACTTTGCGGATGTCTCTTCATCACTGCTGAACAGTTTAATCAACAGAGCCCCTTCGATTGCATTTATCGATAAGGACAAGGTTTGTAAGACTGATCATCATATCATGCTCTCATTTTTTCAGTATCATGGTTAACCTTCTCGTCATCATCATCATCATCATCATCATCATCATCATCATCATTACGGCAACATCAAGTCTCTTCACGCCAGTAAGTGCATAAGGCCATGGTTGTAGACTGTATTTAGGACCTTTCTAAGAACCACTATTTAGATAAAACAGATTAGCCTTCTGCAAGAGCCATAATGGGACAGCTCTTGCCTTCTGGTGTTGGGTTGAATAGGAGTTCTATCTTATACAAGTGCCCTGTGCATGAGGACCGTCTAAAATTAAAATCTTTTTTTAGAAATACAAGCGACTGGGCTCTCAAGATTTAGCGTATTGAAAACTTATTGCCTTCTGGCCCTTTTTTAAAAAGTGTTATTCTAGTTATTTTTAACTTTATTTGTGTAGCAGTGTTTAACCTTCTTGCTTATTGTATTTCAGCCAGTCGGGTTGTTTCCCTCCGATTCATCTTCACAACCTGGGTCAATGCTAGTACAGGAGGCGATGCGCGAGCTGATGGTCCATGTTAAAGAGGCAGCAAAAGATCATGATTTGAAAAGGCTCATTGAGGTAAGTATGCATGAAATTCCAGCTCGATTCAAGGTTAGTCTTCCCCATGTTTTCGGATTATGAAAATGGGGTTGGTCCAGGCTACATTATAGACTCTTGAGAACTCTATTCGTGGAGGGACAGAGGTGGCTATAACTAAGGGTGTGTGGCGTAAACAGTTTGTGCAATGTTTACTCACGCTTTTGAGATTAACACAAGAGCTCGAGAGCTGCACTTGTCCCACCTACAAATAAGTCAACCCGTAAAATTCAGAAGACAATTATCCATTCACAAATAATTGAATTTTCCTTGCATCAACAGACCGTCAAAAATGAGGCGCAGAGAAAATTGAAGGGAGAAGGGCGCCAGTCCAAAGCCCAAAAAACTGGACTTATCCTGCCACCGCTACCATCCGATGATAAAAATAGGAAGCTTGCGAAGTACATGGATTATTGTTGTAGGTTCTCCTGGCGCATGGTCACGCAAGTACCTCCACTAAAACTTGACTACCGGAGTCAGCATTTTGATGAAAGGAGTCACGTCCAAGGATTTAAAAGTGACAAGAAACAAACTTCTTCGTCACAAATAAAATGCTTCCTATGGCCAACACTGTTGGACTGCGAGAAACGAGTTATTGCCAAGGGAGAAGTCCTATTGTAAACGAATGTAAAATTAAGTAAATGTCTATTTTTGCTGGAAGTGCATTCAGCTGCTCTAGCTAGTTTCCATGCACCGCTGCACACAAATAATTGCAATTGGGGCACAACTTTATTAAAAACCCAACTGACACGAGGCAACCACTTGCCTCTATACACCCTGCAAGCATAGCTGAGGTGTTGAACCCGGGAATACCGTGAAATAAATCCAGCTTGTGTGAACAACTTGAACAACTGAAAATTAGAAATTAAAAATAAATAAATAAATAAAAAAATCGGTGTTCAGGGTGCCTCAATGTTAGTTGTATCGCTTGCATATATACGACGATTACTCACACCCTTTTGCTAAATTAGCCGGAAGACAAGAGTCAAATTAAAAATGAACAAGCTGCAAAATTCTCCATCATAAATTCAGTAAAATTACTGGCTTCCGTGGTCCAAGTATTGCAAGTTTATTATTCACCACCAGGCATATAAGTCAATTATTATTATTATTATTATTATTATTATTATTATTATAATTATTATTATCATTATTATTATTCTTGATTATTATTGTTATTTTTCTCATTGGTGGTGTTAAGGACGAACGACGTAGCGAGATTTATAGTTTTGTTTGTTACTTCTACCAGGCTTGTCCCCTACCCGTCCCTACGGAGGGTTTGGTAGGGACGAACTAAAAGGTCAAAGTTATACACGTTTGGTTTTTACTAAAGAACTGAAATGAGAACATCTTTGGAGGGGGAACCCTGAACTTTACGGCTTCACGGTAGAAAGCCTGCAGGCCTTTTATCGAACAGCTGAAGATTAAGCCGTTTGAGGATTAAAGGCGAACCGTTTTAAGACCCTGACGAAGGTTAAAACATAAAATAATTTCAAGTCAATGGCTCCAGAGAGATTGATAAAAGAACTTTATTAAAAAAAAAAAGTAAAAAGAAAACAAAACATGGATAATAAGGGACATCATGTATGTATGCATCATCAAGGTGTTTACACCTTTTGTTTTTACTTGTATCGTTATACTAAAATCCATTCGAGTTCAGAGGTTCTAAAGCAACTATTCAAAAATCTTCTCCTTTTCCTTCCATTACGGCTTCTTCTCTCTCTTACCTCACCCTCTGTGTGGATTCAAGTGAGAAAATTTGGGGAAACGTCAATGGAGAGTTCGAGCATTGTGATTCTACGAAGTAGAAAAACATGATTAGTAAGACAGGGCGAGCAGCTATCTATATTAGACGACGTTTGTACATGGCATGGGGATGCAAATGCTTTCTGAAATTTTCAGCCTTGTTTGCTTCAACATGATTGCAGGATTACAGTCACTACAAAGTTAACTTTCACTCGGCAACGCTTTATCTACATGACCGACCATAGACGGCAATATACATGACTGTAGTTACTGATGTCATCGCTCAGAGGAGATGCTACCTCTTACTCAAGATCACCTCTCCTTTTACTATAACCTTTCCTTGACAATCCTGTAGGGTGGGCCACAGGTAGCACATAATAGTCTGCTGGGCTTTCGGATGCCTCCTACGATGATCCGGGCAATTTTCTCCTCCAAAACTGAATGCTTGGCTCAGAACGTGCGTTCTGGAGTCAAAAACTTTGTTCTTGTATTCAATTTCCAAAGGAGGAACTTGGGACACCATACACCAAGCAAATCTTGTGCAATACTTTATGTACTCATCCAAGCTGTATATAACAGTGGAGTGATAAGAAGGAAGTATGTCGTTATCCCGTATCCATTTCGTCTCTATCGCTCTTTTGACCAGCTAAAATAATGATGAAACATCGTTTATTTATGCAAACGTAGAATCAGGAATTGATAGTGTTAAGGCTGATATTTTCGCCTTGTTAATAAATAAAATAGTGTCAACTTTTCCTGAACTAGCTTATGATAAGCTTCATTCTACTGCAAAAATAGTTTTTTTTTTCTAGACAGCTCAGTCGTGGTAAAGAAAAGAGTAACCACAACTGGCTCAGCAATATTTTTTTAAAGGGAATCACTGAAGTCACATATTACAAAGTTAAAACAAATTTTCCAAGAATGTAAAATAGTAACATTGATTTAACTTACATTTATGAGCGAATTTAGGTCATGAGTCTTTGCTTCTTCTTTGACAAGAATCATGACCTCAGATAACGCGTCTTGTGATTTATTCCCATCTCCAGTGTATGTACCCATGTAGCGAAACTACGAGATAAAAATTAGAATGTAAACAAACATAAACTGAATACGCTCATGAAGCGTTTTGGTATCGTAACAGAGCAAACGATACAGGGAAAATAAACAGTCACTTTTCCATCATATTAAGTAAAGTTAAATTATTCAATCACCGGAGAATGTTTTCCATGGGTATGACGATGATGCATAGAACTAACCAAAAGTTTTTGGATTCGTCCAATCTCGACCCCAGAGCTCTTCTGCGTATGACGGCCAGGGAGGAATAAGCTAGCTTACGCACGGAGCCAGAAGCGTAAGCTCTGGGGTCGGGAATGGGATACGTCTCCCTCGCTATTAGTTTCGTATCGTTAAGATTTTTTTGTTGTTGCGGAGGGGGGGGGGGGGGGTTGTACTTGTTTGTTTTTGTTGATTTAATTTCATTTTTTATTCATTTATTTAATTTAACTTAATTTTATCCATTTACCAATGTTTTTTTGTTTTTTTTTTTTGGCGTCGCTGTGTTAATGTTTTGTTTTTTTTTTTTTTTTTTGCAATTTATTATTTTGTCCTACAACTTTGTCGTCCCTTTTGTTTATAGCATTGGTCTCGGAGACCAAAATCTACAGAATATTACCTTATTCTGGAATTCGCTTTTGTTGAGTCCAATTGCAGGGGCGTTTGATGATAAGATGTCCAGAGCATCAGTCGTAACTTTCTCAAAAGTAGTTTTCGCTTTCATGGCACACTCGAAGGCAGTCTGAAATATGTTGTTAAAAAAACGTACAAGCTTTAAAGTTATTACAATAACGAAAAACGTTGCCTCCCTCCTCCATCCCCCTGAGCTTTTTTTTTTGTTTTTTTTTTTCTAGAAGATAAAACATCACCACCCGACGTTTTCAGTAGCTGTACGTTTATCCCTCGGGCGCATTTTGGGGCAAGTTTAGTGATGGTCAGTAGCAGGTGGTGAAGCCATTTTTGAGTGAAATGCACGTTTTTTCAACTTCTTTCAACAATAAAAGTAACGCTTGTGGATAAAATGATGCAAAGTGCTTAATTGTGTGTTATTTTTCATGTCAAGCACAAAAAAATACCATTTATGGTGGTTATAAAATGATTTCTAATTCTAAGTAACATCCAAAATAGTGACCAAGATGGCTACCATTTTTGGTGACATCACAGGCCTTCAGCAGCGCCACAGACTGTTCACAGTCCCCTATTTTCCCGTAAGATCATCGCCATCGAGCGCTTTGCGTTACGGGCTGCCATCTTGCATGAGGGGCAGAGGGCGGTTTGGGAGGAGGCGAGAAAAACAGAGGGACTGTAATAACATCACTGCAGCTCACGTTCAGGAGACGTGACAGGAATTTCTTGCCTTTTACCATTCATTAATTAAGAAACTCCGCTGGCGATTAAAAACATGCTAGACACATTTAGTATCGATTTCGCATGTTTACAAATATCTTCTTTCGAAAAAGTGATTTTATACAGTTTCTGGGACATTCCTCCAGTTAAAATCGGCAAACATGCACACGTGAAACATTTCCCTAATCCAAGTGCTAAGCATGCTCGCTTACCACAGATTAAAACGGTGAAACCTCCCGATAAAAAGCCAGGCATTTCTGACAGGTCGTCATTTTTGCGTAGGCGTAGCGTTAAATTTCAGTTCGTTTGGCCGAACTGCGTTACAACATTCCCCTGGCCGGGCTGCTTCAAAACCATGTTGGCTTACGTGATTCATCCGCAACAAACCAAAAATGCTTCGTGTGTTTGGCACTGTACTATGAAAGCGTACGTTTTATAGAAACAACGACTTGTCAGTGTCGGCAACTTAAACAAAACTTGTCTTCGACGCAAATTAACTTCTATTGTCTAATGACCAATCAAACGCCTGCATTGCTCCGTGAACGCGAGCTGCAGTGATGTTATTACAGTCCCTCTATTTTTCTCGCCCCCCTCCCCCTAGAGCTATAATCCCCGAAGACCTCCCCCTTGGCACATTTGAAAATCAAGATGGCCGCGATTAATGGTAAGACGCGCCATATCTCGACGATCTCACGGAAAAATAGGGGACCGTGAACAGTCTAGCCGCGCCACCACCAATAAAATATACCTCATCTTGTTGAAAAGATCAAAGGCTTTCCACTAAAGACAAAATAGTTTCGAGATACTGCAACGTATCAAAACTCTGGGGAGGGGCTCCATCCATCATCCCCCCCCCTTCCCCCTTTCTACCACGGTAGTGGTGTGAATTTGTGTGTACGTTTGAAGGTTAAACTGTGCGTGAAAAAAAAGGGTCTCTCACTTGACAAAGATTCTGAGATGAAATCGAAAGCTCGCGTCTTAAGGAAAAAGTTTATCTCGAAGTCTGAAACGTCTTTATGCTCATATCGGATGACGTGCCAAGATTAGTGACTCGTTCTTCAGTAACAAACAAAAATTGCTTCGCACAAAAAAGGTACGACGCTTCCATCGGCCGCGTTTATTTCTTCGGACGTAAGGCAAAATAATCTGGAATCAAGGTCAAACACAACATCTCTGCTCCCTGTCCAAAAACGGCAAAATATTTTATTGGAGCTGACATTTTAGGCTCCAAGCATAAACTGCTAAGTTAATTACCGTAAATCCTCTATTAAGCTCCCCCCTCTCAAATAAACCCCCTTCCTTTAGTAAACGCCTCACTCCCCCCTCCCCCTTTTCAGTGAAAAAAGTTAATAAGCCTCTAATAAATAATACATTATTTTAATCATTCACGAAACTATAACTTGTGTGGGCTGATCCGGGATGGTTTATTTACCAACTGGATCTGATTCTGATAGTCGGCTGTATGACCTCGAACCTTCTTGTACTAGTCTCGAGGTTTTCCACTTTGTATTCTAGTTCTTTATGTACAAATAATACCATCGTCTTTTCTAAATTAAGTAGCCCCCCACCCCCATCCCCCGTCTCTATTAAACCCTCCCTCAAATGGGTTTGAAATAAATAAGCCCCCGCGGGGATTTATAGAGGATTCACGGTATCCATTTAGAGAATATATTATTAAGCGTTTAATCGTGCTTAAAATTTTCAAAATATAACATAACCAAAGAAGAGGCTGGAGATCAAGCCAACCCCTCCATAACTGTTCTGCCACCTGTACCTCCGGCGTTCATCAATTCCTAACTCATTTACAAGACCTGGGAGATACTTTCAAATGCAGTGTTGCTTTCTCCTTGATTAGGCTTTCTTACTGCTAGATAAGAGCACCGTGAAAAGGAAAAATCAAACGAACCACAAAACAAAACGAAAGCAACAGTAAATCATTAATACCAATAAACTTTTACCTCAAAAATGAAGCATGCAAGTCTGCAGAACGTTAAATAATCTCTTGCAGATGGCTTCGTTCCATGACGCGTAGCTCTGTTAGTTATAAGCTCCACCGCATCAACGCGAGCACCGTCTTTGAATTCAGTAACATATTCACTTTCAAGCTGGGACTGCCTATTAGTGCTCAGGGTATTTTCTGATTTT
>CALNXK010000015.1:2060000-2132500 GCA_942486035.1 Porites lobata
GTACTGTGTACCATAAAAAATTCTGAGATTACAAAATCACAACTGTACAGACACCAAAGATCACAGCACACGTGGGAAATGACCATGGCTTTTACTGCACAAGTAGTAACCGTTTTTGGAGAAGACATGTCTGGGGGTAGGGGGGGCGGACCTAGACTTATAGGCTGCAGTCACGGGACATAAACATCAGACGTCCGTTCGCCTTCAAGCGAATAATAACCATCATAGCGATAGGTTTTTCAAATTCATGCCCCTGATTTTAAAGTGTTTCATTACGGCTTGAATTTCATTGTTGAACGGCTTGAATTTCACTGTTGAACCATTCAGGTATGAATTCCCTCTTGACACGGCTTTTTTTCTAGACAATCTGCTGCATCATTAGGAGTAGGCTTTCTCTTCTCCGTCGCATCAAACCTTATCTTAACTTTGATTGTGCTTTAAGATTCTATAATTCTTGTGTTAACAACTACTTTATTTATTGTTCCGCTGCCTGGGGTAACTGTTCCTACCATCTCCTCTTACGACTGCTTCGTCTTCAGAAGCGTGCTGGGCGTATCCTCCTTGATGCCGACCTCTCTCAGACTTCTATTTCTTTATTTCTAAAACTTAACTGGATTCCCGTTTTTGATCTTATTAAATACAGGAAACTTTTTCTTCTTTTCATCGTACTCCTTAATCCGAATGCTCCTAAATGTCTCAGGAACAGATTTCAATTTCTTTGTGATTCGCGTGGACCTCTGGGCCGTTTTACAAGAGCCTCTCTCTATGACTTAAAGGTGCCATGCCCACATAGCAACCCTGGGAAACGCACCTTGGCCTATACTGCTACTAAACTTTTTAATGACCTCAGTTCCGACTTAGAAGAGTTTTCTATTTCTTCTTCTCCACTGATATTTAAATTTCTTCCCTCCTCTCTTAAGTCTAAATTACGAAGTCTGTTTTTCTCACGCCTATCATCGGCCGAGCATTTGGAGGATCTACTGTGCTCGACTTGCCGCTCTTCTATTCATTGTCACTGTTTTTCATAGTCCTACTACAACCACTATTACGTCTTTTAATTTATATTTATGTATATATGTATACATGTTCATTTATAGTACATATTTTGCCCCCCTTCGTCGATTTATATATTATTCATTACGTGTTTATAGCCTATTCTACTTTAAATATTGTCTCTTTTGTGTATATATATATATATATATATATATATATATATATATTTATAAATTTATTTGTTTTTAGTCTTCTAAATTTATTTATCTATTTATCTATTTTTTTGAGGGCCGTAGGTTAGAAAACTGTAAAAGGTTATTGCGCTTCCCTCTTTAAATAAAGTTATTGTATTGTATTGTATCAGTCCTGTCCAGGTTTTGATGGTATGCGTTCCATCGCCAGGGCAAACCACCAAGTTCTTTATGAAAAAGAGTCATTCCTCTGAACTTCATGGCAACGATTCGACAGATCTTTTGTCTGTCGCCGCTTTTGCTCTTAATGCGTATTTGACGTCAAATCGTTCCTTTGTGAATAGCGTTTGAACACTCCAACTTTTCTTTTAGAGTACAGCCACATAGTCCCATTGAAGTGACCTTTAGGGTCTGCACTTTGATTATACTATTTAAGCGTGTTTCGCTCGCGCTTCCCGTTCTTTCGCCCATTACTTCCAAGCACCTGCTACGCAGGCTTATGTTAAGGCGGCTAAATAAGCCAGTTGACTTTCAGAGCGACAAATATTAGTATAAACAATATAAATTAAAAGAATATCAGTGATAGAAAGACAGATTATAAAAAGCTGCAAGCTCTAATTTGCGCGAAGCATCTGTTGAGACATCCTCTCTCAGGGTTTTCGGTAACATTTGGAATTGATGCAGAGGTTTAGCTGCTGGACTTACACCGTTCGTGCTGAAGGAAATTTTTAAAATTGGACTCTCTAAAATGCAATTTAATGCGTTTCCTGGACCTGAATTAGTTAACCAGAAAGGCCTTTTAAGGCGTTAGGGAAAAAATGCTCACAAGAATTGTATGCATTACATAAATATGTGAGTAAAATAAGGGTCAAATATACCTTACCTTTGATTAAAAAAAAAAAAAAACATTTTCACCCTTAAAAAAAAAATATTTTGTGTGTAAACCACCGGACTTTAAATGTCAAACAACAGAACGTTGCGTCCGGTGCCCGGCGTCAAACAAAACCCCCGCTCTCTCATGACAGCAAAATGAAAAAAAAAAAAATGGCTTAAAAATATCACTTATAATGCGCTTCCGGAAATTGTAAAATGGCAAAGAAAAAAATCATTCCGAACAATAGTTAAGGAAAACACATAAGCGCGAAAAATTATTTCTTTACAGAAGAAAAACATTTTTCAAAAATTTATAAAAATTAAACAAAAAAAGGGGTCATAAAAGTTGTCTGCGGCGCGACAGACTTCCAGGCTTTTTAGGTGTATGTCGATTATAACGATTATAAACACTGCACTCACCACTTTTCTAACTGCTTTCTTAAATTTTCGTTCTCCCTTTGATAACTCTCTGTTTCTTTCATCAGCTGGTCTCTGTAACGATTTTGGAGCTTTACATACCTAAAATAGTAATAAAATTATTGATAGTAATTTTAGTAAGAGTACCTATAGTACTTTTATTGCTTATAATTAATCTTAATGGAGTTGAAAACTTAGGTTTCCGTTTGTTTAAAAACACTGAAAACTTCCAGAACATAAGCACTAGCACTAAATTCTCCACTTCAGAAACTCTTGGGAGAATGGGCAGAAGCTTTGGGTGCAGTTATTTCTGGGATTGTTTGGGTGGACAAGTGTTAGTTATGATTGGTCGATAGCATTTAAGAGAACCTTTAACCCATCATAAGTAATGGTTGTCCCCCCAAATGATTCCAGAAATCGTCCCGCCGAAAACTTGTACCCATTTCCCTTATAGTCAAGTCTAAAGTATGCATTACTACTAGAACTACTGCGAAAAAAAAAATGATTTCAACATAACGTGATTTTTGTAGAATTTTGTTCAAATGTTACAATTTGCTACCATTTTTGCAAACCACTAGTCTTCGCCTTCTCTCGAAATTCCCGCGGAAACGGGAGAAGTGGGGTAGATTAATGAACTATTACTTAAATTGTGGAACACGTATTTAAGTAACTTTAGATACAAGTAAATATTAAGTTCTTGAAATACTTCGTTCAATTCACAAACTAAAACAGCTCTTAAAATGTGAACCATGCCAGTAAGATGTGTTACAGTGAGATGCAACAACGCAGGAGACCCTTAAAAAGGGATAAGCATGCATAAAATCTCGTTAAGTTAAAAAGTTTGAAAGAGTTAATTTCTCGTGACGTCACAAATGAGCCTGTCAATTTCGTGATTAACAGAACGGGTGAACCAATGAAATTTAGACTTTAAAAATCTCATTTGGTCAAACGCAAATTTGTTACGAAGAAGTCCTTGTAGTAGTGCATTCTTTCATTTAACATAAAACATTTTTAGGTTATGTGCACTTTTTAACAACCACAACAACAACAAAATAGGAAGGCAATCCATTAACCATTACAGAGCGTTTTCACTAACTCGGTCAGCAGTTATGCAAAATTTTTGGAGCGAAGATTCCACACCCACAGGATTGGTTATGACCACCAACATGGCCGCCGTTTTACAGTTTTAGTATACCAATATGGCGGATGTGACGTCATGTGAAAACGTTCTCGACGCGCATAAGACTCAGTTGTCTTTATTAATTTTATTGAAAGAATGAATAAATTCAGTTTTTCACTATTACTACTTACTCTTCTGCGTATTCAAGTTTCAGACGTTCCTCTCGGGTACTCCATTGCTGGTACTGTGGTTGATCATCCCAAGCTTCTGACCTATTTGTGAAGCCATAACAGAGATCTGTAATCAGTGGTCGGTTCCCGCAATTATACTTTTTGCAAAAATGCGGATTACGAAAATGAAAACGCCTAAAAATCAAGATCTGCATTTGTTTTCCGTACTCAAAACTAAAAAAAGGAAACCCTTTCTTAACTTCCACTAGGCGTTATGGAAACCTGAGAAAAGTGCCCCTTTTCTCATGAAAAGCCGGATATTCCTAGGATTTGTCTTCGATATAAAGTGACCCAACTTTCTTGAGTAATATTTATATCTCAGCAATCACAAAAAAGCTGGAAATAGAAATTTCTCGAGTTTTTTCAAGTTTGTGCCTTTTTCTTTAACGCAAAAAAAAGAAGACGACTTTTTCCCCTATCTTTGTTTGGACTTTTTGGCGGACAGTGGACAAATAAAGGCGAGAATCCCAATCTTCGGTCCTCTCGACTGACACCTGTCAAAAATGACAGGTAATTATGAGCAATGAATTGTGACATTAATTTACAAGTGTTCATATGTAGTCGCACACTTTGTGTTCCGGCAATCTTATATTTCAAGATGTCGGACGTTTATGTCAAGATTAAGATGAACGAGAACAACGGTACTCAGTGACCATAATAGTTAGGCTCGTCCTAAGCCAGGAAATCTTCGTACATTTCCTTCAAAGAAGGGGAGTTAATTCTCTCATCCTGGCTTTTAGCACGTTGAGGACTGTGAGAAGACGTCCTTTGTCTTCAAACGGAGACGAACGAGTGACTGCGAACTCAGTTCGCTCAGTAGTGGCCGCAATGCAGTCTACAGCGCTTGGTGTACCTCTTTTCTTAGCAAAGGACGACCGCACGAACAAATCTCAACTAAAACGAACGTGGACGAAATCGCTTGTATGGTGGACGTGTCGCCGTCTGGCGAAATCGGAGAAAAGTTCCAGGTGCACCGTGTCGCTGACCAAAGAAACTTCGTCTGTTGATGAAGTATTTGCATCCAGAAGAACCACTTCAAAGCCTAATTGTTGTTTTTAGTAACCTATGTACTTCAATCGACCGAAGAAGTTTCTTCGGTCAGCGACATGTACGGGAACATGTCCACTACTACAAGCGATTTCTTCCACGTCCCTTGACCCTCCTTGGTGGTGGTGAAGGTTGGTCGTTTTAGTACGGCCAGCGCACTCTGCCCAGGTGGAGGGTTGAGATTGTTCTTGTCGCCGTCCTCGTGTACGTCTTCTCAAAGTCCTCGACGTGCTAAAAGCCAGCATCTAAGGGTGGAATTATCTCCTCTTCTTCGAAGGAAATGTACGTAGATCCCCTGTTTAAATCGAGGCTAAATATCATGGCCAGATTACCTTTGTTTAGAGTTGAAGACTTAAGTTTTACCCCTTTTTTATTTCTCGTCCGTCTTAATCTTGACGTGAACGTCCGACGTCTTGAAACATTGCCGGAATACAAAGTGTTCAACTACATATAAACACTTGTAAATTAACGCCACCATTGCCCAGAATTTTCCGCCATTTTTTTACAGCTGTTAGTCGAGAGGCCCGAAATCAAAATTGGGACTCCCACCAATATTCGCCAAAAAGACCAAAAAAGGAAAGGGGCCGGGAAAAAGTCGACTTTTTTCAACTTTGAAGAAAAAGGCAAAAAAGTTGTAAAAACTTGAGAAATTTCTCTTTCCAGCTTTTTTGCGATTAGTGAGATATAAATATTACTCAAGAAAGTTGGTTCACTTTATATCGAAGACAACGTACACAACTCCTAAAAATATCCGGCTTTTTATGAAAAAAGGGGGCACTTTTCTCAGGTCTTCATAACGGCGAGTCGAAGTTAAAAAAGGGTATCCTTTTTTATTTTTGAGTGTAAAACACATATAAAGACTTTGATTTTAACGCATTAGACCATTTCGATGCCAATTCCTCATGCGTAATCCACGCTTTGACAAAAAGTAGAATTGCCGGAACCGACCACTGATTGGATATAGAGAAATGCAGTTTTTAAGATAACATGATGCAGAATAAAAAGGTAATTCAGTACAAGTGGAAGGAAATAAACGACGCATTTTTATTCGTTATAAACAAAGGAACTCACAGGAGCCAATCAAACGCGCAGTCTAAGTGGCTCAAAAGATTTGAACTACAAATACGTCAAACTTAGTGTGCATCTACTTTCAGCATGCAAGATTAAAAAAAAGAAAAGAAAATAGGGCAACCGAATCACACTAAACAGATTGATTGATCGGATGGTAAAATTTCATAACAAAATAAATGCGATCTCTCTTTTACGGGCTCTTTGATGTTTATATGTGACACGTGTACTCAGTGAGCAACGGCAGCAGCCCGATGTAGTGAATTTTCATCAAAGCGACCGTTGTGTATGTAAATCAAACTAAGCAAGTTCGCAAAGACAAATACGACAGTGAAACGAGGCTTTTTGAATGTCTAAAATTAGATGTTTCACACAAGTCTAACCATTAAAAAAATGTAAAATTCCAACAACTATGATTTGAATTGCTTATCCCAGTTTGCATTACCTGAACGTTGATTTCGTACCGCTATTACAATGACGTTTTAACAGTTCCAGTTCGTCTGGGAGTTGTCGTAGCTGCCGCAGAAATTGTGCGTCGAAAGCAACCAATATCTTCGGATCGGTGCGATTGCTTTCTAATTCCCAGGTGCGGTTATGCCTCGGGAGTAGCGGCGATGAAAAGTATCGCCGGCCTGGTTCCATGTGATTATTTGGGTTAGTCGGCTACAGCGACAATCAACCACGAGCTTTGCGATAAAAGAAGAGAAACACAGTTGGCGGACTGAACAGCAACGTCCGTTATTTGCCTTACTTGACTTTCGTGGAAAACCGGAAGTTGAACATGTCACGCTTTTGTGACTTTCATCATCAGTCGTTATAATTACCATAAGTAACGCTACTATTTCATTGTAGTGGCATTGGCAGTGAACTTTATTCCTTTTTTCCTAGTGAAAGAGAGTGTCGAGGTTAACAGGAAAATGGCAATTACACTCAAACTGACACTATGTTTTATAATTAAGCCGTTGACGTGTAAAAATACATGCAAGTATTTCTTTGTCGGTTTCGTCGAGAAACTGAAACCACTGACAAACAAACAAAACGAAAAACACACATTCGTCCGCTGTTTTTCAGTTCCTCGTAAACTCCTTTTCGCATTTTGGACACTGCACAATAATCTTGTCAGCACTTTCGACTTTGATATAATTTCGAGACTAAAAGGCAATAAAATACACAATAGTCTCTCGTTATGACCTACTAGATGACCCGGTTTTCCCGAAACATCACTCCACAAATGCGCAGAACACAACCCGCCTTTCTAATAGCCTACCTTCAAGAGCGCCTCGTTACCACCAGGATCATGGCCTAACGCTGGCTGCATTAATAATAGTGCCACTTGACACCCGAGTGAAAGACAAAGAGAAAGAGAAAACTGAGAACGATTACGATATAAACGAAAACTATTATCAATGATAATGATAATAATAATAATTTATAATAAGAAGAATAAGAATAAGAATAATAATTAATAATAACAATCTTAAAAGCTCATTTAAAACAAATTTGCAATCTACTTACAGTAGCTATGAAATATAATTTAAAAAGGTAACAAAAGAAACCAATTAAGTAAACTCAAGAGCCATAATTATGATCTCTTGGTAAACTATGTGCCTAAGGTATCAAATTAAGTCAATAAAAGTTGATAAAAATTCAAAAATGGTAACATGAATAGCTTAAAAGTCTAGCTAATTCAATAAGTAAACCAGTAACGGGGATGCAACACATTTTTTTGAGACTCAGTGTGCAGTAGTCTTTTGTGGTCAAGATAAAATAAACAGACGTGACCGTCTTCCTTTAATTCCCATGATTCTTTGAGGTTCCAAGGGCAGGCGCTCCCTCTCCCCTCGCGTGTCTCTCTCGCGCGCCCCGTTCTTTCCTACGCTTGGGCTTTCGAGCGCCTGCTACGCAGGCTATTTAAAGTGACTCTTTCGACTTTTCTGCCCTGTCCTTTGTTGCTTAACTTTGATGGGTTGAAAATGGAGTGAAGAAACTATCAGCAGTGCAAAGACTTTTGAGGATTAAAGTCCATTCAGGTATTTTTGTCTTCAACAATACATTTGTATGATAATAAGTATAGCCAGTCTCGTTTCAACGTGACCGTACATACGATTCCGTATACATTTTCAAACATTGTAAATGCTCGATCAAAGCAGCATAATTATTAATTGTGAAGACCGGACAAGGTAAAACAAGGTACAGTAATTAATAAGCCCCAAATCAGTATTGATTCCTTCGTGTTCCCCATGCAACTGCGGACATATTACGCGTTACGCTAAACTGTAAGCTTCGTGTGTTTGGAAGAACAAACTTATCGAGTGTCGTTTGCAGTTTTGTCATCAGAAGAGATAAAAAATAGCTCGTTTTTTCTTTTTATTTATCGTTGTTTCAACATTGAAAAGTACAGAGCCAATTGCGAGGTAGTACTTTAGACCTCAGCGCGGAGTTCCGCGTTATCCCAGATTAGAAATCTGTCAGAACTCTGGCAACATCAAGTCTATGAACCGATCATCATTATTATTGATTCGTTATTGCTTTTGCTCTTGGGTAAATTAAAACATACTAGGCAATTTTTAGCGTCAGCAGCGACAACAAAGTTTTCAAAATATCCGTGGTGAATTTATGACTTGGCCGTTTAATGTTTTTCTCGGAAACGGTTGAATGTCCACCGACATCGGCTTTTCTTGGAATTATTTTGCAAGAGCTGTCTACATCTAAATACATTAGCCATTTTTTGGGGTATTCTCGTTTACCTGAATTCCACAATTCAAGCAATTTTGTTAACCACTTTGCAAACGAACTGATTCAATCTTACGTTTAAACATTAAACTCAATGCCTTTATACGGATTAACTATCCCTTGCGTTACAAACTGTGGAATATTATACGACCTATGATAACAAGATTCTTATTCTGCCCCAAGATAAATCTGAATATTTAGGATATTCATAGAAAGCAAAACAATTCACGGTGTCACACTTGTTCGGACATATAATTATCGTTCTCTGTGCACCTAGTTGTAGCGTAAAACTTCATAACGAAACTTTTGTAGAAGGTGTGAGCAGAAACAACAAGTGGTAACGTTGCGAGTATGCGCGAGCCGCTGGACGGAAGTTTTTGGTAGTATTGGATCGCAGCGAATGTAGCAAAGAAAAGTGGCGCTTGCTTTAAAAATTACCATCGTCTTAGTTATCTGTTCTATCTTTGTAGAGTGCAGAAAAGACAAAGTTTTCTGTGTAATATGCGAGATTGGTCTCAGGGCTAATAAGTCGCAGATCATTCACAATTTTTCGCGGTTTGTGGTCCATGAGTGATTTTGTTTCGTGTTTTGGCTTGTGCGCGGACACGTCAAGCTTAGATAGGGTTCTGTGTAACAGGTGCAAAACGCCACTATTAAAATACTTGATAACTGGGAAAAAAATCTCGTCATGTAAGTTGTGAACTATTGTTATTTATGCTTGAGATTAAAACGCTGTGAAAAAAATTCTAAATGCTACTCTTTTTAGATAGTCAAAATTACAATTCTTGCGACAATGTCCCCGCACTATATACGATTTCACGTCAGTTATGGTTCAGGAACGCCCTATTGCTCAGAGATGTGTAACCTCAATGCAGTGACTCTGCCAGTGATTACTTGTGAGAGATACCCCACCCTAGCCACTAGTGTCCAGACCAGGTGCAGTGCACTAGTTCTGCGACTGATTACGTGATTACATTTCCAAGATACCTCACCCAGCGCTATGAAATTGTATTTTTCCATTTTTGACTGGATGCTATAAAACTTAAGTCCCAAAGCATAACATCTATTAAATGTGTGTGATGCCATTACTTATTCAGGGAAGTAGGCAGAATTTTGTAATATAGAGGCTCTTGACTCCAAGATACCCCTATACCTCTAAAATAAAGAATGAGGTGAACCAAGAGAGAGAGTGTTACAAGATGTTTCATATGACAGATGTGTTTTATTGAGGTACCGTAAATCCTCTATTAAGCCCCCCGGGGGCTTATTTTTTCCAAGCACTTTTGAGGGGGGGGCTTAATAGAGAAGGGAGGGCTTATTTAATTTAGCAAAACGCATCACCTGTAGCAAAAATACCGTGGTATGAGACAGAGTAGACTTACGCGTTGTACAATTAAAGTCACTGTCAAAAGTATTTATTTCTGCACTTGTGGGAGCCTAAAAGTAACAAAAACAAAATTATTATTCTTCAAAAATGTTCTCCACAGAGAACTAGAGCTCAAAGTTGAGAAAGTTAAGCATATGAAGTTGGAGGTCATGCGGCCGAAGACCAAAAACAATATGAACTTTCAGCCTGAATAAACCATAACTAATCAGTCCACGTTAATCGTTAATTTTTTTTGTGAAGAATAAGGATTGGGGAAGGGGAAAGGAGGGGGGCTTAATAGAGAGGGGGGCTTATTAGCTTTCCTCCTCTGAAAAGGGGGGGCTTATTGGAGGGGGGGGGGAGCTTATTTGAGAGGGGGGGCTTAATAGAGAATTTACGGTAACCCTAACCCTGAAAAATCCTTTTCCTTTACTTCCTACACTTCTACATACTAGAAAATTACACATATGCACACAACAGTGAGAATGCTTAAAATATTAAAGATCACAGTCATAGTATAACTCCACTTTCTCTCTCTGAAATATTGAAGTGAATTTTCTGCTTCTGGATTGTCTCTGTTTTCCATTTTGCTTGCACTCATTTTAATTTTGTTGTTGGTGTTGTCTACCGCCACTTGTGTTAATAATTATTTATATTATCAATAAGGCTTAGCTAACTTGACTAGCTCATATCTATTTGGGGCCAAGTTCTTATGATTTGAAGATTAAGAATTGAAAATGAGAGAAAATAAGCTCTAACTTTTCATTTTCATTCAATTTCAACATGAGAAGAACTCAAGAATGTTAAAGACAGATATGAATTAAGTCTGAGTTCATGGTAGCTTCAAATGAGCCAATGTATGACTCAATAAATAAAATTAAAGCTTGTCTGTGTGTCTTCTGGGGCACCAAGGCTATTTGATGCAGTTGGGGATTGAGTGACAGACCCTTCACATTCTGCAGACAGGATAGGGTTAAATAAGAAACCGATAGTTGCCATTTTGTATCAGCTGTGGTATGGCTTGAGTCAAAAGAGCAACTGGTTTGGATGTGGCCATGCAGTCATCCTCAAGGACTGTTACCTGAATCAACAAGGTTTATTGGTGAGCATCTCATAGGGAGCTCCTGCAACAGGCAAAAGGCAAATGAAAGTTTCCATGACTTGTCCTGTTGCAACACTAAGAACATCAATGAACTTGTTTCAGGGGCAATTTTACATAACTGGCAATTTGCGCAGATTATGATAGATGACTATATACACTACTGTGTATACAAAATGCCAATCTGACACTGGCAAGCCAAGTGCTCTTAAATTTATGTGCACTTGTAAATACTGGATATATGAGACACAGAGTATGAAAAGAATTATCTCTATCGGAGAGTGAAAAGTTACACCTATGGCATTTTGTTGTTGCCCATAACTAGCAATACCCCTTTACATATTCAGGATTTCTGAGGTGTCATGGATATGAATTTATATTCAAGAATGAAAGAAATCTTTTGGATTGAAAACATTTTAAGCAAAAGATTAAAATTCGTTTTTGTGCCAATTTTGTATGTATGAACAAATCATCATAGCATACAAGTGTAATCATCAATAAAATCTTCCTCCAAATGGTGAGGGTTCTTGTAAAATGAATCTGAGAGCTTACAGAGCATGATTATCAGAACTCAATTTCATCAGTGTCCCAACCCACCCCCACCCCTCACCCTTGGATGCAAAATCAAACATACAAGAATGAAAGAGTGTTCCGAAACAACGCTTTTACAAGTAAGTTTTGTTGGGATATACTTTTCCACGTTCACGAAAAACCTGAACGCAAGGTTGAAAAGGACGAGAAAAATTTGTTTGTCTGCCACGAAGTTTTGGCTAATAATATTTCACAATCCGCCGCCTCGATCTTTTAATCCCTGTGAATAAGTAATCACCATAGAGCATCAAAGTAAACCAGAAAAGAAAATTTTCGAAAATGGTAGGAAACAGCCGAATACGGCCTTACTTTTAAGAGCAGGATTTCATACCGCTAAATAATATCAAATTACTCGAACTTCCCCCCTTTGAATTAACCATTAAAAGTGAAAATACGGAGTGACCGAAAGTCTAACCTTTTTAGTCGATTGTGTGGGATTGCCACTGGATCTCGCTGTACGGACAGGGTCAAATAATACAGAAATACGGGGTTCACATAAATTACGTTGATTTCTGGCTGCTATAATTTTATCACATAACATTCGATGATGCTGCTCCACATTTCACAAAGTAAATCAAGGGGTATATCTTACCTAAATGCTAGGCAGCTCTGTAGATCATGGACGATAACCCAGAAGTCCGCGACCGCTTGAATGTCAACAAAGCAACATATCACAACAAACGACTTCGTGACCGCTGTTATCTGCTTCATCAGGGGAGCAAAATGGATGAACATTAACCGGCTAAATGGTCCTTCTACCATACATGAGAATTCAACATGGCTTAACTAAAGTACCCAATTTATAATACATGTCTCCTGTTGATTGGGTATGCAAAAGAATCTCCTTTGAAAGTGCTTCAGCTCAGCTTTCCGCCATTACGATAATAGCCTGCGTAGCAAGCGTTTCCAATCGAGTTATTGCGCAAAAGTTAGAGCGGAAGCGAAAAAAACCTTCTTTCCCCTCCCCCTCCCCAGTCATTCCTTTTTTGCTCTCTTCTCAACTTTCTCGACGAACTCGCGCGGAAACGCTTGCTACGCAGGCTATTACGATAAAGTGCTTCCCAGCAATCTTGACGCATGCGCAAACGTTACCAATTGCTGTTCTGAGCACACTTTTCTCTTTATTAAAAATTATTATTCATAATTATTTATTATTAAAACAACTCGACTCCCGAGGAAAATTCGCTGACATCTGGGTTTCGAACTGCTGCTATTTAAATAATCGCAATGAATTATAAAAAGACGCCTATTCAATTTACAATTTTGTGGTGTTCGTGACCGTCGCCTTTTGTTTGAGCCACGATTCAACAAAAATTCCCGGTGTCTTTGCCAATTAACATTATGCACCGAGCTTTTCAAAACTTCAACATCTCTCAAGGCAACTCCCCGGACATTTCAACTTTTTAAGACAGGTCTGTTAAAAGTCCTGTCAGTTACTTTAGCCCAATGTGGTGGTCAAATGCCCCATCCCAAAGACGAAATGCTTTGCAGGTTGTGAATTCGTAAAAAATAAACTTTGTTTGTTCACAGATTTTATGATAAAAGAACGTTCTTTCAGGTGAGAGGAACCATGGAGAGCAAAGGGCATCTTGAAAGTGTTGCTCACCAGATTTCACAGGCTAAACAAGAGCTTTCTCTTAGTGGAGAGCACCTGCGTCAAGTTCCTGATGCTGTTACGTCACTTACCGATATCGAGGTCCTGGATCTTTCAAACAATGAATTAACACAACTACCAGATGGATTACAGAACCTGACTAAACTAACAACTTTATGGCTGAGTGATAACAAATTAAGCGAGCTCCCGGAAGTTATCGAAGAACTAAAGAACTTAACCACATTGGATGTAGCGTTCAACAAGCTTGCAACGATGCCTGGAGGCATAAAAAATTTAGAGCAACTTTCAACACTTATTCTAGCATCCAATGACCTCCATGAGTTACCAAAAGAAATATGTCAACTAAAGATGCTTGTTTCCCTGGACATAAATTACAATCCAGTTCAAAGATTACCGGGAGAAATTACCAACCTAAAGTTACTAACTACCCTCTTGATGGCTGGCACCAACCTCGAGGAATTGCCAAACGAGATTTGTTGTCTGAAGATGCTCTCCAAACTGGATGTGTCATGCAATGGGCTAAAACAGCTACCCAAAAACTTTTCCAACCTCAGTTATTTAAATACTCTGAATTTGAGCATCAACCGGTTTGAAGAAATACCAGAAACCGTTTTTCGTTTGAAAAGGCTAAGCACACTTAATATTTCATGGAACCGATTAAAGACGTTATCGGACAAAATAAATACATTGAGTCAACTCACCTCTCTGCATGTGAATGGCAATCACTTGTTCCAGTTGCATGAAAACGTTGGTAAATTGGAAAACCTGACCTCGTTAGATGTCTCACACAACCATCTGGTGCTCCTCCCCAGAACAATCACATCTCTGACCAAACTGAACGCTCTTCTGCTAAGTAGTAACAGATTCTTTCTGTTACCAAATTGCGTTTTTAAGTTAAAGACATTGGTGAAGCTAGATGCAGGGTATAATAAGATCACGAAACTCTCTGAGCGCTTCGCTCATCTTTCCGAACTAACAACCCTCCAACTACCTGACAATGAGCTGACTGAGATTCCAAAATGCGTTTTTGAACTGAAGAAATTGACAACTCTGAATGTGTCTGACAATTGCATAACAAAGGTCCCTCAAGAAATAGGGGACCTCGATCAACTAAGTACAATTAATCTGGGCAAAAACTATTTGCAAGAACTGCCGGAAAGCATTTTTCGGCTTAAGGGGCTAACTTCTCTGATCTTGGAATCAAATCAACTAACGCGGATCCAGGACGACATTATCAATTTCCATCAACTTACTACGCTTGATCTGTCGAACAATCGCTTGGAAGAGCTACCACAGGCTGCGTTCCAGCTCAAAGCCTTGACATCGCTTCTACTGTCTTCAAACAAGCTAAAGAGACTGCACGAAAGTGTAAAAAATCTTGAACAGCTTGTTTCTCTGGACCTTTCAGACAACTACTTACAAGAATTACCAGAAGGAGTTGGTAAGTTGAATAGTCTAGTGGAACTGAAAGTGACTGAAAATCAGCTGAAGACCCTGCCGTTGTCCCTTGCCTGTCTACCAAATCTGAAATTGCTGAGAGTTGATGGCAATCCTTTACAAATCCCTCCTGTGAAGGTCTGCGAGAAAGGCTGGCCAGCGATTCGAGCATATCTAAAAATCAGAAAGGGGGAGGCATTGCATCAGAAGGTTGTCCTTCTTGGTTCGAGCGGAGCTGGCAAAACTAGTTTGGCAAACACTTTAGCAAAGAATAGACCATCCTGCGTTGAGGAGAAAGACAGGACGATAGTACTCGATAAAATTTCTTGGGAAATTGAGTCTGGAAAGGAGCTAATGGACGTTTGTGTAGTTGACTTTGGAGGAGACGATATCTACAAGATAGTACATCATCTCTTTTTGGATGAAAACTCTCTAGTTCTCCTTGTTGTAAATCTACAACGATATTGCGAGGAAAGGTATATGAGAGACCTAGGAAGTTGGATAAATGTTCTCAAAACTCGCGTGCCCAAAGCGCGGGTCATTTTGGTAGGAACACATCTTGACCGCCTCGCAAGCGAAGAAGAGATCCGTGCTAGAAAAGAAATGGCGAGAGCCCATTTGTCTTTGTATTCAGCAGAAGAAGGACCAGTAGACGAAGAATCCAGTTTCAGGGTTGAAGACTTTTTTACAGTGTCCTCAAAAGATTATCAAGGTATACTGAACTTGCGAGTGCGAATTCAAGATATCGTCGCTAAGGATGGAAAGGCAATTCCAACTGACTGGATTGACATTTACAACAGCCTTCAGAATATGGAAGTAACACAGGATCAGCCATTTTTGACATTTGATACCGTCAAACAGTTGGTGGAGAGTCAAGAGAATCGGTTTTGGGATATGATCAGAAGTATCTTTACTTCTAGCGAAGAGCGAACTCAAACAATCTTGGCCTTTTTCCATGACATTGGAACTTTGCTGTGGTATCATCAATCTACTGAGCTCAAGAAATTTGTGTTCCACCGTGCAGAATTTCTGACGGAAGTCATGAAGGTTGTCTTTTCGGGAAACTTACTTGACGGTTCTCTGGCTTTTAAAGGTAACAGCAGGAGATGCTTTACATCTCATTCATTTGAACAAGCCAAGCAAGATTTAGTCACGCGTGGTGTCCTATCGCCAACACTGTTGAAGGCACTGTGGAAAGACCATCAGATTGAAGAAACAGTGTTCGATGCCTTGGTAGACCTTTTGATTCATCTGGAACTGTGCTATCCCATAAACAGTGAAGGAACAGAAGAAGGACTTCGTTTCCCTTGGTTTTTACAGGAAGGAGAGCCAGAGGATTCCTGTGTGCAGGAGTTTTTGCACAAGCCCCTTTCTTCTGGATGCTGTCGCCTCTCATTAAAGTACCTTTATCCCGCGATGTTACCTGAGCCACTCTTTCACAACTTCGTGGTTCGCCTCCACCAGCACATAAGTGATTTAAAAAGTCGTCACGATTGGAAGAACGGAATGTATGCACGAGTTAAGAACTCGTGTCTCCTTGTTCATAGATCTCTCGAAGCAGAAGAATCGATTATAACCGTGTCAGTTGAAGGAACAGAACTGATGCAAATTTGGTCGGTACTTCTTGCTTGCCATCACGAGCTAACTGCCTTGATGAAACAATGGCCTGGTTTGAGATGGGAGTGCTGGATTATCTGCCCTTTCTGCATGCGTGTGAATATCTCAGAGCCTGGACACTTTCCTCAGTCAAATTTGGAAGCGAAGTGTCCCAAGGGGCATGTAACATGCGATCGCCATGAAGAGATGGTTCCCGCTTGTTTAGTTTATCCTCTGAAAGAAGGTCAGTAATGGATAGATAAATCTTGAAAGGAGCCTTTGGGGGGTAAATTCTTTTAATTAGTTTTTGTATCACTGCTAACTGGAGAAAAAACTAGCACCATTTATAAAAAACGTAATATATAGATTTAGCCAGAGCTAAAAGCGAAGCTCTGGATAATATTTATAGTTTGCTCAAAGAAAATATAAAATCGTGTAATGCTAAAGGTAATGTTACACTGGACGATTCGCAACGACGATTTTTACCGCAACACAGCGTTGCAATGCCGGAACAATGTTGTAACCTTTCGAAACAATGTCGCAACAATGTTGCAACGCTGTGTTGCGCTAAAACTCGTGGTTACGAATCGTCCTGTGTAACATCACCTTAAGCGGCGAAGGCAACGAGAATGGTAAAACAACAATAGGTCTAATTAGCGAAAAAGCAACTTTGCACGTGCAGCACACTTTTTTTTGTACATTTCTTTGCCCTTGTTTTGCAACACTACAACGTGGCCTGGCCTGGCCTGGCCTGTCACCTACTTTCTCTTTTTCTCTGTCTTTCTTTTCTGTCTTTCTCCATATTCCAAATGTGTAGACATCACAATTAATCTAAGCTCAATACTTTAGTCAACACGGATACAGAAACAATTTCCGCTTTCCGTCTTAAGTTATCTCTTCTTCAAAAGACGCTGGTGGCTATGCAATTTCCCGCCAAAATAACCTCGAGTTGCATTTGGGTTGCCATACCTGTTGATTGAGTTATTTTACATTGGTATGCCTGTGGTGCAGAAAGACAGGCGGCAGACGGATGGGTACCACATTTTCTTAGGTACTGGGCTATCCTCGTGCGCGCCTCGAGCTGCGCTAATAATGCCAATGCCGATCGTACAGAACTTTTCCCAAACGAACTTAGCGCTCTAAATAATTCGGACTTTTGAATTCACTGACTCATCGCTATAGTTTCTCTAAAACCTACCGGGGTTGGCATGAGAAAAAGGGTTAAAGGGAGGAAGCCTATAAAATAGGGGGGGTGGAGCTGGGAATGCAAGGGACGGGAGGCTTGAGGGTTGGACCACCCTGTCCCCACCCCCACTTAATACGCTGTCAAATACTCAACATGTCTTATGTAATGGGCGCAAAAAAAGATGGAACAAAAACAGTTATGATTTCGTTCACATTGCGACTACTATAAACGGGGTCACCTGGACAAAGTTGACGAATCGGATTACAGAAAAAAAAACAATACATTCCGAGAACAATCATAATTACTACGAAACGAAATCCTCCAAACGTGACCGTTTCAACCAGCTGAAGAAAGCCTATGTTTCCTGAGAGGCCCGTTAGAGCGAGAGACGGAAGCGAAAAGCGGAAATGTTAGTTATAATTTCGACTTGAGGTCGCATGTTACTTCAAAGAGGGGCAATGGTAGCGAAGAAATTGCTGGTAGATGACAATGATAACAGCTTGTGTCAAACGAATGATGTATCCCGCCCTGGGTGTTATGTGTAACGTTTCGAATAGAAAAACGTTGTCTGCTAAAAAATTTGTTTCCTTGCAAACGTTTGCTATCAATATTTAAATGATTATTGTTTTTAAAGTAACTTGTTTTTTTACGAGCCGCTGATTGGCTCACAACCAACTTTCTTGGGATGTATTGTTATTTTCCTGTAATCCGATTGGTCAACTTTGTCTGATTGGCCCCGGTTACAGTAGTCGCACTGCAAAAGAGGAAGTTTTAATTTACTTGCTATTTGTACCTCATAAGCAAAGAAAGGTAAAGTAAAGACACATCATTGTTACTTAATTCTTATTACTTTTAGAAAGGGCAAGGGACCGAAGAATCTCAGAGGAATTTGATCGCCAAGAAAGTGAGCACACTCCTGATTTTGATTGCTCAGGTACTTTATTATAATTTACATTAATTTTATAGAATCTATCTGGTTACCTTTCCCAAAGCTTAACTCTCTCCCTCTCTATTTAGGGATGTCTTAATACGCACAGAATCTGCAAAGAAATGCCTTTTTTATGCTGTAGTCCAAGCGTCCAATAATTTGCCACCGCATTTGCAAGAAGTTGTAATCTTAATGGCCTTTAAAGCAAAGCTTAGGAAAATACTTTTGAAGAGTTTTTGAAATACCTTATTACTTAATTGCCAGTCATAGTTGGTATCTGTTTCATTGTATATTTTTAAGTTTGATATTATTTTCAGAATATTGATAGTAATAATAATAATAATAATAATAATTTATTTTATCATCATCATCATTATTATTCAAATAACAATCTCGATCATCCTTGTACATCTTGGTTACCATATAATTGACAGCCGAAGTCTCGAGAGACAATGCTTTTGTGACCTGGTCAGTTTGTGGTGGTGCTCTAACGTCTTGTCTGGCGGTATAGGCTAATGCGCGAGTGGCGGTCCCTATTGCACAAGGCGCAGATGAAGTTGGAGGAGGGCAAAGTAGAGCAGTTTTTGTAGACTAGTCACAGTCCCCTATTTTTCCGTAAGATCGTCGAGATCGAGCGCTTTGCGTTACGGGCAGCCATCTCGGATGAGCGTTAAAACTACTTAGGGGGCGGGGGTTGGTTTGGGAGGAAGCTTACATTGGGCTTACATGGGGCGAGGTAGAAGGAAAGAGTTCATTTGAGATTTTCTTTTTTTGGTTTCCAGTCGCTGTCCATGATATCGTTTTCAAGTCAGGATCACCATCACCCAGGGTTCTTCATCTTGTGTCAAGTGATGTGTGCGCCGTCTGGAAAAGCCTTGGTCGACAACTGCGCATACCCGATTCAACACTGGACCAGATTGAGGCTGACAACATAAGGGAAGGACAATACGAACAATGCTACTGCATGCTGACCACATGGACCGAGGTCCAAACTGACCCGCCAACATACCAGGAGCTTGGGCAGGCCTTACAACATGAAACTGTCGGGAGACCTGATATAGCGAAGAAGTACTGCTGTGAAAGCGATGACGAGGAGTCTGTAGAAATGTCAACTGGTAAATATAAATCACACCAGCCTCCAATCTTCTTTTACTTAGTTCGTGACACAGCCCCTTTAGTCTCCGTCTGTATCAAGATGTCGGCCAAATATGATTTTTTGTAAAAAGCCTTTAAAAAACATGATAGTGGTATTTCTGACAGTGTAGAATAACGGAACAGACAGAAATATCCATTTGGCCGACTAGAACGAACTGTGGGTAGATTTTTGAGAAATGTTTTCGCTTGTTTTGTTGTACGTTGCAAATTTGAATCAGTTCAGGTCAGCAATCGAGCTCCTAACTTTTATTTTATTTGCCAATTTTATCATATTTGTTTATAGGCATTTGACAGCTAGTTTTTACGTACCTCTGCCCTCGAGTTGTCGAGAACTCAGCTGATTTCAGCAGGCGGGAGTGTACGTTCCCTTTTTTCCCACATTGCGGTTTGGGTTTTATTATCCTGCAATGTCGCACTTTGTTTCTTTAGAGGTTTGCTTTTCGCCATAGGGTGTTATTGTTATTGTTATTATTATTATTATTATTATTATTATTATTAAGTGCGATCTTGTAATCTAACGTTTTAAATTTTGCAATTGACTGGCTTCGAGGTCCTTGCTGACCAACAGGCCCCTGTATCTACTCTTGTGTGGGTGTCCTTCTGGGTAGTGAAGGTAAAATAGTTGGTTATCCTCTTTTGCCATCTGCACCAGAATCAATGACAATCAGGACCTCTCTCTTCCGCAGAGGACTCTTTCTGTTGTGGGGAGACTGAGGAAAAAGAAAAAGAGAGCGCGCGGAGAACGATGAGAAGGGGAAATAGAGAAGAGAGGCTCCCGCCTCTTCTCTCTTCCCATCGTCCCCCGCGCGCTTTCTATTTTTCTTTTTCGATGATTGCTATTTTTATAGGGATACCCAGCGGGAGCCTCTGCGGAGAAGAGAGAATCAGAAAAACGTTCTGATAAAGAACCATGCTAATCGAAAATGCCTTGCGTGCCATGCTGATATTTAAGCAGAGAGTGTCAAGTGAGTTCCACCTAAACAAACGCAATGAATGCTACCATGCGCTTTTATAGTAACTTTACGAAAAAAGCGTTCATCTAATCACGTGTGAGTGCAAGAGTTGATACATCGGGATCAGAGGCACTCCTGTAATTTTTCAACTTTCTTTCTTTCTTTCTTTCTTCTTCTTTTTTGTTTTTCACTATTACAGGCGCGCCGTTCAAGGAAGGCGTGCTAAACCAACAAGAAATCCACAGCCTTGCGCGGAAGCTTAAAACATGGAAACGCATCGGAAGAGCTCTGCAACTGGACGACGCTACGCTAAATGAAATTGATGAGGATATCAACGGTTTAGTAGAGAAGGGTCACGCAATGCTCAGACGGTGGATGGAAGTCAATGGAAGCGCCGCAACTTACCAGAAACTTGCTGAAGGACTTGAAATAGCAAAAAGAAGAGACTTGATAAGAACTTTCTGCTGTGAAAGAATATGATATGATCTTTGTTATCTCTTTAACCAGGTTCATCAAAAGTGAAAAAGTTAGCAGAGAGCTGTGACGCAGGTTAACGAACATTAGTTCGCTGAGGAGGCGTTTATCAAAAGTTACTTCTACTGCTGAATAATTCATTAGCCTGACTCCCTTCCCCACCGCCCTCCCTCCCCCGCAAAAAAAAACAAAAACAGAGAGGAAGAAAAAACGCGAAGTTCACTATTTTCACATCGCTTATACTACACCTTCTCAAAGAAAAAAAAAATGCTTAACCATTGTTTCCTATTTCTGGTGAGTGTTACAGTCATCCCAAGAGAAATTAAAGACAATGGTTGCGAAAACCTTTTGGGGGTAAACAAGGTGTGTTATGGGCAGTGAAAACGGTGAATTCCTTTCTCGCCTGGCTAGCCATAGCCTCCCACGCGGGCCTTTTTAAAAACACGAGCTCCCCTCAAAACGCCTGCGTGGGAGGCTAGGCTAGCGAACCCCTCTCCGTGCCTGTAAAGTATGCTAGTAAATCGTCAGCCCAGCTGATTTGTATTGGCTTTAAGAGAAGTACGTGTACCTCAAGCATTACCTACTGATTGGTCATAACTTCATCAATTAATGAATGTTACAGTAAGAGTTGTTGTCTGGAATGAAAATATGTAGCTTTGTAATATTCATTTTTATCGTGTTAACCTTGTTCGCATTATAGTTGATAACGGACTTAAGTAGAATCAAACTGGGCTTTTGCACTCTAGATGCGCGCACACCAGGTTGTGTATGAATAGATATACAAAAAACGAACAACAAAGGAGAGGAAATTTTGCAAAAGAACAATGACTATTAGATAAAATGATGGTGATCAATACCAGAAAAGGGAATGTGAGTTATCCAAGTAAATTCCAGTACAGCTTATTCCAGCTTATTCCAACAAAAAAAAAAACAGTATTCTGTCCAATAAGGGCGGAAGAAGCTACAATAGTTTCGTATTAAGTGTTTACAAATTTGCCATTTATCAAAGCATGTCCATTTGAAGCATGTAAGTAGTAAAGACAGACAAAATAATTATGATAGGCAAACTGGCACTTTCTTATTCTTTCTCTTTTTCTTGCGGTTTCTTTTCTTATCGATGCTAGTTATTCCGCCTTTAAGTTTTCCCACAGAAGGCATGATTTGCATGTTTTGTGTCTCTGCTTGTCGCTTCTGGTTCTTTTTTCTTTTACGTCGTTTCTTTCTCGGTGGAAAATCAACATTCCTTGACCCAGTTTTAACAATTGCTGGTGATATCAAAGAATCCTCTCCATTTAGACTTGATGATGGTGCCGTAAATTTCTCAACGACACCATCGTCTGTATGTTTTCGCTTTCTGCTCGTTAAAACGGCACTACAATCCGCAGAAACTTTTTGTTCCTTCTTTATGTCTTTCCTCGCGAAGAGTGCCACAAAAAATCCATTGGTATAATCTACACTTGGCGAAGCGCGAATGCATTTCTCCGCTGTAAAAAAGTAAAAAAAAAAAGTCAGATTTCGATCATTTGTGCGTGATTCTTACTCGATACAAGGTTATTACAAGTGTGAGAAAGCCGATAAAGTCTATAGGGCGCTTTCCAAAAGTCAGATATGACCGGCCAGACCATAGCTGGAGCAGGCATTTTGTCCATGAAACAGGCTCTTCCCAAGAGTTTTTGCTAAAAAAAACTCTTGGGAAAAGGAGGAGATTTTTCCAGATTAGTAAATATCTCCAGATCTGTTACATTTACGGTATCCAGATTTGCATTCTCTATTCTATTCTATAGCGTAATTATTACACTTAGGTCATTATGTGACAAGTGTCGAATGACCACCCAAGATTATATCTAGGTGACTGTTGCGAGATACTGTCAGGATGACTATGGTCGACTCCAAAGGCACAAAGAGCGATATGATATGCCTACCCCCTGGGAAGACAGGTAATCCTCTGTGTATCCAAGAGGGCAAACAGTGCTCCAGAGTGAATCTGTCACAATTTCTTCTCAAAGCTGCTTCGACAACATCCTCGTTTTCCTTGAACAGAAAAAAAAGACCATTACTTGAACAACACTATCGCCGATCTCATAAAACGCAACCCGTACGGTATTTTCTGTCGTTTGTGTCTCCCTCCCCCCTTTTTAATATAAAGTTTAGTGTTGGTCCCCAGCGAGCTCGCGTACTACATACCAAAATCGCCTCCTCCCTCCGCCCCTCACCCGAAACGTTACAGAGCTATGCCTATTACAATCAAGCCAGGTCAAGCTTTTATTACATTATTTTTGCAAATGCAAAAACAACCACTCGCTTCGTGGTCGTGGGTCATCTCGTCTGACGTGGTGCTCCGCACTTGAGAAATAGTTGCAGATTACTGAATGTGGTAGTCAGCGTAGTAGGTTTAACAGCAGGTGTTGTAGCCATACCTTTTGATGAACAGAACAAGTGGAGTACACCACCCTCTTTACAAAAGGAAATGACAGGGCGTGATTCAATACTGACAACTGAAACTTGGCAAGTGATTCAAGTCTATTCTGCAAACAGAACGAAAAGTAAGCTTAGTCTCTCAAAGAAACAGGAAACTCACTCAACAAGCGAATAGTTCACAACACCTCACGTAAGGGAATTCGGATTCCGGAATCCGGAGAATTGTTGCTTAAGAAATCCGGAATCCCAAGCTTTGGAATCCAGACTACAGCTCAAAGAATTCGGAATCCCACTAACGATTACACTGGCAAAGAATCCAGAATTCAGTACCTGGAATCCGGAATCCACGGCGTGGAATCCAGAATCCTAGACTGTCTTGGATTACCTTAAATGGGGCGAAATGACTGGATCAAAGTGTTTGGCTCCCCAGAAACTGATCACCCCAGGTCATTTCACCCCGGTTACTTAGCTCCCTTTTCTAAAACGAGGAATATTATATTTGAAGCGTGCGTGTTTTGGTTTATGAATTAAAGAACGAGGAATATTACATTTCAAGCGACCTTGTTTGGCTCTCTGGCTTATACAACGAAGAACATTACATTTGAAGCGCGCTAAATGAATGGAAAATAGGGGGCTAAGTAAGCACAGCGAAATGACCGGTTACCAACTGATCAGTACACTTGGTTTAAAAGCAGCAACGTTAAATGTCTGTTAAAATCATAGCGCAAGAGCTCAAAAAAAAAAAAAAACTGTAGTACAGTCAATAAATTTGACTGTCCTCTTTCGCTCACAAAGACATAGAAATGGGGAAGCGCACACTTTTGAAAAATTGTAAACTTGAGAGAGACAGGCTGCGTCCCCACGATCCAACTCACATCAAGCTCTCCTGTTTGAACGATTTTTAAGGGCCCACCATTGACTTCCCTATTCTCTTAAAACGCTCAGCTTTGACAATCTAGATTAAAGTTTGGATGTTTTAAATGCAGTTGGGCATTCATACTCAGTTATTGTTTCTGTCCGCCTTTAGAAAATTTCTTATTGGTCAGGCCCCAGCGGCCAGTCTCACCATTTCGCCTTCAGTGGCTTGTTCCTCATCAACAAGGTTGTCCAGTCTGCTAACAATACCGGACCCGCTACATGAGGGATCCACAACAATGTACTCTACCTTGCTATACTTCTCATCTACAGGATCTACCTAGTAAGAAACCAAAAATAATGGCGTTTTTTTTAAAATGAATTTAGCCATTTAACGAGGATAATGATGATGATGATGATGATGATGATGATGATGATGATGATGATTTATGATCTTTACAACAATGACCCTTCTCCCATCATAGATCCTGAGGTATGCTTACTTACAGTAGTGCTTGTTTTTAAGCCACGGGAGCTGGAAATCAAGGTTTTTACTTATGCAGAAGACTTTTCTGTGATACCAACCTCTAAAAAACTACAGTTTGATGTTGTAACGCAGCTAGCACCAGCTAGCTTCATCAGCCTTTGCATCACTGCCAGCCTCTTTCTGTCGGTGTCAAATGAAAATATATTGCTGTCCAAAACAAAAAAAAAGGAAAGGAATATGTTAAATACATTTGTAGCACAATGTTTCATTTCCTTAATACATGTACAATCAAGCTGCAAGTTAGCTTGGGGTGCAATTTCTTTGCAGATTAATTGAATCGCTGAATATTCACGCAAGAGGCCAAGTACATCCTTGAACATTTCGCTGCAATCAGCAACTAAATTGTTGAGACAATAATTGTACTCCAATGGCGTAACTTTGAAGAGCAAAACAATACACACCCCTCCCCCCTCGCCTCCATTCAAAGTTGGGGTGTTTGTTGTTCTCTATAGGTAGCTCGAAAAGCGGGACAACAGTCACATTGCATGAAGGAAGTGGGAGAGGGAAGGCAAAATGTCAGAGAGACTCTTCAAGGCAAAGTGTCAAAACAAATTTTGACGCCGATTATTTGTGGATTCCTTAGAAATTTGACCAGCGCAACCAAATGCCCTTCAGTATGCAATCTTGGGTGTAGCCACCCAGCATATGTTTTAAGGGCTTTGTCACGCACTCCTTTCCCACATTCGAGGCTATCTTCATACTTGTCCAACACTCTGACAAATTTATGCATGGCTTTGTTAAATTTCTCATTGTCTTGCTTCGTTCTTTATTGTTATGCTTTTGTACAATATGGTAATGTGAAGCCAATACAATACCATACCATGCATAAATTTTTCGCAGTATTGGACAACCCTCGCTATCTTAGGTGATTAAATTCCAGTAGAAGATGGATACAGTAGAACCCGCCTTATGGCCACCTTAACTATGCATTGTTAATGCAACTTCATTGAGGTAACTGACACAAAAGACTACTGAGTAAGATTCTGGAGAGTGTTGGAATGCCTGCAAAAATTAATTATAAGGGTTTGTAAGTATAAACCAAAGACTACAAGGCATGTGATACAGCGATTTTTCCATTACTGGATATTTTTCATTGTAGTATTTCTCTGCTTTTCAAACCATCATCAAATTGCACTTTTAAGAGTTAAATTAATTAAAACCTAGAGAGATGGTAAATCCACCATTTTCCTCATCCTGTTTCGATCTCTGATATTCTGCCAGGGGGATATATCCCATACATGTAATCTTTAGCATGAGATTGGTCATGTGATCATGAGCTGGAAAGGCCTCGCCTTTTAAATGGCTTCTGCTGTAATTATTATAGTGACTTACCCTTGATTGTTCATTAAGCTGGCTAAATGACTGCTTTTGTTGCCAGGAGCTGCACAAGCATCAATGACATGAGATCCAGCAGGTGGGTCTAGAACATGTGCTGGGAGACAGCTGGCCTGAATTGTAATAACAACAAGCAAAAAAAAAAGAAGTTGAAAAAAAATTATCAAATGATTCAACTGTGAATGTAATACATGTGCCACATGTATCTATCAATTTCTTCCCTGTCAATTCACAACAATGACGTGAAATGACCAAATTTGAGATTATGAAAGGCAAGGCAATAAATTTTACTATATCCTTCTCAGCTTGGACACACTCGCAGGGTATAAAAGTGCTAATCCACTTCTCACCTTGTCTTGAAGAAGGATAAGTCCACTGACGTAAAGAGGATGGTTATGGAGATCTGTTCCAGGAGGGAAAATGAGAACGTCCGGCAGATGTACATCACACATGAACTGTTTACTAGAAGTTGACTCCTTGCTCTAGGGACAGAAAATGCAAAAAAGAATAAAGAGCACTTTGCTTTATCCCAGATTATGGTACCATCTTCTCATTAAGTGGTAGTCAAATCCCTTGGAAATACACAGCAAGACACATTCTTATAATACACTGGGATCATTATATGTTTCTGGGAAACTGCCCACCTACCCCTCCCCTAAGTTCACATTTTTCCCTGAGTGAAAAGTAAGTGTTGATGTTGGCTTCAATGATCGATACACTGTTTATTTTATAGAATTTTTCGTTTACTTGTTACATATAGGGTTAACTATTGTTAGGATCTGCCATTACTGCTTGCAAATAACACCAAAAAACGTATTAACCTTTTGAATGTATGCTTCAACTCCCTCTAACTGAACCTGCTGGTAATCATTTTGTTTAAAATGTTTGATTACTTCCTCTACTGTTGTCTTAATCCTGTTGATTCTGATGTAACGTGGAATAGAACCTGAAGCAACAAAATATTTATTAGATCACTAGTTAGGGGTGTTTCGTCATTTCTTGGTGTTGCAAAAAGTATAAATTATTGCCTCCTTACTGAATAAATTTTCTGCAAAATAATTTACTGTAATGATTTTGTCCTTGGTTTGAATCATCAGTTACGCTTGTAAAAAGCAAATTTGTTGCCTCCTGCCTCTTGGGTTTTTTCAGAGGGTGTTATAGCCCTCTCAATCTCCAGATTGCTTTTTATCACTCAGCCTCTTCCAAAAATATTAACTGCTATATGTACTGGGAGAAGGACATTAATATGTGATATTGGCAGGGATACATTTGTAAAGTCCAAGAGTCACAAAAGAGCCAATTCTATCTCTGCCTTAGAACTGTAGTACTAACTATAAGGTGGATCACAAAAACAGGATTATGGAAAGACCAATAGGCCAAAATAAGGTACAGTGTCTCAACATGTATTTTCGCAACTGGTGGTAGCTAGAAACGATAAGTGCACTTTCACTATAAAAAACAAAACAGTTACTAATATTATTTTGACAAACTAATAATCAGAATAATCAAGGCTGTGCTCTACCAAAGCCCAGTGGCTTGTAGTGCCTAACTTTAGCCCCCACGCAACTTGACAATCATACAAATCATAATGCTGGTCAACCAGCATGAGGATCCGCAAGCGACTTTTTTTTGCGATCAGCATGATTTCTTAGTTGCTACGGACGCTTTGTTTTCAAAAGGTGACAAGAGAATTTCCTGCTGTGGGAATTTAATTAGCACGTTAATTTCTGGCCAAAAAACGTAATCCGATAAGGTGTCAACCCTGTCATATGCCACTACAGTAGTAATCCTTTTGAAAGCTCAGAACGCGTTCAAGATAGTAAAAACCAGATGAAAATACAACGCTATCCATTATAAAAATTAAAATAAAGCAAACTTAAAACAATTTTGCTTATAGTAAAGTGTATGCCTTGCAAAACCTTCAAGTTGCGTTCTAGATAATTTTTTGCCAGATTTCAGCACGAGGAATCCAGGCGCCAGGACGCGCGAACAGCAATGATCAGGAAATAAAGCGGAAGAACGAATTGTCTTTTCAAAAATATATTTTCCCTTTCAAACTGAAGTGCTTCAAGGCTAAACAAGATTTTGCCTATTGCGACTGGCCGGTGCTATCTCACGATAGCCGATCTGTAGCGACGACACGGAGTCGAGTGTAAATATTGAGCCGCTTTTTAGGCATGCGGTTGCCTGCAGTCTTTATTTATGCGTCGTAATGTCAAAACAAAGAAACAAATCAGCAAGTCGAAAAAAGGATTGTGCAAGTAAAAGTATAACCCATCCTACAATGGAATTAATTGGATTTTACTTTATATGGTATGCTTTTGGTATATCGCGCTAGATCTGCCACGATACTTTGTCAGAAGATTCCTGAGAGTGAGAGCCACGAGTGATGGCGGTGTACATGTGTGACGATCCTCGTCTATTCTATTACGCCGGTTTTTTTTCAACTTCGCTGGATGCCGAAAAGACTTGGTATCATTGCTTTGAATTCCAGCCTATGTAATGGAAAGCTATGCATGTTCGGCTCCTCCGATTCAGTCAAGAGTTTTAGCGAGGAATTTAAGCAGTCTGACAAGATGGCGTTCTTGCTTGTATGAGTTGGTTCTCCGTGCCGTCGATGGAGGGGGCTTTTTGGTCCGCTGTCGCTCGATATCATTCGCCACAAGTCCCTTAGCTAAATCATGTTTCTAGTAACGGATTTCAAGAGGTGGTGGACTGGATCAGTTCATTTTGATTCAAGGGTTCTGTCCATTGGCGACAAAATCGAATAGCCCGCCAATTCCCCAAAATAGCCCGCCAATCCAAAATCTCTGTACACATCCTTCACTCAGGAAACAACCAAGTAACAATGGGTATGACTCGCTTTTATTAAATAACAAAGTCAGTATACCAACTTGCATAGCAAATTGTGAGAAATGAGGTCAGTTAACCGGTTTATTGTTTGTTGAAATATCATTTTCTTGTAATTATTGTGGGACATAATTTTTGAAGCCCATTGTTTCTCCCTTACTTAAATTCATTTTTTTCTCCTTTCACTTCAATTCCTGTCACTTTTCAATGGCTAATAATGTTTTTTTTTTTCATAAAGGCTGATCTCATAAACTGTTTTGCAAATGTGATTAGGCATACAGAGGTCTTAAAGAAAAGTGAAATTTTTTTGACAGAAAACACTACAATGTGTTATGTTTGTTTAAAGGGCAACATTTAACTTTAAGAAGAAATTCTTCTTTTTCATCGATCTGTATGTATTCAAGAGTGGGTGTTTCATACTGCCATGATGTTCTGCGACTCCTAAGCGCAAATTGTGAAATGCAACAGAACACTAGGTGTGTCGCCTGTGTTTCTGTGAGTTAGAAATTCATGGCATTATTAATTCACCTGCAAACTTATCTAATAGTCATCTTGAGTGAGTAGGTTTTTGATAATGCCATGATGATCTGCGACTCCTAAGTGCAAATTGTGAAATGCAACAGAACACTAGGTGTGTCGCCCTTGCTTCTGTGAGTTAGAAATTCATGGCATTATGAATTCACCTGCAAACTTATCTAATAGTCATCTTGAGTGAGTAGGTTTTTGATAATGCCATGATGATCTGTGACTCCTAAGTGCAAATTGTGAAATGCAACAGAACACTAGGTGTGTCGCCCGTGTTTCTGTAAGTTAGAAATTCATGGCATTATTAATTCACCTGCAAACTTATCTAATAGTCATCTTGAGTGAGTAGGTTTTTGATAATGCCATGATGATCTGCGACTCCTAAGTGCAAATTGTGAAATGCAACAGAACACTAGGTGTGTCGCCCGTGCTTCTGTGAGTTAGAAATTAATGGCATTATTAATTCACCTGCAAACTTATCTAATAGTCATCTTGAGTGAGTAGGTTTTTGATAATGCCATGATGTTCTGCGACTCCTAAGTGCAAATTGTGAAATGCAACAGAACACTAGGTGTGTCGCCCGTGTTTCTGTGAGTTAGAAATTCATGGCATTATTAATTCACCTGCAAACTTATCTAATAGTCATCTTGAGTGAGTAGGTTTTTGATAATGCCATGATGATCTGCGACTCCTAAGTGCAAATTGTGAAACGCAACAGAACACTAGGTGTGTCACCCGTGCTTCTGTGAGTTAGAAATTCATGGCATTATTAATTCACCTGCAAACTTATCTAATAGTCATCTTGAGTGAGTAGGTTTTTAATAATGCCATGATGTTCTGCGACTCCTAAGTGCAAATTGTGAAATGCAACAGAACACTAGGTGTGTCGCCCGTGCTTCTGTGAGTTAGAAATTCATGGCATTATTAATTCACCTGCAAACTTATCTAATAGTCATCTTGAGTGAGTAGGTTTTTAATAATGCCATGATGTTCTGCGACTCCTAAGTGCAAATTGTGAAATGCAACAGAACACTAGGTGTGTCGCCCGTGTTTCTGTGAGTATGAAATTCATGGCATTATTAATTCACCTGCAAACTTATCTAATAGTCATCTTGAGTGAGTAGGTTTTTGATAATGCCATGATGATCTGCGACTCCTTAAGTGCAAATTGTGAAATGCAACAGAACACTAAGTGTGTCGCCCGTGTTTCTGTGAGTTAGAAATTCATCACATTTTTAATTCACCTGTAAACTTATCTAATGGTCATCTTAAGTGAGTAGGTTTTGGGAATGGGTTTTTGACATTTTACTTCTCTTACTGACAATCGGTCATTTAGAAAATATTGTTGTTTGCAGTTACACTGGATCATAAAGGGTTGTTATTGATAATGGCATGAACTCTATGCTATTCTATTTGTCCTTTCTGTTGAGTTTTGTATCTTTTTCTGTGCATTTTAGGATATGGCTGGATTCTATTGCGTTTTGCCTTAAACTGCAGGGGAATGAACAAGTGAATAGTTTTCCTTAGTATTGAAACATGTATTTATTAACCTAGTATTATCATTTTAACAACTACCAACCTTTAGATGCTCCAGAAGGCTTTGTTCAAGCAATAGCCCTTGAAGAGCAAAAAAAAACAACGGAGGCACCATAAACTTTATACGTTTATGTGTCTAAAAAAGCTTTTCGCTGATATGAAAACTCATATCATAAAGATTTAAAAATGTAGAAACTTTTGAAATCTAATATTAAGCAATCTTGGCAGGCATAATACTTTAATACCTACAGAAAAAGTGGCGCTCCAGTTCAAAGACTCACTTGTTCCAAGAAAAACTTAATGGACTGCATCAGCGTCTAAAATGATCTTGAGAAAATACAAAAGAAACTAAAATCTTTATTTTTAGAAAATAATTACCCAATGTACATGGACCATCTTCTTGACCTCGAAATGTATGTCGCGGAAAAAAATAAGATTCGCTCAGTAGAAAGTTTAGAACGCTCCACGCGCGGCATAGTGACCAACGCGCGACAAAAAGAAAACCCCTGTTGTTCAAGCAAACTCTAAGGACCTCTAAGGTCACGTCTCACATTATTACTAGTTTATAAGTCGTGTTTATTTCAAACAATTAAGAGATTTTTTCTAGACTGCTTGCAGGCCCCTTTTTTGCATAGACCATTTTTATGACCGCTAAATGTAAGTCTCAGTGCGGCGGAAAAATACAATTTTAGAACGCTCGATGTGCGGCATTGGTGACCAACGCGACGAGGGAAAGAAGGAAAACCCCTGTTGTTCAAGCAAACTCTAAGGTCACGTCTCACAACATTACGAGTTTTTAAGTCGTGTTTATTTCAAACATTTAAGAAAGTCTTTCTAGACTGTTTGCAGCCCGCCTTTTCTCTTAAAATCTGTTTAGTTCTTATTCCAGCTAGCGAGATTGTAAACAACAACTTTAGAATAGAGAATTTACCCTGGGTGCCAGAGACTTTCCATGCCCGCGCTTTCCGTTCTCGGCCAAAGCTTTTCAGTGAAATCAGTGAAGGTCGAGACGCCCGCATTTAGCAGTTCGCGGCTTTGTAAAGGAAAATAATAGACTGCTCGCAGTTTATAGTCGTTCAAGCAACGAGGCCTTCCGTTGGCAAAATAAATATTGTACTATTAAATTTTATGCGTTAACCTTCGCAAAACTGACTAAAGAATTCTATGTAAGATTTGGTTTCGAATAATTGTTACGGCGCGTGCATTTAGTTTTCCTCGCTTTTAGCCAAATATTTCACTCACAAGAAAAATAGTTTTTAACTCGGCATTTGCAGCTCACACGCCAAATTGTTCACGCGTTTTACTCGCCGTTTGTCGCGGCTTGCTTTGAAAGGTCCCACGAGTTTTTTTCTGTGTTTCCATTGAGTGCAATGAATCAAATTTCTAATTAATTTGGTTAAGTTGTCAAACGATGAGTTGTAAATAAAATGAAACATTCAGTCGTGATGATTTAGAGAGGATCGTATTCTATGAGTTGTCAACACGTCTTTTGTTTTACATTGCGCAATCGGTCATTTCAGATGACCGACTTCGCCGGTCTCTAAGTCTTGCGGATCCTCATGATTTTACAAGTTCAGAGCACTGCATGGGCCCCCTTGAACTTTCCTTGGAGGACAGCCTTGACAATAACACAACAATAGCAGCAAAATGTTCAGAAACTTTATATTAGTGAAATCATTAGAGCTACTACACTACCCCTCCTTTAGGCATTCAAATTCTAACCTGCTTCATGAGCCTTCTTGGGTAAAAGGTCCTCATTTCTGTGGACTTTGGCGCGAACTTTCATACGAGCCAAACATGACTGCAATACAGACTTGTTTTTTAAGATACACTGTTTGAATTCTCCACCACCTTGAATTCCTTGCCCAAACAGGAAATCATAGACCAGCACCAAGGCATAGGTATGTTTTAGCTAAGGAGAGAAGAAAATTGTACATCTACTATAACAATACATTTTTATAGAGATCTGCCTAGTAATGCTTGAAACAATACAATTGAAAACATTTAAAGGACCTTCATCATGGTTTCAACATCTTAACATGCCTGGAGTGGTTCAACGCTTTAATAGCTTTTAAAAGCAGAAGCCTTTTTCAGCTTTTGTTTCACATGCCTCATCTTGGCATGTGAAACAAAATGCTTAAAGGTATATGATCCATATACCATGACTTTCCATGACTTTTTTAAAGTTTTTGTAAGACCTTAGGTTTAGCTGTCACTTTGAAAAATTTTAAAAACTTTCCTTGTTTCAGGGTATATTTGGACCTTCAACAGTTCAACAGATTCAGTAACTTATCTATCAAACAAAACTTTAATTTTCCACGACCTTCCAAGACCAACAATTAAATTCCATGACTTTCCAGGCCTGGAAAATGAAATGCTTAAATTCAACACTTTCCAGGTTTTCCATGACCTATATGAACCCTGTTCCAAAAGAGGTATAGCTTTCCATACTGCTGTAAATACATGCTGATACATGATTTTTTCATTTGAACAAGGTAAATGTTGCTGATTTTGGACCAGGGGGAAAAAAGTTAAGCTCATTTTTTTTTTTTAGCTGACCCACACAACACATAATATTTTACAAGTGGCAGAGTGATAAAACCAGAAAAATTGTAGGGCCGGGCCTACACTCTATGGGCTGGCTATGCCCCTGGTTTGGCACTCACAGGCTATAGGAGGAGACTCCCTGTGGTTTAGTTCTTGTAGGCAATTGCATCCCATATTAAAATAAACTAATCACTAAATTTTTGCATTTTAGGTGGTCATGCAGTCTCACCTTTTTTTCAAGTTTTAATAGCTTTGTTTCTTTGAATATTTCTTCAAGAATTCCTTTATCTAGAGAATTAAAAATTAGTAAATGAAAATTGTCACCTTTCAGATTAAGACAATTAGTGTGTTTTTGAATGAAATACAGTCAAACCTCTATTAAGCCAGGTCACCCTCGGGAATTAGCCAGGTCACCACTTCATAGAGGTTAACCATTTAATGGAGGTTTTCTAAAATTAAGCCCATAATGTGGGAGACATTGATGCAGAGGAAAAAAATTCATTCATCACTCTATTTACAATTTACTGTTCACAACAACAGCAACGGGAAATATGGTAAAAGTATTTGGATGTTCTGAGGAGTTCACGCCTAAACAACGTATTTCACACTAATCTCGTTTGTGAGGCAAGCATCTTTTCAATCAAGCATACACTCCAAGACCTCATGTGTTTCCCAGTGGTCTGGCGCTATGGATCCGGCGGTGGGGGAGATATTTTATATATCTGCCTGCACCCCATCACTATATAACATCACACTTACACTTCAACGTTTCACACACTAGAGCATAAAGTTTCTTCTTTCTAGGGAATGGACTGTTGATGGCCAAGGATTTTGCTGTGCCCTGTTTCTTGATAACTTTATCCACGATGTTCGCAGCGCACGAATAAAGCGACGCCATGTTGAAAATTATCGGATTGACAGCTGGCCTGGCAGCAAAGCCAGACTTGTCTTTAACCTCGTTCCCAGGATCTTCTTGTTTTCGGAAAACGAGAAGACCCTCGGGTCGAGCTTGCTTTTATCTCAACCGGGAACGTTGAGCGGCATCAGAAGACACATTTTTTAATCATCACAACCAAAACACACAACAATGACAACGTCAACAGAAAGTTAAACAACGAACAGATCGGTTTATCATCCGCATTTATTGAGGTACGGTTCTTTGTGGCTCACTATGAATGTTGGAAAAATATGAGCAGTGTATGAATATATGTATTTGTTATGAGCGCTTTACAACGCATTAAGAAATGGTAGTTTCGAAAACGAAGCACTGGAAAACTAAGATCGGAGAACGTCGTTTTCGAGATTTGGGTGCTTCGTGCTTCAATCTTCGTTTTCGAAACTACCATTAAGAAAAAGCCCATTAACAAAATTTATCAAAGCGAGGTCTGGTGTATAACTATTCAAAATTAGTTTAATTTGCCTATGCATAAAAATTATGCGAAAAATATATCTTGATGACTCTGGTGAAAAGTTATTTCCAAAATGAAAAGATGGGGTAGGACTCAAAGCTTTGTAAACTACGCGAAAAAGGTCCAAAAAGTGTCTTGCTCGACATGACATTACTATTTCAGCTATGCTAAAACTTTTGCACATCTTCAATATTCTGGGATTTTTATAATTACTGCACCCTGAATTCATATCACGAATTCTTCACATAACTAATTAAATACTTCTTATCTTATCTTATATCTGGATAATGGGGTTGATTGCGAGGGAGGATGCAGACATAATTAAAGGGAAATTTGTCATTGTTAGGCCTAGTCTGAAATATCATCCGTTTCTCCCCTTGCCATCTGTTTGGGGGTTGGGCGAAGAAACGGATGACATTTCAGACTATGTTGGGCCCTAGAGGGTTTATCAAGAGCATACAAATTCGCCAGATGCATATCGTGTATAAGCCCATAATTCAAGTTTCACGAACGATTACTCATGTGTGATTTTTTCTTATATGTCAAATTAAAGTGTTCCTTTGAGCTAAACAATACCCTTAACTCAAAACAATCCCCTCAACTGACGAAACCCATAAAAATTTATGATGTGTTCTCTCTCATAGTTTAATGTTTTGGAACATCACGCTATTGTCCAAAAGCCAGGGCGCCAAGCAGGGTCACACAACACCAGTCACGCGACTCACAACAAGTCGCGTACGTGTAACCCTAAGAGTTGGCCAAACATACGACAGAGGGGGTGTGTAGGTCACAGCTCCCCCCATTCACTGCACATCGCTGGAAAACACTACAAGGCTCATTTATGTCGTCCTCCTCTTCTCTGTTGTTTCATCTGGTTTTGACACTGAGGACAGAACCATTTTCCCTTTGGAGCGTCTGTAAGTCCAACACATCCGTAATGGAACCACTCGATCGGGCACTGGAAGCAAACAAGGCAAAACAGGTGTGAACGAATCAGTAAATAGAGACCAAAATTCAATCTGTTCTAGCCTTCAAATCGTCGGGAGGGGGGAGGGGACGTACTCCCTTTACTGGCCCACACAGGGAGGCTCCACCCAAGGGTGGGGATTTCACCAGTTGAAGTTTATGAAAAGGGAGGGAAATCTGTCCGAAAAAAGGCCGAAAAGAGCTAACACAAGCATATGGCATTGAAAAAGTCGACAAAATTTCCTGGTTTTGTGATTTATCAGAGAGATTCTCAAGTACCGCAAACGGCAAACGTCAGTCTCAAGTTGAGAATTTCTCAGAATAGAAAATAAGCAGATAAGAACAGTCCCGAACGATTCCTATGGTTAAAACTGGCATAAAACTACTTATTTTTGTGTAGAAGTAATAAAGAGTAAACGGAAAATAAGGAGAAAATTTGGTCACGTGGTACAAATTCACGTCTGCAGTTTTGCGTAAACGTGAATCTTAATCTCTCTATCAATACGTTAAAGACGTAAAAGGGATGCCAAGCTCTAAAACAGGTACGTCAAAGGGGTACCGCGCGGTGATTATAACATTGAAGGTATAAAACAATCAATGTAATCAGACTAAAACAATTAGTCGCCTCAGGCAACGTGAATATCGACGAATAGTCACCTCGACTTCGTCTCGATGACTAATTGTTAAATAAAAAGTATACGAAAGGGGTACCTCTCCTGACAAAGGGTAAGAGGCTGGACCATATACGAAGGTACAGATGTGTTTCGCTGAACCGGTAACGACAGGTAGATATTTGCAGAAGCAACAATCGTCTGTAGTCTTAGTCATAGTCTTACTATTATCACTAAATTTCTAAGTGAAATATTCAAGATCTCATAGTGACTGAATTACACGACAGTAATCCTGTCCAGTACTTACTTCTGGATTATCACATCCGACCATTTCGCCGTATGAAACCTACCGAAAAGAAATAAATGTTAAAAATACAGGTTATGGGTTAAGAGTCGCAAGGAAAGTGTATAAAGAGAAATAAACCACCGAAACGGAAGGAAAAGAAAGGATAACGCTTTTAAATTCGTTTAAAATATTCCACTATGTTTTACCAGGACTTTCACCAAAAGAACCAGTGTAAACATTCTGGAATGAACTAGCCTGCTCCACCATAGCATGAGAAAAAAGTGGACATTTCGAGTCTTCGAGACGCTACCACTGGCCTCCACGCGAAATGAGGTCTGAGGAACGAGCGCAGAATTTCCATACTGATGACGTGTCACTGCCCTGATCTGGGTAGTGACACGTCATCAGTGTAGAATTTCTGCAGCCGTTTGAAGGGTGCAAAGAAAGTCAGTTTTACCACCTGTCATTCGGGCAAGTTGTAGCTAGCATGTACTAGCCCACAAGTCATTTCAACTAGCCCCCAAACCCTTTTTGATTAGCAGGATTGATAACAATCCTTCTTTAATTTGAATTTTCCCAAAAAACAATACTTGCCCGTCGGGCAAGTTAAGAACAAAAATCACTAGCCCCGATGGCAAAATCCACTAGCCCTGGACCATCGGACACTACTTTCTTTGCACGCTGCGTTTCTCAGACGTCATTTCGTGGGTAACCAGTCGTGGCGTCTCGAGGACTCAAATGTCGGCTGTTTTCTCAGGTTAATGCAAAAGACGAAATTAAAGCTCTGGTTAAGTTCGCATGCGTACCAGCGCCGAACTCCTTGTTCTGCGTAACCAACTGTGTACCAGGATTTGAGCAAGCGCCATGATTGGCCTGTCAAAAAGCCATTGTTCGATTGGCCAATCAGGTTGAAAGGAAATTCGTTGAGTTCGTTAAAGGTCCAGAACCAGTGGCGGAACCAAACTATTCAGAGAGGGGTTGCCGGGACACTTGCAAGCAATATAGATGCGTTTTATGTCACTGAGAATTCTTTAAAAATTAAAAGAAAATATCACAGAAAAAAGGGTGGCCCCACCGCTAAATCTGGCAAGGAGAACAAGGATCTCGGCGCTGCTTCTCAGCTGTTAGTTTCCGGGCATGGTTCATACATAATTTTTTGGGAAAAAATCAAGGAATTTTCAAGGACTAAAATCCTTTTTTCACGACTTCTTTTCCCCAATAACATCAAGCAAAGACCTTTAGAATGCGTAGATGGAGGGGGGTTCGCTTATTGCAATACCTGCCTTCATTAAGGTACGGTTCCTAGGCTACTTCAAATAACGGAAAATGAACTATGCCGGGAACACCGAAATCATAAGAAAACACCTTCATGATCACCAAACAAAATTGTGTGTTGCTGTCCTTTCAGTCATTCCTTTGCGCAAAACATTTTTTTTTAACGAAGGTTATTTTTATTAAAGGAGCTTTCAAGGAATTGTCAAGGATATCCCACAATTTTTCAATTTTCGAAGACTTTTCAAGGACATGATGCTTTTTCAATGACTTTTTCAAGGCCTGTGCGAGCCATGCTGGGGTTATATTACGTCTCCGAGGCAGGTTAGGAATAAACAAGTCTGCTGTCATTTGACTGACCTGATTGCAAAGGCAATACCGCGGTTCGTTTGGATCGTAGACCCAGTCAGGCACGGCAGCAGCAGCTACTGCAGCTTCCTGTTCAGCGACCTGAGCTGACGCTACTGCTGTCACCTGCTGTGCGGCGCTCTTACTTCTGCAACAAGGAAGAAAAAAAAAGGAGTGAAATGTGTGGCCTCAGTAAGAGATAATTTTTTAAGGCGGGGACCTCCAAGAGAAACAGGTGGTGATGTTTTTCGTCTTATTTAGGTTGTAAATAGCCAGTAGTCGGGTGGGGAGTACCGAGGGCGCATCGAGACACCCAAGGCTGGAGACTGAGCCTAGCCCAGTAGTAGAGAGCATTAAATTCTAAGACGAGGAAGACCACGGAAACGAGATTTTCCCAATACCAATAAGCGCGCGTGCGAGAACCAGCGTCACTTTGGTGGGAAAACGTGATACTCACCGTGCGTCACTCTACTACATGCTTAGCGAGAATGTCATAGTGGCGAAAACAAGTTATTAAATGTCAGAAATTTTATAATATTGCAATCAGGAAAGGGGTTAACCTCCTTCAATAGAAATAAGTGTACTAACTTTTGTGGTGAAAAAACTACAATGACGTAAGGGGAGCAAGAGTGGCGAAGTGGTGAGAGCGCTCCCCTCCCACCGATGTGGCCCGGATTCAAATCCCGGCGTCGACGCCATATGTGGTTTGAGTTTGTTGTTGGTTTTCTCCTTTGCCCCGAGAGGTTTTTCTCCGGGTACTCCGGTTTTCCCCTCTCCTCAAAAACCAACATGTCCAAAATCCAATTCGACCAGGAATCACCCCTTTCAAATGTAAGTTACAGGTACTCCCCCGACCCCACTTAAAATGTGCACTCAGCATAACAATAAAATGTACTCACTTCTTTTTTTGTTTCGTTGACGTTGGTGCCACATTAACAGAAGCACGGACATCACTAGGTGTTACTGGGATGCTGACTGAGCTCACACTGGATGACTGTGAGTCGTAAGGCATTCCCAAATTACTACTTGCTGGAAGGCCATTTAATCCACTTGATTGATTGCCTAAGTTGCCTATTGAACTCCCTATCGTCATGGGAAATTTAATGGATTAATTAGCATACACTATGTATTTATGTACTGTTACACTAAGCATTGGAGACCTTTAGATTCTAAGACGAGTACGAGATTTTCTCAGTGCTAAGTAGTGTACGCGCGTGAGCCAGCGTCATTTTGGCGGGAAAACGTGGTAGCCGTCGTCAGTCTACTACGAGTTTTGGCGAGAATGTCGAAGTGGCGGAAAAAAGTTATCAAATGTTAGAAGTTTTATCATTTTGCGATCAGGAGAGGATGTAACCTCCTTCACTAAAGGTAACAGTGCTAACTTTTCTAGTGGAAAATGGTGAAATGACGCTTGCGAGAGTCAGAGGGAGTCTATATTTTGAGAATAAGCGAAAAAACTTGAAGTCAAATCTCGCACTTGTTGTCGTCCTCGTCCTTGAATCTAAAGGTCTCTAATGTTACAGTTTCAAAAGCAAAAAAAAAAAAAGAAGTAGAATTGAATTATATTAACAGTGGTCTCACTGATGGCAACTAATGCGAGCGACAGCTGTTTTCAACGTAACAACTTTCACAGGAACGTAACAAGGATACTTTACTCATTTGGGGGAAGGAGGGGAGGGGTTAGAGTTCGAGTTAGGGTAATGTTAGGGTTAAGTGAGAAAAGTGGAAACGCGAAAGCAAGCGGAACGCGAACGGAGACGCAAAGGCGCGGAAAAGAGGAGTCCCTCTCGCCTCACTGCTTTGCCACTCGCTCCCACGTTCTCTCGCGGCTGGCTTCGCTAGGCTCTCAAAATGAAGCGCTTGCTTACAGGGTATAACAAACATCAATGTGTACCAAACCTTGTTTTTGTTATTCAAATATGTCACGAGGGAAACAAAAGAATCTTTTTTGTGACAAGAACCAATGTGCTTGAGTACCCTCTTAAATAACCTGTTAAAGGCATTCAACAGAAAAGGAGTTTTGCTTTCCAAAAACTGCATCCCATTATGTTAAGCACACAGTTTAGGTAAAAGACAAGATCTAATGTTGTCCTCACCCAGTGCCACGGCATATGGTGCCTTCAAGGTTCCACTGCCTCTCCTTCCAGGCTGCATTGGTAGAGTAGCTATCGCTGCCTGTGCTGCAGCTACGGCCACTGCAGTTGACCCGGCGCCAACTTCACCTATAAACGAGGCAAACATTCATCATTAGAGCGGTTTTCATTTGAGTGTCGAAAGGTGATTGGTTTTGCGTTTACTACGCTACGTGATTGGCTTAAAAGATTCGCGCCACTTTTTTATCCAATCAGAAGGAAAACCAAAACCAATTGTGTCACGCTCGCATGCATTTTCCCGCGCTTTGCGTCAGCTACATGTAATTACTTCGATTTTTAATTGGTTCACTGTATTGTCTGTGTCCTTTGTGATTGGCTAGAGTAATTACTTTGGTTTTGGTTTTACGATACTCAAATGAAAACCGCTCTATACATCAAACTGGGAGTAGAATGAGAGAAGCTTTTTCTACAGCAGGTGTTGGCTGCGTAGCCTGCGCCACAGACAGAACTTAACTTCTGGTTAAGTACATCTGCGTAACAGGGCCGAAATCCTTATTCTGTGTCCCCATCTGAGCACTCAGATTTGACTACGTGCCATGATTGGCCTGTTTAAAATGCCATTGTCGATTTGCCAATCAAGTTGAAGGGAAATTCGACACGTATTTCCGGTAATTTGTTAAATCCCTTGGGGACCCAGAACAATCTGGTTTTCCCTCATCGTACTGGATGTTAGAGTGTGAGCATCTGTTTATTGATAAACCAATACATGCAAAAGAGCCTGCTATATCAAGGAAATCAAGATGGAAATTAAGATCTGCTCTAAGCGAATCAGCCGTTTAAAAAAACAAATGGCGCAAAACAGCGGGAAGCACACAGCTATTGGGCCTGGGTTCGAAATTGTATCTTAGCAGCAAACAGATTCTTTCTCAAGAAAATGAAAGAAAAACTATTCTGACATGGTGCTATATTTTTAACTTGTGCGTGAAATAATCTTACCCAAAACTAAAAATCCTAAGAAAAAAAGTGTCAAAATTTAATGTTGATTTAAAAACGAAATAGGAATTTAGTGCTGATGTCAGAATACAAGGAATTTCCAACTGTTTAAGCTGTGTGTTAAAAAGTCATCATAAATCAAGCAGGGAGACCAATTACTTAACCCTTTAGGTCCCAAAAGTGACCTTGGAACATCAATTTTCTCCAAACAACATCAGCAGATCATTAAGAGTAAAGGTTATGAGAATTACTAAATTGATTACCACAGGGAAAAATAATGCTTTGATCTTAAACCAAATTTTCTCAACTATTCCTAAGAGAAATGTATGGAGATCAGTCTGGAGAATCTGTATGTGGATCTTGGGGCTTAAAGGGTTAAAGTAAACTGAACTGCAACTTACCCACTGTATAAGACATTCCAGCAGGGGATGGTGATTGCGGTATGACTGACTTCGGTGATGGCGACATTTGATTGTAAGCCCCAAATGAACCATATGAGTAGTCTCGTATCCCAGGAATGGAGAGGTGATCACCATTCACCAGATCGCCAGACATTCCATCAAGTTTTCTCTCTGAAATAAATCAGAGATAGACGATAACATACTATTGTGGGCTTGTTTGAGAATGACAATGCAATGATCAATACATGTTTTACACAAAATCAAAAGCAAAATTTTGAGATAGTTTTGAAGTTTAAAAGTGACACAACAGTCTTGACTTGTACCTTTTGCTTTCTTTTCTACCCTCCCCTTTTGCTTTTCTTGACCCCACCTCCCCGTTTTTTTCCTTTCCTTTCTGGGAATTTAAAAGGCTTCGTTTTGGTGGGAAAATTTTTTGAGAAAGCTTTGAATATCATAGGATTGGATAGGAGGAAGTGCAGGAGGGTCGTAGACCAAGATTTATGGGAAGTTTTCGGACGACTTTACATGTTTTTAGCCTTTTTCTCCGGCCTCCTTAACTGAATCACACTCATTCTGGCGTGGTTTAAAGGATTTCTTTCCCCTGCACAAGTTCCATGACAAAGTTGTCCTTGAACATGGTGATGCCACAAGGGGAACGAGGGACTTGGATCTGCTCCAGCTGCTACAGGGTGCAAAGAAAGCCACTGCACAGCTTTTCCTTTTGGCAAGCTGTAGCTTGTGTGTTCTAGCCCACAAAAAATTTCAACAAGCAGGATTGATTACAGTTTCCCCATCCGGCAAGTTAAGGCAGAATCCACTAGCCCCATAGCAAAATCCAGGGCTATTGGACACAACGTCCTTTGCATGCTGAGCTATGGTTGTTTCAGAGGCATGGGCCTTGGGGTAACAGGGCTGTCAAAATGTTTTTAAGTTGCAGGCTGATAATGAATAGCAGGCCGCTTTGGAACTCACACCAAAGGCACAAGTTCTTGAGGGCCGAGACATCTTGGGACATTTTGGAATTTAGGGTCTCAGAAACCCCATTTGCAGGGGCTTTCACGAGGTATTTTACCACTATGGACACAATGTTGCTTCGTCAGAGTACACACAAGACTGGGAACAATGCCGTCAAAATATCCCAGGCATTTCACGACATGGCACAGTTTGGATGTTTCACAGATCTAAACCTGTTTAAATATGCCTTCAATGTCGTTCATCATCATTATTTGATCGTACTTATTTCTTGTTAGCAGTTATGGTAGAAGAAGATTAAAGCAGCCAGCTAAGGATGGCTAACTAGCCGGCGATTTTGGCCGGGTACCTACCCTTATTGACAGCCCTGGGATAAGGCAAATATATTGATAAATGTCAGTATTTTTTTAAAACTCTTTTCTGTGACATTTCAGTTGCCAAACAAAGTCAAGACAAACTTACTTTGGCCTAACTGTAATGATCCATGTATGTGATTGTTTCTCGCAGGTGAAGGGGGATTCACAGGTTCATCCAGTCTTAAGGATCCTGTAGAAAGTAAGGCAAATGTATTTAACCCTTTAATTCTGAAAAAAGACCAAAGAGAATAAATGACACAAAAGAGTCAAATTTTGTTGTTTAGAAATCCATGGTAAATGATAGTGTAATACAAAAGCTCTCCCAAAGAGCTTTCATTTGAAGTTAAAGTCCCTATAATAACATTATGATGTATTAAAGGCTTATGTACCCTTTATAATCTTACAATAACACAGTCTACAAGTCAAATGTACAAAAATAATGACACTTTTAGTTACACTGCTCCAGTTGAGATCATAGCTTTTGAAACGACATGGACCTGAAGAATTTTGGGAGATTGAGGAGGTAGTAATGTAATAAGATGTTCTGGTAGTTCGGCTTCTCGTACACCATGACTTACTTTGTTCCAAGATTTCAGTTATTCCAGCATTATCAGCCTCCAGTTCCATTTTAAACTTTGCCAGTTCTTGATCTAGTTTTCTCAAATGTCTGTCCACCTAAAGAGTTGAAAACATAATGTATTTACGAAGTTGTATCAAGGTACAGTAGCTAATCGTATGGAGGATATTACAACTGTACATTGCTGTGCAAAGAAACCGGAATTCTCTTTGAGACTCTCAAAAAATATTTCATGATTGAGCCCAGCGAATGAGTGAGATATTTTCCAATACAATTTTTCAATTTCCTTTATCTCTAAGCAGCCATGTAATACAAAAGTAATCTATTTTTTATCATATAAACACCAATAAAATACCAAACCATTTCACTATGACATTCTTTTTTTTTGGCTGCAAAAGCAATGATTTGTTATGTAGCCATAGCAATAGAGATCTTAACACAAGTGAAGATAAACATGTTATTGTTTTAGTGTGAAAGTTAGCCTGGTCTTTCAAGGTTACACAGTAATAGCAATTTATTGTACAATTATGATACCTTTATGAACATGAAAATTGGCACCTTGGCTTATCATTTCTAACATTTTAATTCATTTACAAAGTCAAACTTACCAAATCATAAACCTGTGTGGCTATGCTAACTTTTTCATCAGCATCCTCAATAGCCTTTTGATACTCCTGCAAGGAAAGGTTGGCAGAGTCCATCATACATGTAGTACATTGTACATATATGAATTATTCAATAACTGTACTGTCGAGTTATCCCTTGTAAAATTGAAATTGCAATTTGCTACCCCCACTGCCACTTCCCCTACATTTCCTGTAGAAGTAGTGAGGAGAATTTATTACGAAAAATTTTGAGGAATTCAACTTACAGGAGAACTGTTAAATCACTTCTGCTCTTGAAAACATTTTGGGGGCTAGTTGAAATGACGTTTGGGCTAGTAAATGTTAGCTTCAGCTTCCCTGAATGGCAAGCTGTAAAATGACTTTCTTTGCACCCTGCTACAGCATTCACAGCTGTCTACTTTTATGTCCTGGCTGGCATTCTACTTAAAAACTTAATCAGATCTTGTGTGATCAGTTCTTAATTCTTGTTTAAATGTAACCTCTCTTTTAGACAAAGCATTGAAAATGCAAGGAGAACATTGATGTTGATCACCATCAGTGCTTAAAGGGTTCAGTAAACAAAAAGCTGGTGAAAACACTCCAACTTTAGAATAAAACATAGTTATTGTTGGCATTTGCAGGGCTCGAAATTAACTTTTTCGTTCGGGAGCCAGCTGGCAACTAACGGAAAAATATTGTGGTCGCCAGCTTATTTTATATATAACTTACACAAGAACACGATTTTATACGTTACTTTGCATTCAAGAAAAGTCACAAGTGAAGAGCCAAAACAATTAGAAACAACACGAGTAACAGTTATAAAGCTACCGTTGTTCTCAGGTGATATGTCTCTGGTTAGATGGTGATGGTTTTTCTCCATAGTCATTTTAAATGAAGCGAAGCATAAAACGTTTTAAGCCCGTGGTTTTCATTCTGAGACAACATGGGTCCTTGCATATTTGCCCTTTGCTACTTCTACAAAATGCCGTTCTTGATTTTCAACTTGCTTTCCTCAACGCCTTTCGCTGCCGGCAAACAACGCCATGCTTGGCCCAGGCCTCTACAGAACCACATTGTTCGTACCAGTCTCCGACCAGGAGGAAACAAAAATGGGCTTAGTGCAGTTTTTAGGTCTTCATTTCATTTTAGACAGAATGTTTTAGGAAAATAAAACCTAAAATATTGCGGGAGTTAGGCAAGCGTCGCTTGAATTGAATTGCTATCTCCTTACCTTAAGTATAAAGAAACGTTGTTAAGAACTATTCACTCAGGTACTTTTTCTTGTGGTGATAGTTATATCCATTTATTAACCGCCCTGTATCTGCCGCCATTTTCGAGGCAAATGAAAAGCACATGGTGTTGAAGTGCGCCTGCACTCCCAGTTTCGGAAGAAGCCGCTGAAACAATATGGTGCGCCGTGAACGAGTATTGAGGTGTCGAAATACATTCAATTTTCGATCATCTTGTAATATTCAGACATTATTTTACTGGGGACGGAAAGGTTAGTTGTATACTAGATACCATATCTGATTTCCTAATATAAAGATTAAAAAACAAAAGTTGTGTCATGGTTTTCTTTAGTCATCGGACAAAACGCGAGTCGCCAGCTGGCGACCAGTTCTGAAAATTTAGTCACCAGTGCTCAATTTTTGGTCGCATTGGCGAACAGTGAGTCACAATTTCGAGCCCTGATTTGCATGTACATATAGTCTGTTACATAAAAGCTTAAAAAAAATTACTGTACTTGGGTTTTGAGTTGTCTTGATTTTAAGCTACTGAGAACAACAACAACAACGACAGCAGCAGCAGCAACTTACGTCTCTAATTTGTTTGTATTGTTGTTCCTTCCACTCTGGCTTGGCTTTGCGGCAATTCATGAAAAACTGTTTCACTCTAATGTCAAGATCATCTATCCTATCTGGAAAGCAAAAAACTTTATGATATAAACTTCAGCAATATTGGTTCCTGATCAATGTATATTTATTACTGTAAGTGGTGATATAAGCATCCTCACACCATGTCAAAGAAACAGAAGTTGCCAATGAAGCTAGCAAACTCTTGTATAGTGAGCACTAGCTACTACATGCACTCTCCCTAGCCTGCAAATAAATCTGTCCCTCCTTGCACCTCACTGCTCCTGACCAGATTTCACATTATCATCTATATGGAATTTCTGTCACTGAGGCACAAAATCTGTCCTGTAAAACATCCCTAGTAGCGGGGAGTGAGGAAAGAGGGCTGCATTCACAAGCTACTGCTCTTTCATGGTTAAAACTATTGTTGAAAGCATTTCCCTGCCTGACTCTATCATTGCAACAAAATTACCTGTATCAACAGTCAATGAACAGTCAACTATTTTGGGTTACATTTTGCAGCAAACAAAATAATATCGCTAAAGACGATAAATTTAATATTTGACATTTTATGCACGTAATTCAAGCTACCATTTTACATTGAGATTAGCATTTTTAAAGGTTTTCTAATAAATAAAGATATTAAAATAATTTACTTTGAACTTGAAGATCCATCTCTCTCATATCCGTAAATCTGTCCCTCAGCTCAACAGGGAGCTGTTCAATCACTAAAAAAGTAAGAAGTGAAAATTAATTTAAAATTTCTTGATTTTAATGGATTGGTAAGAACTAATTGTATTATTAGAACAAGTGTCCTAGCCTTTGATTGAATGTGAGTGAGGTTAAGGTTGACCGTGTTTTGATACAAACCTCTTTCCTTTTCTTATGGAAATTGTGTCTAAAAAATATTCTAGATAGCATAAAAACAAAATCAAATACTTAATAAAGGAGGAATGACTGTATCAAAACAAGGTCAACCTTGGCTTTGCTTTCACCTGTAACTATAATGGGCTGCTCGATAAATTTGCGCATGTCACTTACATGACCTTGTTTACATTTTTGATTTCCCGCGCGCTTTCAAGATCACCATGCCAACAACTTTAAGTTTTCAGGGGGTAAGACTTGCTCAATTTGCCACAAAATCGAACGTAATATGAGAAAAAGAAGCAACGACTAAGATTATATATATTTATGTCTCAATATTACCTCTGAAATTTACAATATTAGCTTAATTGAATTTCAATAAATCATTGACAGTTTAACAACTAAATTCAAAGCGTAAGTTAGACTAAAAGGAGTATACTAAAAATAAATCATCCTATATATGAACTAAAAGAATCTTACACTCAACGTAATCTTCTAAATAGAGCATCGTGCTTCTACAAAATGGCAAATTTCAAATTATTTCTGATTTCCGCTTTGAATTCTTTAAAATGGCGTCCATTTCGGACTCTCGAATTATTTTTACAGCGCATGCCCAAAACTTAAGCTGCTGACCTAATCTTCTCGCGGTCGCTTTTGATTCGAGGGACTTTCGTAATTTTCCAACACGATATTTTTTCTTCCTCCCAGTTTATATTTCAAGAATCTGCAACCATGACTGCTTTATTGAGGGTATTTTCAAGAGAAGTATATCGCGCATCTTGTAGAAGAGATGGTCAACTTCCTTTTGCATGTGTGGTTGGCAAAGTCTTGACACCTCGTGGTTTTGCTACAGACGCGAAGGTAGGCTCAATGAAGTTTAAAGCATCAAAAAAAGTAAAAAATAGGAGCAGCGCATCTCGCGGCTGGTAACTTATATCTTAAATTTAAACGGCATTGTGTAGGATCAGGACTTGGTCCCATTCGAAGAGACTGAGTCAACTGAAGGCATTTTCGCCTATCTTTCCTATGCGCGCGATTTTTCAATTTATTCGTGAGAACAATTTCAAAAAATTGTGGAGCTTTAGATTAGCCAACCTTAGTGCTCCTAACTGTAGAAACATGCCATTAAGTTTGTTTTGAAGGCGACTTCTGGTCATCTTTTTTAGCGGCGTGACCTGACGTGACGTTTGTTGTGTCACGCATGCAAAGTTAGGTTTTATGCAAAATGACCTTACCCTGAGAAAACAGCCGGTATTTTGCGATGCCACTGCTGGCTTCCGCGCGAAATGAAGTCCAAGAACAAACACAGAAATTATAATTTCTCTTGATGACATGTCACTACCTATAATCGAACAGGATAGTGCTTCAAATTGGTTGAAAATTTGGCCAGTCAGAGACACCACCCAGATCTGAGTGGTGATGGATCATCCGCATGGAATTTCTCTGCTCTCTTCTTTACATTGTTGCTTTTTCTTATCAGGACAATCTGAAAAAGACACCATTATATGATTTCCACTTAGAGCTGGGAGGCAAGATGGTTCCTTTCTGTGGCTGGTCTATGCCTGTGCAATATAAAGATGGTGTGTTATCTTCCCATCTGCACACTCGACAACAAGCATCTCTTTTTGATGTTTCACACATGTTGCAATTCAAGGTGCATGGAGATGACAGGATTAAATTTTTAGAAAGCTTAGTGGTGGCTGATATTCAAGGACTTGCAGAAAACACAGGAACACTGTCTCTGTTTACTACAGAAAGTGGTGGAATTATTGATGACTTAATAATTAACAAGACACCAGAGTATTTATATGTTGTGTCTAATGCAGGATGTGCTGATAAAGATCTTAAACATATGCAGGTACGGGATGATTTTCTATATAATTAAGACTGTGGCGCACACAAGCAGAGACATCAAACTCTCTCTCTGTCTTTTGCATACCATTCCCTGGATATCATCTGACCATCTGGCTTTGTCAGTGCTGCATCTACATGTAGTTTAAGTGAAATTCTGATGCCCCCAGGCAAATGAGTGGAGAACCTCTTAGGGGACCCTCTATGATTTTTTTCTTGGAGGGGGGGGGGGGGGGGGTAAAGGAAGGGTTCGGGGTTTTGTGCTTCTTGGACTTGGAATGGAGCTCTGAGCAAGCTCTCAGGGCTACCCACCCCTGTGTATGTTACAGATCAAAATCACATTCAGGTAATAATCATCATCATCATCATCTAGCTACAATGATTAATGATTTAATAATTAATGATAATAATTAATAACTAATGATCAATAAATAATTAATACACATAGTAAAATGTTGATAAGTTATATATAAATCTATAATAAATATTAATTAATAAATAATTAAAAATTTAATAATTAATAATAATTATTATAATAATTTAGGTAGATAAGAATTTTTTAACCTAGGTTGATTCTCAATTTCCTTTGTCTCCTACCCCAAGAGGTTGGGGAGCTCCAGGAGAAGTGGAGATGGATGTAACAGGCTACCCAACTTCAAAAAAAGTCCTCATAGGGTACATGTACATGTGCATACAATTGAGCAATTTCCCATAATAGTACCCCAATCTAGACTAAAACCCTTCAGTAGTATGTACAATGTACCCCTTGCAGTTACACATTCCCACAGGGTTTTTGAGAGTACCACCCAACACCAAGACCACTCTCAGTGTTTGGATTTGAAGACCTCTTCAAAGTTGCACCGTAATGGACTTTACATAATCTGTTTTATCTTATCATTGTGATTGTTAGGAGCGACTGGATGCCGTCAGTGGAGAATTAGATGTTGCATTGGAAATTATTGAGGATAAAGCTCTTATAGCTCTACAAGGTAGAGAAAGTTTAACTTCAAATATTCAAGTGTGGTAGTAAGGGAGAACAAATAATGTACACAATTTCACATTTTATTAAGTAATTTAATTGGATGCATTTCCCAGTCTTAACACCATTTAATGTCAAGATACATACACTGTACACACACTCTTGAAGCAGAAAGTTGATGTCTGATTAATAAATGACGGTCATGTAAGTTTTAGCATGGTCAATGTAACAGGGATTTTGTTGCCTCAAATTGCCCTGAAATTGCCTCTGGTAGGCGCATGCAAATTTTGATCCCTCCTTCTTTGCATCAAAAATTGTGCACAGATTCATGGCTGTCTAAACAGGCCTTTAAAGCGGTCTAACAAACTTGAAAACAAAGACTAATAGAGTAGTAGCATCAGAATCAACCCAACTTTACCATGAATTGGTTTCCAGGTCCCAAAGCTGTCGCCATTCTTCAGAGTGGTGTTACAGGAGATCTTAGTAAAATGTTTTTCATGCACACTGGTGTAATGGATGTCTTTGGAATCAAGGATGTGCGAGTTACACGTTGTGGTTACACTGGGGAAGATGGCTTTGAGGTAAATTAATATGTTCCTGTTCATGTACCTACAATATCATTATAATAATTATCAAATGTAAATTATTATTATTATTATTATTATTATTATTATTTCTTCTTATTACTTTTTTAAATAACTGTTGAACCTCCTGTAATCGGCCACCCAAGTGAGATGATTTAATTTAGTGGTCAATTTTGGGAGGTGGTTACTTACAAGAATTAAACAACAGGAGTCTCTTTCGAGTATAGGTCCTAAGACATCTACTTCGTGGTAAAGAAAATAATAGAATTTATTAGCAACTTCTAAGTAACAATTTGGGTAGTACCCAGACCCTCATATCCCAACGTTTGACATAATAACACTCAGTCACCATGCCCTCACTCAACGTCGCCACAAGTGCTAGGCATGTTTATACTCCCACAGAAGATTTCTTCATAACCATCTAGTGTTAATCAAATTTGGGAGACATTTGGGATATCCAGTAATTAAAGTGATGTCAATAATACAGGCTATCACCACAAAAAGGAAAGCAACTGAGAAGCCCCCAGGACGAGGTTGCGTTAGCTCAGTCAGTTGTTTTGGGAGAGCTGGAGAAAATGGTGTAAAATTTCCCACATTAATTTTACAAAGAAGAAATAGGAGAACTTCAAAACAATATGTACTAGTCAAGACTGAATTTGCTGAGAAACAGACAAATGAAAACGGGAACCTTTCATGGATTGGAGTGTTCATGTTTTAAAGTATGAATAAATTATTTGAATGAATAATAAAACAATTATGAATCTGAAAAATTATATACAGATCGACCCGGAGGGGGTTAATAGACTTTTCCATCAGTTTTGTTTTCCCATTTTAGACTTTGTGGGGTCTCTAAGGAATTTTCCCTTTGTCATTTACTAACATGCAAAATATTATGCATTCATAAAACCAGGAACAGGGTGAAATTCTAAACAGAAACTTTCCAAGAGAGTAACATTTTTTGGTTTGGAAAGGAGAAACAAACATTCAATTCAAGGTGAAAGTAGACTGCTCCACAGCCATTCTTTGTGTCGTCACACAATGCTCCTCCCCATAAGAGGAAAAAGAGTGTTGTGTGACAACGCAAAGAACAGCTGTGAGCAGTCTAAGGTGAAAGGCTCTAATAAGAATGTGGTGTTGTTTTCATGAACAGCTTTCAGTGGACCAGCACAGAGCTGTTGATTTGGCAAAAGCATTCCTAGAAAGTAAAGAGGCTGAAGTAAAACCAGCGGGACTGGGGCCAAGAGACAGTCTGCGACTTGAGGCTGGGCTTTGTCTCTATGGTAACGACATTGATGAAAACACCACCCCTGTTGAGGCAGTGCTTGTGTGGACGATAGGTATGCAATGAAGCCTGTAAGGACAAGCCTATAGATAATGGCAATAGAACTAATCAAGTGAAGTCCAATTAGGTCTGTAATCATGTGAGTGATTTACAAACGATTTGTTTAATCACGGGTATGATAAATTACAGACCAAATTGGTCAACATGAACTTCTGTTACCAACTGATCACAACTTAACTAAAATTTGTGGTCATTTAAGCCTTCGTTCCTTGTAACACACAAAATCATCAAAGGGTTTTAGTTTCCTGTTACAGTACTCAGGCAAAACTCCTACTGTCCTGTTATCACTGTTGTATTAAATTCAGAGCTGGGCCGCTGATAGCCAATCAGATTAGAGAAGTTTGCTTTAGTTATGATTAAGGGAAAGAAATAAACGAAAGTCATTCGTTCTGTTGTTGTTGTTGATTGATTAATGGTTTTGGTATTATTTATTATTTATTTATTTATAATTTATTTAATTATTTACTATTTATTTATTATCATTTATTTATTTATTATCATTTATTTTTATTTTTTTACTTCAAGGGAAAAGACGCCGCGCCCAAGCTGATTTTCCAGGAGCAGAAATTATCCTCAGACAGATTAAAGAGAAAGCTAAAAGGAAAAGAGTTGGATTGGTATCAAAGGGACCTCCAGCTCGAGGTAAAGAGGGCGTATCGTGACGCTTGGCATCTACCACCCTAAAAAGGAGCCTGTTCGGTGTGCATGAGTCCTTTGCTGTGTTTTACCGATCATAGGTTCGAATCGTGTGAAGGACTCAATATTAAATTAATTTTTTTTTTTTTTTGTCTCGCGCTATTGACATGACGACTTAGTTGTTTCAAAACAGAGAAACTTAAGTGCAGCGTCAGTTAGAGACAGGAGTAATCAACAAGAATTTGGTTAATAAACTCAGTTAGTAAACTCGATATTCCGCCCCACAGCGATTCAAAAGCTTATTTTTTAAGTGCTAAACCTTCGTCAGGAGTGAATCTTGGCAAAAGATTGATCACGCTCTCGTACTGAAGTTATCGACTGTGGTGACAAAACCTTTTCTTACAATCAAGTATTATGTTTCTTTGAAGGTGGCGCGCCCATTCTGGATCAAGGTGGCAATAAAGTTGGTAAGTCTTTCAGACTAGCGATATGTATGAGTTTGTTCGGTGTGTTAGTTACTTTGTTACATATTACAGATAACAAGGCTTGGTTGCTGGTGACGCGTTATCAGTGTGGAATTCCTGCACTCGGTCCTCAGGCGTTGTTTCGCGGGGAAACCGGTGGTAGCGTCCCAAAATGTCGGCTCGTGGTTCCTCAGGCAGGGTTCGCAAATACGCCAAATTTGGCGTATTTTACGCCAAAATTGTTCAGATGACTCCACAGAGGTTACGGAGGGAGTCACTTTGACTTCAGAAATTTTCGGTTACAAACAGGGAGCCACTTCGACTCCAGAAATTTTCGGTAACACACACAGTTTTGTCCCTACCTTTTTCGCAACAAATGCAATTTACGTTAATTGTAAACGTTGCAAACCTTAAAGAATGATACTGCACGACAAAACAGGAAGAGGGTAAATTACGATCAAAGTTTACTCGAGAACCGCCATCATGGATTTGAGCTTTCTAGGTCAGTGGACCCCCACAGCTACACCGTTTATCCATCACGATAGTTATTCATGCCAGGACCACGTGCTGTAAAGTCTGAAAATGGCTTTTTTCGTTGTGATACTTGGCTCCAAATTTTCCAAAATGACTCCAAAATTTGTGAAGCGGAAGTCACAGTGACTCCACTCATCAATAAAATTTGCAATCCCTGCTCAGGCTACCCAGTAAAATGAAAGCTTCCCCGTTCCAGGGTTCGCACGCACCTTGAAAGTCCTTGAAATTGCAGTCGCTGCTGGGAAGTCCTTGAATTTCAATGTATCCTAGTTCAAGTAGAACTCCAAAGGAAAAAAAGCAAACACAGAAAGACCTTCGCGATAAAATTACTCATGTTGTGGAGGAACTAAAAAAGACAGACTCGAGGCTCTTTTTTGCCCTGAATGGAGTCCTTGATAAATGGGAAATATGTACTTTAAAGTCCTTGAATTTTATGTTCAAAAAAAGGGTACCAACCCTGCCGTTCTTTACTTTCTTTATTTCAAGGTCAAGTGACAAGCGGAGGTCCATCACCAAGCCTCAAACAGAACATTGCGATGGCGTATGTGCCAACGGAATTCTCCAAACCAGGAACAAGTCTTCAGTTGGAAGTGTACAAGAAGAAGATCGATGCTCAAGTCGTAAAGATGCCTTTCCTTCCGACAAACTATTTCTTTGGCAAATGAAGAATTTCAAAACGGTTTTAGAAACTATTGATGGTTAGGAGTGATGAATATTTTAATGCAGATCCCAAATTCACAAATGAAAACCGATTTCCATGGACCGCTTTTAAACGCAGATCCAACGCATTCGTTAGCCTGCAAACGTATTTCCGGTCATCGCTTCTTTTTTAAGCTTTGGTCCAATTTTGCTGGAAGCACTTGTTGATCATTTGAACACTTTTCTAGCTAATGCTAAATGTTGCTCGGTTCAATATGATTAACCAACATCATTCAGCATTAATGTGTGGCTTCCAAAGATACTTTGATCTTTCAACAAAAAATTATCTGATCAACTAGTTCTTAAAAAATGTAGCGGTGATCAATGTGGAGAATTTGTATGCGGATAATGGGGCTTAAAAGGTTATGAATGGGAAGTGTTTGTCGATTTTTCATACATGTATCACTGACGTTTGAAGAGAAAATATTGAATTAATATCGAAACCATGATAAAATACCGACGATAATTACATGCTATACGAGTACTACGGCAAATTAAACTCTATTTATTTTATATCGTTTGTCATTAGCGGGTAACCTGTGCGCGCTTAATTACCCAGAAGGAGTCGCGTGTACTGCACTGTTAGGTGGTGCTTTGAACTACGCGGCAGGCTTTTAAGAGGGGAGGGGAAGGAAGAAGTAAGGCGAAGGCGCACGTTAAAGCGATGGGTACAACTTGCTCTCTTTTTCCAATGTTGGAATTTTGATAAATTTCTTGTCACAGTTCCTTTAAAGTGAGGATCAAGGAGTAGCAAATCTATGGCCTGGATGAACCCAAGTAGGCCTCAAATTATAAACCATCGAGCTCATCCGCATCCGGGTCCTCGCATCATAAGTTGGCCAATCACAGGCCACGTTCAGGACACAAAGAAGACCGACTTCTCACTTTGTTAGTTAGTTTACCAATCAAAAACGAGGTCTTTTTGTTTGCATTTCAAAAATGTCCGGTTGAGTTTGTTGCACGGTAGCATTAAGGGTAACAGTGAACCAAGTTGAACCTTCAAAATTAAATTAAGAAGTTTAAATTGCAAACCGGGTCTAAGGAAATTTTCCGTAGCAAAGGGAATTGACACGCATGTTTTAAACAAATAAGGCTATTGACGTCAAGGGATGCTAAATCGTACCCTTTTGATCGCCCGCTCGTTACTCGTCAAATACTCCATATTCTCCTTACCAGTTGCTAATAAATGTACGGTACAACTAAGGAGAAAGTAAGTGCTGACCATTTTTGGATTTTAAAACCTTCAACCACAAAAATAAATACACCGCAAGCACGTACTCACTCACTGGGTGTCTTCTGTTAGAGCAGTCATGAGTGTAACAATTCATTTGGAAGATTTTCAAAGCTGGTCAGAGATTTTTGAAGAAATTGAAAAGCAACGCAAGATGAAATTATTCAAGATCATACAGCCCAACCCGTCTGCTATCCATGACAGAGAAAAGAAAAGGAAATCGTTCTTACGGCCTGTTCAAGAGGGACGTCGCATCAGTTTCGGAGGAGCGAACAAGAGCAGCCACAAACCCGCCGGAATACAGCCGATTGCGCGCAGTACAAGTTCACCGTGTTGTGCGATCAGTGATGGAATTAATCCTTATAATTTACATAACGATTCTCGATTCACAGAAGCAGCAAAGAAGCTGAGCAAGGAGAAAATGGCATTACTGTACGAGGACATAGTCAAGCCAGTCGATGTCTATTCAATTTTGATTGAAAAACGAAAACAAACTGAGATGACATATCGCAAGTGAACTTTGAAGTGAATTCAAACTCCTCTCTTTACGATGGAAGATTTTTTGCCTTTATATTTATTAGTAGAATCTAAATCATCGAACTTGAAGTTTATGCAATGAATGTCCTCCATGTAACCGTAATTTATAAAAGTAAATGTAAATTGCTGTAGTCCTTTTTTTTTACTACGGATTTTTTTGTTATGTAGTTAAAGTTATTATCTGTCCTAAAAATAAAGTCTCAAATTAAATTACATTTCAGGGTGCGGCTGGAGGTTAAGTTTATTTAGTTATGGTTGGACGGTTTTGAGTGACAGCCGAAAAAAAAAGCCAATGTTTTCACAACATTTCGAAGTAAAATTCTTTACAAAAAAGCGTCAAGTCAACCTTTTCATTCTCTCTCACTTAATCAAATCATAAGATCAAAGAGGACGTTAGGGCGTCATGCCAAAGAAAATATAGAGGGTGCCCTAATGACTGAGGCTTTTCTTTAACTCATGAAACGTGGTTCAAGTTTTTTCATGATCACCCATCGCGTGATCACCCATTTCAAGACAATAGAGAAGAAGTCGTTACGTCACGTTGCATGGTAGCAAAATGTCTGGATCTCAACTAACAATGGTCCTGCAAATATGGCAAAGGAAAAAAGGACAAAATTGACATGTATGACTTTCCTGTGCATGATTAGACTCAGAAACAAAACGGTAACCCGTACTTCTCTTCAATCGTTTCATGTCAAGAAAGATTGTTGAAATCCAAGAATTTTGCTCCCTTGGAAACGTGGCGCCACACTTCTCTAAATTTCGGCTCGTGCACATGAAAGCGGTTTTGTAATTTAGCGTGACACGTGAGCGAAGATATTCCTGAAACATACTGTTTACCCGCGAAGTGACAGCCGAAGGCCTTAGCAATAGCGAGGTTTATAATTTTCTCGGAATTTGAATACAAGATGAGGTATATTTTATGGGTGGTGGCGCTGCTGGAGGCCTGTGAAGTCACAAACAATGGTCGCCATCTTGGATTTTACCAAGAATAAGAAATCACGTTAAAACCGCGACAAATGGTAATTTTTTTGCTTTACGTGAAAAATATAACATAAATAAGCACTTTGCATGATTTAAGCCACAAGATTTACTTTTATTGTTGAAAGAAGTTGAAAAAACAAGTATTTTCACCCAAAATTGGTTTGAGCACCTGCTACTTATGACGTCATAGCTCGTAACCATAGCAACTGACCATCACTAAACTTGTCTTAAAAAGTACGCAAGGGATGAATGAACAGCTACTAAAAACTTCAGGTACCGATGTTTTATCCTCTAGGAAAATCTCAGAAAAACCTTACGGTGGGTGGCTTGCCCCGCCCCACTGGATGTCCGAGGGTTAATCGAATTCGAAATACGAGGTCGCTATCAGAATCGTAATTGAATTTGGAATTAGATTTGGAATCATAATCGGACGGGTAATCGTAATCCGAATCGAAATAGTAATTGCAGTCAGGATTGAAATCGGATCGGAGAACAAAAATTGGAATCGGAACCGGATTAGGCAATGCGCACAATGTCATCCGCGGACTTTCATTACGTCTCAGACAACAAGGCTTTGAAACCAATCTATTTCAGAAATCATTTAATAAATTCTTCAATCGCTGTGGTCTTATAGTCGAAAGTATCGCGCAGCCCCGCCGGAGATGAGATTAGCAATCCAGACTTGAATTGCACCATCGTACCCTTACATCACTTATTTATTACTTAGATTTGTATTTCAGTCGTATCTTTAAGTTAGTACGTGTGCGCGCACAGTTTTATTTTGTGCGCGTGCATTATTTATTTATTTATTTATTTGTTTATTTAATTGACGTGTACATTTAGTTCGTTAAATAACTTCTTAACTTTACTTTGCGTTATTTTTCTCATTTATATGTGTTGCCTGTGACTGTGCTCACATTGTGGGTGGCTCCTCCTAAAACGTTCTGCAGTTGGCATAGGATTAAATGGAGCCGAAAAAAATTGTGGAATTGCCCACATTTTAGGCATCCTACTGATGAACAGTTACGACACGTAGATATCATTTATCCGTGACTACTAAAAGCGTAACATTTCAACCGTTTTGTCGCTCGGCTGTGACTGGGCGCTTGCCTCAAAATAACTCACCGGGAGAGGGTGACATTACTTCGTTAAGACAAATCTCTACGCACCCACCTCCCAGCAAGGTCGGCTTCTTTGTTTTCACTCGGCCAATGAACAAAGAGCTGGAGGAAACCATTTAAATTGTTGTCAGTGTTGTTGTATTGTAAATGAATGAGTGTGAATAAATGAACTTGAACTTGAACTTGAACTTAGTACTACTTCAAAACAAGCTATGTTATAAACAATCAGATCAGAGAGCTACGATATAAAAAACGCCTGTGTAGCAGACTATTATCTCTCGCCTTGATTGGTTTTTCAATTTTGTCTTTCACAGATCTAGCCACTGAACTCATTCCTTTATAGACGTGCTGCTGTTTTGTTTTTAATGACTGACCAACATCAATTTTCTCCTTAAAATATCAATGCGTAACCAAGAAAAATGGTCATGAGAATTTTTAAAATGATCCTTAAAAGAAAATGGCTCCGCCTTTTTGTCAAATTCTTAAACAAACTCTCTACGAGTAGCTATAAGGATAGAGAATTTGTCCGTAGATATTGGGCCTTAAAGGGTTAATGACTGGAAAATAGGCGGTGAAACCAGGGGCGGTGCTGTAGTGAAATGTAGTGTATCCAAGGATTAATGTTTGCAGAAAACGCCTTGGTTACAAATCCAGGATTTTAGAGATAAAGGAACCGACATAAATAAATTGCAAATTCCTTAATGTATTTTCAGACTGTCAAAACACTCTGAAGCATTCAGGCAGCAGCTAATTATTTAGGTGGAAAGTAGTCCATCGAAAGGATTATTTAAGTATTGGTCAGTATTGCTCGCACAGTTTTCGTTGCAGACATGAGTATAACAATTCATCTGGAGGAATTTCAAAGCTGGTCAGAAGTTTTTGACGAAATAGAAAAGCAACGCAAGATGAGATTATTTGAAATCATACGGCCTAACCCATCTGCTATCCACGACAGAGAAAAGAAAAGGAGATCTTTGTTACGGGTGGGGGAGGGACGTTGCTTCAGTGAAAGAGAAAAGAACCACTTCCAACCCAGTGAAGTACAACCGGGAAGGCGCAGTATTAGCACACCATGTACCACCAGAAATGAGATTAAGCTGGATAATCCAGATGGTCTACTGTATGATTCTCGATTTACAGATGCAGCGAGGAAGCTGAGTAAGGAGGAAATGGAATTATTGTACCTGGACATTGTTGAGCCCGTGAATGTATATTCCATTTTTCTTGGAAATCGGAAAGAGATGACTGGTCATGGACATTAGTGAACTTCGCTATCACCTCTTATGAATAACTTTTTGTTTCTCCGAATTCATGAAAGTTTTAAATGTAATTGTCAAAACGTGTTCAAACATTGCATTAAGGATCTGATGGCGTTTTAATGCAAGATCAGAACTATACCTTTTAATCGCATTTTATTAAAAACAACAACAACAAATTATTGTCGGACTTTTTTTTTCTCTGTCTATTGGTTGTAGTTCTTGATATTTTGTAACAGCTCGCCTGAGTTTAAGTGTCAATTATATAATATAAAATCATAACGGCGACGGATCGAGACGATGGGTTTTTTTGGTTATCATCAGAGACCTTAAGTCGAACCCATAACAGTATTTTATGACCCGATGGAAATCAAAAATCGGTTTTGTAAGCAAAGTCGCGTCGCAGGAATTGTTATTTTTCAAGTTTAACGAGTAAATGCTTTCAGACATTATGAAGAAAGAGGAGATTTTTTCTGTCCGGCTATGTAACAGTGAACTAACGAGGTGTCGATAAAGAAGAAGAATTGTGCTTTTTCTAAATTTTGTTTGAAAATAAAACTAAAAGCCAATTAAAAGCTGTTGCCTCGTCTCGTTATGTTATGTTTGTTTTTTCGGCATTAAAAGAAATATTGCTCGTACGCAGCGGGTCTAAATGGTTCTCATTAGAGACGAAGTCGTGAACCATTAGAGTGCATAGGAACTGATCAAGGAAAATCAGTAATCGGAGTCGATCGTAAGCAAATTGATAAACTCGACGGAAGCTAGGTTGCACGAATTTCAATAGTATTCAAGTTTACACTCAAAGGCGATCAGTTAGGGACTGGTCAAAAAGTATAGTTGGGGGTGGGCCGGAGCAGAGAGGGCGTGGGTCATGAGGTTTTGAGCCTTGTGCAAGGGGTGGGTCATACAATTTTCAGCTACCCTTAGGGGGTGGGTCACCATATTTTATTACATAGATAGGCACTAACTACTAACGAGACACTTGTTATATAAAACACAGCCAGCTGGAATTATTGCTAAAATACTCACAAACCTGTTGTGCGAGAAAATACAAAGGGTGACAGGCCTCACATCTATACGGGCGTGGAACCCTCTGTTCACTTCTTTTTTTTTTTTTTTTGGCTCTAACGAGCGTGTCCTTTGATGATTTTCCTTTTTTGTAAGGAAATGATTGGTGGTTCTTTAAAAATTTATTGAAGTTATAGTTTGTTTTGTATAAGAGTTCATTTTTTCATTCAAGCTTCCTTTATAGTAGACACTGAGGGCTGGTATTGTGTCACGAATGGCAATTTCCTCCTTGTTGTTTTTTTTAGGGGTTTAGACTCCCTTTTGTAAATTTTATTTCTGATAGCAGGTTTTCCATCAAAGATTGCATGTGGGTAGCCTCCTTCCACCAAGCGTTTTTTTTTTAAATTTGAATTATTTTCCTCAAAGGTTGTTTCTGAGGAGTTTTTTCGTAGGATTCTCAAGGCTTCTCCTTCGACAAATCCTTTTTTAACATTTGGAGGGTGACACGAGGTGAAATGTGTGTGCAAGAAGGTTTCCATTTGTTTAAATGTGTCTTTGCATCAAGGATGGATTTTTCCTTGAATCTTGTGCCTTTGTGTACGACCGTGTCTAAAAACGCAGTCTGAGTGTCAAATTTTTCGGCCGTAATTCAACAGTTGGGTGATGTAAGTTTGCTTGTTCAATGAAGGCTTTGATTTCTGGTTCTCTCATGTCCCCGGCATAGGGAAAAGCTATCGTGTTTGTAGCATTTCCAAACTGTTGTTCTAAAGACAGTTTTGCTTAGAGTAGTTGTTTCAATATGTCGTGAAAATATTGGCAAAGGAACCAAAACTGCTGTCTTTGTGCCCATTGCAGTTCCGTGGTTTTGTAGGTAGTGCTTTCCATTGAAGTGGAAGAAATTTTCTTTGAGGATTAATCTAAGCATTTCCGGCAAGTCATGTGTAGGAATGGGTTGTCTTTGTAGAAATTTTCATATGCTTTGTGACAGACAATTTCAATATACCCTCGTTTTGCTGTATATTTGTGACAAGACTCAAACGTCCATCGAAACAAGAAATGTTCAGTTTTTCACGTTTGTCTTTTCAGTAAAAGGTATGATTTCTGTGATTTTGATATTGGTTGTGGCAGTGTATCAACAAAGTTTGTCAAGCACAGAACAAGGTTTTATTGGATTTTTAAGAGGAAACCAAACATCCATGTTTTAACTAGGGGTGGGTCATGCAATTTCCAACCTTGCTTTAGGGGTGGGTCAGTCATTTTTGTGCCGAAGGGAGGGGGTGGGTCATCTGTTATTTATCAACCACATTTCCAAATGCTCCGGCCCACCCCCCCTCCCCCCCTATACTTTTTGACCAGTCCAATAAAGTATCGAAACTCCTCCTATTAGCAGAAAATTTCAAAGCTTAAGTAAACATGAATATCAAAACATGGTTGCTATGAAAACGCCTTTAACATGAACAACACATTTAATTTGTTATTATTTTCTTCATTCCCCATAGTAAACTGGTAACTTAAGTCATGGGAGATAGCTTAAGTTAAAAAGAAAAAAACAATTAAAGATGGAATCCATCAGGAAATTGAGTAATTTCAATTTTCAGTGGATAGAAACTTTGTACCAGAGAACACCAGAATAATTTAAACAATATCGCATTCTTTTTTACATCTTTCAAGGGCTATAGATACAATTAGTTATCTGTAATAACACCAAAGACTATCGAGAAAATCACAAGAATTGTGAAAACACAGGTAAAATTCTGAAAATTTCATGTGTAAGATGTCATTTGACATTTATTTTAGAATTACAACACTTATACAAACCTTTAAGGTTCTCAATTTTTTTTATTGTATTTGGTTTAACGCTAAACACGTCAAATTAATCGGGAATTTTAAAAGTGTTTTATTCCTTGGTACAAATTCAATGCTTTCTTCTCGCCAAAGTCTCTCACCAAAATGAAAATGTTACAGTTTACAGAAAACAATTAATTTCCAACAATCCTGATAAATAATATATATTATATTAAATATTGTGCTTATAGTCATAAATAGCAAACAAATTAAATCAAGTCAAATCCCCTTAAAGTGATGTAAATTTGAATCAAAACAAATAGCGAAAAAGGATGTGGCAAGTCACTTGACTAAGAAACTGATCTATCATCCAATGTCAAAGTGATATCCTTTATGAAAATGGTCAGGCTTACAAAGTTGTAACACTCGGGCCTACAAGGAGAGGACGGGGACGGAAGGGGGGCGGAGGGGTCCTAGACAAGAAAACATCAGCACCTGAAGTTTTCAGTAGTTGTTGTTCGTTTATCCCTCGGGCGCATTTTGAGACAAGTTTAGCGATGGTCAGTTACTATGGTTACGAGATATGACGTTACGAGTAGTAGGTGGCAAGTCATGCATTTCTTTTTTAACGCAGGAAAAAATGATAAAAGCCCAAAATCTGTGGAGCGAAGAATATTTTACAGGTCCGCCGACCACTAAAATCATTGCTTTCGTGGTCTTGTTGTTTTGTTTTACAGAGTAGCAAAAAATTAGCGTTGCCGTGAAACGTGTCGTATCTAACAAATTGTTGACTGAAAACGCCTTGGTTACAGGTCTCAATTTCATCTAGAGAGAAAAAGTTTGATATCACTAAAAAGCCATTTACGCAACTTCGGAATCTTGTAAGGAGCCGCTAATCACATGCAAATGCATTTTTCCACACAATTTATAAAAAACATTGCTCAATATTGCTCGCACAGTTATTGTTGCAGTCATGAGTATAACAATTCAGTTGGAAGATTATCAAAGCTGGTCAGAAGTTTTTGCTGAAATAGAGAGGCAATGTAACATGAGGTTATTTGAGATCATAAAGCCTAACCCATCTGCTATCCACGACAGAGAAAAGAAGAGGAAATCGCTGTTAGAGGTGCCAGAGGGACGTCGCTTCAGCCAAAGTGAAATGAACCATCTTCACCCCAGTGAAGTACAACCGCGAAAGCGCAGCAGAAGCACACTATGTACCACAATCAGTGAAATTAATACCGATAGTCCAGATAGTCTACAGCATGATTCTCGATTCACAGATGCAGCAAGAAAGCTGAGTAAGGAGGAAATGGCATTGTTGTACCAAGATATAGTAAAACCAGTAGATGTTTATTCCATTTTAATTGGAAATCGGAAAGAGTTGACAGCTCATGGTCACAAGTGAACTTTGCTATTAGCTGTAATGAATACCTTATTGTTTTTCTGAACTTAGCTCACGAAATTTTTAAATTGATAATATATTGTGAGAACTTGTGTTTAGTTTGAGGTCGGCTATACAGTTGTTTGTACATCAACATTAACATTTAGGATCTGTCGGCGTTTTTTAACCTGACTGGAGCTACCTTCATTAGGATGAAGCTAAGTGTTCAAAGTTTTGGTGAACATGAGTATCTGTAAAGTATGTTCGCCATAAACAATACATTCATGAATTTTTTCTGATGTTTAAAGTTTGCTTGTTTACAACACTTTGACAATGTTATGACGTAATTTTATCCTAATTAGAAAATAGATTGAGATTCTTTTTAAACTTGCGCATTAATTACCTGACGAGGCAATTCCGCGTTAAAATGCACGCGAAAACCGATATCGCACGGATCGCGAAGCGATGAGTGCGATATCGGTTTTCAAGCGAATTTTAACACGGAATTCACGAGTCAGGTAATGTATTTTCCTTGAATCGCATAATTGAATAAAAATAACAAAGACGGAAAACAGCAATAATATTGTTTGTTTTTATCCTGAGCGCGCGCTCCAGAAAGCTATTTCAAAGTCAACTGTCAGAACTGTCATTGTCTTAGCGAATAGGAAGCAAGGTCAGTCTTACACGTTTGAAACTTGACAACTTTATTTGTACCTTGTGCTTGTTTTTACATTTGCTTTCAAACTTTTTAAGCAAGCTTCAAACTAAGCTCAAGAATAAATAGTGGTATTTCACTGAATTTACAAGCCGTTTATCTACAGCATCTTTTCTCAAATTTCCAAACCATTTGCTCGAGAAATTGTAGAAAAAAGTTTTGCAGTTGTTATGTTAGAATTTAACTATAGTTGTTACGTAGATGCGAAACAATATCACTTAGCCTCGTTTTCAACTCACAATTCCAAGCTAAATACTTCTCTTCGTTAACCAATCAGAATGCGAGATTTCATTCAATTATGCGATTCTATTGTCAATAATGTTTCTTGCCTGTTAATTGGCTACTGAAGACTACAATCCTCGCCAAAAATCTTTCGGAAATGAATTCTGAAGGGTTTGCTTTTTACTTGGTCACTTTTTAGGACCACTAGTCTCATATTGGTTATAATTTTGACAGGTGAACTTATGCAGCATCTAAAAATTTGTTTGCCGATCGCATGATATGGAAACTATGTTGCCGACAACTGAAGCCTTTTGGTATTTCCATTAAGTTTCAAAATCAATATGTTCTTCTACTCAAATGCAACTGCTGTCAGGATTCTTTTTTCTTTTATTCAAAGCTGATTTGTTGATTTGGTTTTTTTGAGGCAAGTGTCGGAACGGCCGGGAGTCATGATTGGCTGCGTTTGTTTAAGTTCCTGCTGGTTCGCACGGCAGTGTACAGGGAAAATCTTTGGTCATTTCACTGAAATTTTTAACTTTTCGCTTCCTACCATTGCTGCCACAAAATAAAATGCAACTGCTATCACGATTCTTCAGTTGTTCAAAGCTGATTTGTTCATTTGGTTTTTGGGCTAAGGACAGCTTCGCAACGGGATTCAATTTTGTGAACGTTTAACATTCAGGTTTTTAATACATCAGACTATAGGAAAAACCTTAGGCGTTCCCGATCCACTTACTCGCTTTCAGCTCACTTACTCGCTTTTAGGGGCTGGGTTTTTTTGTCTCGTTTCACTTTTTTTGTGAGATCAAGATAATTATTTTTATGTCAATTACAGTGGCAAGAAAAAAAAGAGACGATGTTGAATGGCCCCACGTTATTAGTTTAAAATACAACACCTTAAAAAACGTTTTTCTGTTTGCAAACTGAATGGCAAGAGAATCGAAAGTTTTTAATTGTCATAAAAACAAAGTTTAAAGTGAAAGTCTTTCTGCGGGTTCGTTCATCTATTTCAAACGAAAAGCCGGCTAAGCTCCGCTGAAAAAAACAAACAAACAAACAAACAAACAAAACAAAACAAGGTAAACAGAAACAGTTTAGGCTTACTACTTCGCTGTCTTAAATAAAAGGTGTTGTTGTTGTACATGTTTCATTAACGTTTTACTCATGTTTTGATCGACAGTCATGAATTTTTAATGGTGCAGCACAGCTCTTGTTTATTTTCGTGGGGTCGTATTTATGTGTCATAATGCCGCGCGAGTGATATCAGCATCTGCGAAGTATATGTCCTTCGTACCAAGAATTCATCCTCCCCACCCAGAACACTGGGTGGCTGTCTGCGCATCCCCCTGAGCTCTGTAATTATCATGATAATTATTGTCAGCCGAGCTCTTATTGAGCTGGTTCGGGCAAAGGGAAACAAGGTACTTGCCAGTCAAAGCCTTTAGTTAACATTGCTCCTTACTGAAAGGGGAGTGTCAAAATAGCCCTCTCTCTACCTCACTACTTTTGCTCTCTTAGGCCTGAGCCATCCACCCACTGTTAGGGCCGTCCCTGGGCTATCTGGCTGTAACGACCAAGATGGCAAGACCCCTCAATTCTTGAAGACAGCCCTAAAAAATGTCCCGAGGAAAGATTTTGGAGCCACTGTAGCAACCGAACAAGTCGACGTGATATACGGTTGAGCTGTCAGTAGAGCTGCGACCTGGCCCCAGTTGTTCAAAGGGTGGATAACACTATCCACTGGATTAATCCCTATCCAGTGGATAACTCAATTGTTTTCCCTAATACTTATCCGCTAGATAGTGATTTATCCGTTGGATAGCACTATCTGTAGACTGGGAGCAGTCTCTCAGGATGGTCACGCGAGCGAGGAAATCGAGCGAAGCGAGCGAAAGCCGAGGGGAAGTTGGGGAGGAGACGGGTTTCCAGTTTCCCACTCTTCCAATTCGCTCTCTCCAGTCCTGCCGAGCTTAGACTCGACTGACTGAAGAGGGACTGCTCGCAGTCTACACTATCCGACGTTTAAAGAACCAGAGCCTGGCAGTCTATTAAGGAGGCTATAAATAGCAAATTGGAGCAGAAATCGTGTTCCTGGTGTTTTCTTCAAGTTTAAGAGAAACATTACATTTTTCTTTTGTTCCTTGTCGTGAACTCCATTGAACTGTATGAGCTGTGCACAATCAAAATGAAGGTGGGCTTTTTATACGTCCCTGGGTACAAGGTTGCACACATAAAAACGGTGATTTGGGCGCGATTTCTGTAACGGACCGAAGCTGCGCCACGCCGACCTTGAAAGTGGAGCGTGACATATCGGAAACTTCTGTGTCACACTTTGGTGTAGTGTGAATGGGAGGGAGAACTGGAACCCACTGAGACGGAAGTGAATATTCAGTTGTGAGGATTGGGATTTAGAGCACCAGACCCTCTCGGCCAATAGTGCAAACATAGCCTTTGTTAGAGATTCGAAGACGGAGCGCGCGGTGCCGCCGTGAAACGTGACGTATCCAAGGAACTGTTGACAGAAAACGCCTTGGCTACAAATCCTCGGTTCTTGAGCTATTACAAAGGTGCAAATAACATTTAAAAGACAAAAAAAGCCGATGTTAATTAGATGCAAATTTTTATATCAGAGGTAACAACCCCCCTTGATAAGTGGCAAATTTCGCAATAGCTTTAACACTCTAAACCTTTTAACGAGCCGCTGATTAAACACGTGGTCTCTTACAGTCCAACAAAATAATTATAAAGGCATTGCTTAATATTCTTTGCAGAATGATTTTTTCAGTCATGAGTATAACAATTCAGTTAGAAGATTTTCAAAGCTGGTCAGAAGTTTTTCAAGAAATGGAGAAGCAATTCAATATGAGGTTATTTGAGATCATACAGCCTAACCCATCTGCTATCCATGACAGAGAAAAGAGAAGGAGATCGTTGTTACAGGTGCATAAGGGACGTCGCTTCAGTGAAAGAGAAAAGAACCACCTTCAACCCAGTGAAGTACAACCAAGAAGGCGCTGCATAAGCACCCCATGTGCCATAAACAGCGAGATCAATTCTGATAATACAGACATTCTAAGAGGAGATTCTCGATTTACAGATGCAGCAAGGAAGCTGAGTAAGGAGGAAATGGCATTATTGTACCAAGACATAGTTCAGCCTGTGGATGTGTATTCGATTTTGATTGAAAATCGGAAAGAGATGACAGGTCGTGGTCTTAAGTGAACTTTAGTGTTAACTCTGATGAATACCTTGTTGTTTCTCTTCATTTACGACAGTTTTAACTGAATCGATAAATAATATATTTTCTACATTTGCGTTTAGTTTAAATTTATCGATGCTTTTTTGTATATATCAAATTTTATATTTGGGACCCGCTGGCGTTTTGAGACAACAAAAACTAGGTTTTTGCTCGTACGTTAAAACAAAAAAAAAAATGTATTTTCAAGTTTTACGCGCCCGTATTGGGTTAACCTGTTGAAACTCCCTTCATGTTCAACTTTTTGGCGAACATAAGTATCAAAGTATGGTCGCAATCGCTATTTGCCAACAACAACCCATTTAATAATTATTTTCTAAGTTTAATTGTACCTAAAAGTAAGTAACAAGGCATGTGACAAAGCGTAAGTTAAAGAGCATGGCTCTCTCACATGATGTATTTTGCTTTAATTTGATAAGAGGCGAGCTTAAAAGGGACGTCGAAACAATAAATTTTGAAAACACGTTCCAGTTTAATGATCAAAGAGTTACAAATAGCCTGATGGTATTTGAAGGCAGTCTCGATCTGTCTCCGACCTATTTTAGTTCACTGTTAATGCTGGTATTAAGTTGACCAAGACACAAATATACCCGAAGGGGGGGGAGCTCGAGCAATATTTGGGTATAGGTGAGCCGCTGACGGTTTTTAGACCCTGACCCTGTTTAGGACAAAAAATTCTAAAACACATACTCTGTTCAGGGCAACACCCTCATTTTTATTACCCTGTTTAGGACAAAAGACAAATGCACGATGTCTTGTTTTTAAGCCATTTATTGGCAATTGCAGTAGAGCGAATTTAACGTTATAGTCATTACTTTTGTATACTTGGAGTACAAACAAATTTCGTCCTGTTTATAATTAGGACAGACTGGCAAAAAATTATATACCCTGTTTAGGACAGACAAGGGCGAAAAGTATATACCCTGTTTAGAATAGAGAGGTCAAAACCATACCCTGTCCAGCGGCACCCCCGTATAAGCCATATAAGGGAGTACCTTCCCCGGGGCAAACATATTCATTGTTGCTCAGCCAGTTTGACAAGACATATCGATCGCTTATCCGTAAGCACTGGTTTGTAAATAGCGAGAAGAGGGCAGCGTCTCTAATACCTCCTGTAGTGTCGGGTCTCAAGGGACTTAATGTGGGATAATTATATGCGAAATAAGCGTTAACACTCGAGAAAGAGGACGGTTGCATGCGGAAGGTTGATAGTCAACGGACTAGTACCAGGAGGACTATTAACGGAACTAAGGGAGCATAATGTAACCGTTTATTGAGCTCGATTCGCGACTTCACACCTCCCTAAAGGCCATTTAACTTCATTTCAACGCCAGCTGGCTCGGTTGGAAGCGCAGTCTGCGGGCAGATCAGGTTCAAACCTCGTCCGTTTCTTCAGGTCTTTAGCCTTTAAGAGAAGAAGAGTGTTGCTTTTGTAATGACATCAGCTGCAAATGGTCAGCTTTCTAGTACCTGGGATAAGGACAAAACTGTAGGATCCGTCCAGCACTCACTGGTTGTTTCTTGTGAAGAACTCCCTCACACTGTTCAAAGAAAGAGTAGAGGACGTAGACAACAGTGGTGTGTATGTACAGGTTGTGGGGATTGGGTGAGGGATGGCACCTCATGGTTAAGGCCCGTGCCTCAGGCTGGCTAATCCCAGAAAAGCTGGTAAGCCAAATAATGGATATATTTAGTTATTTGGACTTCTATTGGCTGGATACAGTTTGAGTTAAATGGCTGATATTTTTGAAAATGCAGTTCAGAATCCCCGGTGTCATTGACCTTGTGCTTGTGAGCTATTTTATATCAAGCGAATTTTTACACCCATTTTGCTGTTTATTATTATTAACTAATATGATATATACTCTATGTTTACTGCAAAAAAAATATCAGCTGATTATAAAAAAAAAACAGCTGGTATAAACCTATGTGCAGATAATAAAATATTTCAAGATAAAAACAATTATAGTATATGGTGAAAAAAAAGCGGAAAGACTAATACACTAAAAAGAGGTGTAAAAAAATAAATTTCTCTTAAAGTCCTATCACTTCGTCCAGATCTCAAGGTCAAATAATTCTGAAGTTGCTGGGATCAAACGCTTTTCTCCCTACACAAAAACGCAAACAGAGTGACCACAGTCAATGGAAAACTTCCATGAGTCTACTACTTTGAGCACTGCCACAGTTGTTGAAGAAAAACTTGGAGTGGGCGAATTAATGCTGTTTCATAAAACCGACTTCGTGTGCAAAATTTCTTTATAAGTCGGTGTTAACAAAAGACGCCATGATCTTCGAAATACAGGGCAGTACCGAAATAGGCCGATAATTGTCACAATCGGTTGGTCAGCCTCCTTTTAAATGTAGTGTTACCCTAGCTGTTTTATAGTGAATATAAACCCTGATGATGATGACAGACTGTACATTTCAACTGTAAGTATATTTCAATCTATAATAAGCGCGAGCTACTAGGATGCCTCCTCGCGCTTTTGCCCTCTGGGCGAAATCCCTTCAGGGGCAATAGTACATTTAGCGCAATGATGGGTGTGCCTGGTCATGTGACTTAAAGAAGCACCGTTTCCTACATTTCACCAGCCTCACATCAGGCTTCCTATTTTCTAAAGGAAACGCCCAGGGGCACGAGGTTGATCTTAAGTAAAAATGAAAGGCCTTGAAGATACTAATAAAAGTGTGCAGGAATAAATGATAAAAGCGCAAAATTGAGTAAAGAGCCTTAAATAACTGGGAATGTTTTACAGGTCCGGCCACTGAACCTATTGCTTTATAGTCGAGGTCTTGCTGTTTTGTTCTAAATGTCATTGAAACCGTTGGTGTGAGAAGTGCCGCATCCAATAAATTGTTGACTGACAACGCCTTGGTTACAAGTGTCAATTTGATCTAGAAATAGCAGGACGGATATCAATGAGGAGCAAATTACGCAACATTTCGAATCTTCTAAGGAGTTGTAGATCACATGCAAGAGCATTTTTTCCAACAAAATCATTGCTCAATATTGGTCGCAGCCTAAAGTGCCGCATCCAATAAATTGCTGACTGACAACGCCTTGGTTACAAGTATCAATTTGATCTAGAAATAGCAGGACGGATATCAGTAAGGAGCAAGTTACGCAACATTCCGAATCTTATAAGGAGTAGTAAATCACATGCAAAAGCATTTTTTCCAATAAAATCATTGCTCAAAAGTTGGTCGCAGAGTGATTATTGCAGTCATGAGTATAACAATTCAGTTGGAAGATTTTCAAAGTTGGTCAGAAGTTTTTGCTGAAATAGAAAGGCAATGTAACATGAGGTTATTTGAGATCATAAAGCCTAACCCATCTGCTATTCACGACAGAGAGAAGAAAAAGAGACCATTCATTGAGGTGCATGAGGGACGTCGCTTCAGTGAAAGAGAAAATAGATGCCACATCCCAACAGAAGAGCGGTCGCGTGTACGGCTTAGAAGCGCACCATGCACTATTATCAATGAAATGAACACTAAAAGTCCCGAAAATCTACAGCGAGATCCTCGATTCACAGATGCAGCCAAGAAGCTAAGCAAGAAAGAAATGGCATCACTGTACGAGGACATAGTTAAGCCTCTTGATGTCTATTCCATTTTGATAGAAAAACGGAAAGAGATGAGTGAGAGAAAATGAGTGAACTTCCTATTGACTCTGAACTTAAGTCTGCATTTAATCATATTTTTTCTAAATATAAATCGGAAAAAGCATTAATTTCTAAGAAGAACAACACCCGAGTAATAATAATCAGTGAAATAGAGGGTTTTAATTGAAACTTGGAAAATACAATGTAATACCTTTTCCTTTCTTTTAAGAAAAATAATACTATTTAACATGATATGTTGACATAATGTGCATTCAGTTTTTAATCCCGGACATGTCGGATCGATCTGTATACAAAATGTTAATTACAGACTACGAGCACGTTTCTTGAAAGGCCCGGTAACTTAACTTTTCGCGCTCGAAAGAAAATTTTAAAATTAAAACCTGTTGAATAGTAACACAGATCCTAACTCACAAACCAGTCAGTTTCGTTTTGTTAACTGGTAGTTTCATTCCATAATTTTCAAAATTATTGAAGCATTGATCTTGAATAGAAACACACACAAAAATAAACGGCTTTCTGGACCCGAAAAGTTATTGGGACTTACGAGAAACGAACCCGATGGTTCGCGCGTTTGAAATTTTAGAAATAAACTATACATTTGTTATGAATTTTTATTGTGACAACCTAAATTATCAAGTTTTTTGAAACTAGAATTCAGACTCCCCGGTGTATATTTTACTGCGCTCGTGAGCTTTTTTAAGCTACGTGGCTTGTCACAACCATTTTGCTATACATTTTGGTTCATTTTAATGACACGTTGCAATTATTACTTGTGATTTATTTTGTTTTCTGCCAAGGACTGTTCATAAAAAGTTACTTGAATTTTAAATTGTGATAAATAGTGATAACGTTTCAACGATACAGCGAGACCAGCAAAAAACGATCAATGGTGTGAAAAGTACCGTATCCAACAAACTGTTGACTGGATACGCCTTGGTTACAAGTCTCAATTTTATCTGGATGAAAAGACTGACATCACTCTGAAGGAGCAACTT